>CM034149.1:629494757-630011718 GCA_019776745.2 Taxus chinensis
CTTAGGTTCTTATAGTCTCATCACCTCCTCGACATCATCAGGTTCTTGAACTTCACAAGTTACATTGACAGGAACCTTGATGGGTGGACCTTCAATAGCTAATCTAGTCTGAGAATAGGGAAAATGATTCCTAGGCTGGAAATTCTTTCTTGGGATATCTTGGTAAGGAGTATGTTGAGATAATTACTTCTTGATAGTAATAAGATCATTTGCCAACTTCTGCACTAACTAATATGAATTAGCTCCTGAAGAAGAAGATACCTTGGGCTTGGCAGGCTCTTTTTTTAACTTACCAGACATGATTAGATCATCCTCAACACTGATAGCCAGTCGTTGATCATCCTCTAGAGTTGGAATATTATCCCTCCTCAATGCATAACTTACTTCATGCAACTGAGCATTGAGGGAAAAACACTTCTTTATTTGATCTACAGAACAAGTGGCTTGCGGAATTTCATGAATCAACTTGTTGAATTCGGCCACAAACTCCCTCATAGGTTCATATGGCTCCTTATTAATATGATAAATTTGAGCCAAGAGGGGATGCACATCTTCAGTAGGTTTAAAACATTACTCAAATTGAGTTTTGATGGTAGTCCAACTAATAATTGAACCAGCTAGAAGGTGATAAAACCATTCAGCGGCATTATCTTACAATGTTTCTACAAAGACCCTGACAGACACATCCTCATGTTTAACCCCAAGGATCCCACATGCCACAATGAAACCTTCAATATGTTCATCTAGGTGAACCTTTCCATCACCTTGAAATTTAGGAAAAGTTTTCCTATTTCCGCTGGGTAATTCATGTAATGGTTAAGGAAGAACAAGAGGTCCAACCCACTGTCCCCAAGGTAATGGTGCTGCCATCTTTGGAAAGATTGACTTAAGGGGAATTTTAACTCCTACAAGTACTAGAGCACGAAGGTTAGGGCTTGTTTGGTCTTGAGAACTATTTATTTTAGAGCCACTATCTTTAATAGGAGGTGTGCTTGCAAATTGAGTTCTTCTATTCTTTCTTGGCAAGGAACGAGAGAAACCATGGCATTTTAGTTTTTGAAAATAGAAATATTCAACACCTAGGGATTTCTAACCATGATTATATCTTTGACTAGCCAGTTTGCAAAGCCAACCTTGAATTTATTCTGAAAGGAATACGTTAAAACGAATTCCTTAATAGAGTCACCAAAAACTGTTAGTTTTTAAAATAGTATTTTGTAGTATTTAATAGTCAGGGGACAGCATGTCCCTCCTCTTTATGGGATAGGTTCCCTTATTTAAAAGTAGCAGAGCTTATATACAAATATACAATGTTCATATTGATGAGGACTCCTGATACTTTGAAATGTTTCATACTAACATGGATTATCAATACTTAAGAAAAGAAGAACAAAGAAACTGAAATGGAAGAATACAGCGGTAATTTCAGGAAATATAGATAGAAGAATATAACATTACACATACTTGGCAAAAGGGAACACAAAATAGAATCATTCACATTGGCAACATCTGATATAATTTCATAGACACAAAGTTCTAGCAATCATATCACAAGAACTCAAAGTTTCTTAACATGAAAGATTGATGATTCATGAGCTTCAAACAAGAATAGAAAGGACAACAGATGATAATGAGAGGTAAAGGAAAATATTTTGTATTGATTTACTTTCAATTCCAATACATTACAAGAGTATCAGGGTCCCACCCTTAACAATGACATGAAGAGTCCAGTAAATAGCTTACAAAAATGGTTACATTCAGTTCCAACTTCTTTTAATCTAAATATTGAAGATTACTTAACCAATAAATTAATAGAATGCCTTTAACCAAGTATTACATTATGGGTTTAAAACCCCAAAAAAAAAGTGACTTAGGTCTCAGGAGCAGAAATATCCGAAGGAGGCTTAGAGGGACCAACTGTCTTGAGAATTCAATTTCTAAATCTTTTTAATAATTCAGTTATCTCCATGCACTTTGGGATGGTAGTGTTAGAAGTGACATGAGTTCACATGTCAAGACACTTCTCCATATATTTTTCAAACCCTGTGATTTCTAGAAATTCTTTGTTTTCCTCAGTGATAGCTGATTGGAGAGAGAAGACATCTTTCATCTTTTCTTTTGACATTGACTCTTCCTTGGAAAGATCCTCTTTGATGAAGGTGTTGAACTGAACCTTGATTTCCTATATGGAAAACTGATTACCTGTGGCCTCATTCTAGATTTGACAATGAATATCTTTAAAGGCAGACAGAACACAAGTCTCGAAATCTTCTCCTTTCTCCCACATATTAATTAGTTCCCCCACTGCTTCTTCTAAAACCTTGATCTTCCAATCAATACTGAAAACCTAGGATTTTGATAGATTTTTCTTGGCTTCATCAAATAATTTTCTTACCAATAAAATATTCTCATTTGTCTGGCTCATTAAATGGAGATCTTGAATACATTCACACCAGACCTTTAGCTCTTTCTCAAAGCCACTGAGTGTTGTGATGAATTTCAGTTGTAATTCGGATACCTTCTCATATGACTCAAAGGCCTCCTCAATAAAGTTTAATCCAGCCACTGTCATATCATCGACTAGTGATTCGATGGCCTTTCCATAGCTGACATGTTTATGAATATTCTTAATGGTATGAACTTCATCCTTTCTAAGAACTAGAGGAGGTGGAAGAGTATTTAATGGAGTAGGATCCAGGACCTTATCCTTTGTCAATAAGGATTTTATAAAACCTGAAAGGATTAGATTTTGTTCTTCCAATTGCTCTAAGGTATGTTTTTCCTTCTCAACTAGTTCAATGACTCGAGTGATATTTTCTTTGAGGTTATGAATCTCAATTTTAGGCATTGATTCTCCAAGTGGAATCCTTTTGAGTTCCAAATCAGACACCAAAAGATCTCTCTCTTCCTTATCTTCCTTTTTCTTTGTAATTTCCATGAATTGTTGACCTTGTGAATCTGACACTAGCCTTGAGGTGATCTTTCCTTTCTTTACTAGAGGAGGGGAAGTAGTACCGAGAAAGGCTACCACAGCATCAAACTTGGGAACCACAATTTGGGAGGTAGACTTCCTTTTTCTACTGTCAATGAAAGGTTGAACCCAAGAAAATGCATAAGGAACAATGGGCCCATGTGCAAGTGAACTCATTGCACTCAATGTCTACATTACTAATGTCTCCAGAGGGGAAGTTGGAATATTTACAGAAAGATCCTTAGAAGAAGTATCCATTAAACCTATAGGTTAAATCATTTGACCTTCACTTTCTATCTCAGCAGTAATGACAGGGGTTTCTTCTTCCTCTTTCATCTCTTCATCATCATCCTCACTTAAAACAACAATGTCTTTTGACCCTACAGGGGCCTCCGGCTGCTCCAAAGGTACTTACTCTTCAACTCGCTCTTGTTTGACAGTTTTACCTTTCTTCAGGTATACCTTTTGTTGAGGAGGATGGAGTAGATTTCTCGGGAATCTCAACATCAACTGTAGGTTCTTCTTTCTTAGGAGAGGAAGTTTCTTGTGAAGAATACCTATCTTTGTTCACCCTAAAATTTTGCATCTTTTTATCAAACCAAAGTTTAGTTCTCACAACAACTGGGTTGATTACTTCTTTCAAATCATCCCACTCCTTTACAAACAAATCAAGGGTTTCAAGAGGAGAGTGTTTGATGGTCCTCTCATATTCAATAGACTACAGATCTTCATCATCATCCTGGAGCTTTTTAGGTACTTTGTAGAGATTGAAATCTATAATTTATTGAATGGAAAATCTGCCAAAGTACCTTATCCTAGCCTCAATTTCATATACACAATCAAACCAATAATCTTCAGTATTGGTAAAGTGAATGAAACTTAATCTAATATTTTTAGCAATATATCCCTTGATATCAAAGTAGGTTCGAGACTTGAAATGATGAAGAGTAAGAGGAGAAATGGTTCTATTAATGTTTTGAGCATCGAGCATTGTTCTACATGTATAATTTCCCAAGGTGATAGGGAAACAAATGCCAGCAATATTTTTATCTTTGCAAGTCCGAGGAAGTTTTTCCAACTGCCTAAAAATTTGAACCAGGGACATTTTATCATTGCAAAACATAGGAAGCCTTAAAGGGGAACCATCAAAACTAGCTGGCCTGATATATGATAATTTTCTAAATTGAGTGAAGAAACTCCCATATTCATATATCAAATTCTTTGCTTCCTCAGAAAATTTCCGAGTAATATCTCCTTCTAAAAGCCTCACAATGTACATGGTGAACACTTCATTAACTCTCCTAAAATTATGATTGTTGGCTTTGAGGGTTAACTGAGGCCAGTATTCATATATGGGGGCATCTTTCTTATCCTCGATGAAAGTAATACCAAGCCATTTCTTGGATGCCGCAATGGTGTACATAAGGTAAAAAGTCATGTAGAAGGTCTTTTTTCTTTGAACATTAACCAACTACTCTATTCGGTTTCTAAAAATTATCTCACCCCAATTCAGATTTTGCTTCCCCTCATAAATAATGTTGATATATGGACACATCCAAAAATGAAATTCATTTGTAGAAGGAATTCCCATAATTCTAGCTAAAAGAGTGATGATGTCTGAAAGTTCTTCATTGAAATAGACCCTGAACAATGACTTTAAAATTTTGGATGCTCCCTTTTTAGGGTTCTTCAACCATGATTTAGCTACCCTAGCCTTATATCTTTAACTATCCTAGTCAAATAGTGCTTGTGCTTGAGCAAGAGAGAGAGAGAGAGAGAGAGAATTGGCACCTTCCGCAATTAGGATGCACAGGGTTATACAGATAGCTTCAAAATCTAACCACGTAATTACTTCACCATGTACATCAATAATTTCCCTTGATTCTAGATTGAAACAAGCCCCACAAGGGAGCATGGTATCAATACACTGAACAGAGATAGGGAAACCGCCTACAAATGCAATCTCAGTATTTTTTATCATTTGAATGATGGGAGTAGGGTTATCACATTCATGTATGCTCTAAAAATCATCGAGGTCTAGATGCTGAGCTTCATTGTCGCCGATGTTAGGCACAGAGTTTTCCAACGAGGAGAGGTGTTTGTGCCCTTGGTAGTGTATCTTCATCGTGACAGATGAAGAGAGAAAATAACCTTCAATGGAGTATATCATAGTCCTGAAATAATCCTTGCAATAGAAGCACATATGCGGGCAACGGCTTGGTTTACACAAACGTGAGTGGGAGGGAATGAGAAAGCAAGTGTGAAAATGAATGAACAATTACCTCTCTTTAAATAGCCATGAGTTGAAATGAATGGAGAGAGACGTGTGGAGACAATTTAGCTGATGAGTAAGTGGTGCGGGTAAATCAGTGAATCAAAGAACAAGAGGCCCGACAGTACTTGGGACACGCGGGACAAAAATACCTGACATAGCTGACTAAAAAGGAATGCGGGTAAATCAGTGAATCGGCAAACAGAGGGCCCGGTAGTACTTGGGATATGAGGGATGCCCATGGCTGATTTAGCCGCAAAACACTAAAAATGACCTCAAAGAGTGAAATTTTCTAACTTATTAAATTTTATTATTTACTAGAACTCATCCAAAGGACACTGACTCAAAATTTTGGAAATTTTCCTTTTAAAATAGGAGGGAATTTTGAGGGTGACAACAGGACCATACCAAACTACCTAGACCATATCATACGGTCATGACCAAGGTGTACATTCTTAGACCTACTTTCAATCAACTCTTGTAACTGTATGGGTTGGTCACCTTCCTAAATTTTCATGTCATTGTCAAACCCTAGTTGTTACACATGCAGTTAGGCTCTCTGAATGGATTGGTCATCATCTCAAACCATATCCATAGATTAAGAGTCCTACAAAATAAATATTAAAAGTGTTATGGGTACCCCTGTGCACTGTCAATGTCGGCACTACTCATAAGAGACCTCAAATTGTATGTCATTATCCACCTAGCATGTGATATCTAGATAGATCAATTAGATTTGGCATTTACTTTGAACATGTTTTCTTTGAATTTTCTCTTTCTAAAATACTTGGAAAGAGGATGTTTGAGTACTTTTAGATGAGAGATATGGCTACCTTGACATAATTTGTAGCTTCATATCTGATGTGAGTGTTTCCCTAATGATTTCAGATGTGGTACTGTGATATTTAGGGAGCTTTGGATTACTTTTGCAAGTGTGTGAAGTGATTTCTCTATTGCATTTCCTTAGGAGTTCCAAGTTAGCAAATGAGGTAGTGTTTGCTTTCTTATATAGGGTTTCATAGATGATTTATCTAATAAATTCCTACCCAAGTACAAAACCCAAAAATATATCAATTTGAAAATGGATTAGGAGGACATGTTGGTCCAATACTATACATATGGGTCATGATCGGATAGAAATTCCTAACCAAACTATATGATCCTGGCTTAGAGCAGGAAATATGCCACATGAAGTTTGGAGCTAATAAACTAACATTTCATATTGATTTTGTGCATTGTATTCTCAAAACATATTGACATTGCAGTGTGCAAGAATAAACAAGCCAAAAAATGAACCTCAAAAAGTGCTAAGCAGGAATGGATAAATTGTATTTATCATAGCAAGAGTGCATAGTCAAATCAATAGTTTCCAAAGTACAAATTAACAAATTTTGAGTGTCTACATTAATTGGTTTTATAAATGGATTTCTTTGCAATATCGGTGGAGATGTATGATTAACTTAATTATATTATAGTATAAATTTATGTCCATTTGTTATCCATTTAAAGTCATCCCTTTGTTGTGTTTTATTAGTATTAGCTCCATTCTGAGAGATATTTGTCATAAGAGGTTGAGAAACCAATATGTCCAAGGAGGGACCATATTAGAAGATCACAGCCTCCACATATCAATTCCTTCAAGGAAGAGATATCTGTTAGAATATTGTGTTTCAAATGTTATAATTCATTTTCTTCAAGAAACTCACGTGTCTAATCCTAATCATTGTCATGATGTTTGTTAATGCAATGGAAGTTAAAAAAGATAATCCTTTTTCACACTCAAGCCAATGTAGAGGATGATGATAATTAGATGGTAACTGAACCAAAGTATTATCAACTAAGGTGAGAAAAATATCATGTGGATGATCAAATATTTTCCAAAACATAACATTTTTTATTAAAAGTAGGAGGCCTAGTAGGATCTGTTAGCTGAGGCATAATATGATAGGAATTATTTTTGCGATGTAAAACCTTCACTTGTACCAAAGTAGAAGATAAAGCATTAACAACATAAGCATTGGGATCCATAGAGGGATCTAAAATAGGAGCATGTGATAGTGTAGGAATATGTGGGGGATTTTTTGTCTGTATTATCTCATTCTTAATCGATTTGATCTTACTACTCATAGCTTAAATTTGCATTTGAAAATCCTTTTGTAAATATTTAATAGATTGTAGGATAGCTTTATAAAATATGTTATTAACATGACCATTTATGGACATAGGATCTATGGTAACATGTTCCATTTTTGTAAGAGGCATGGAAGATATAGTATTATTTTCCACCTTATTGAGAAGGGAAGAGAAATAATTTGATCTATCATTCTTGCATTTGTGAGAAATAAAAGTAACACAAGTAGAAGTATCATTGGTTCATTCATGAAAAGGAGAATAAACTCAAGAAAAAACAACATTATTATTTGGAAGAATAGCACTTGCATTTACATTATCATCTATATGATAAGGAGGAAGAGAATATTCATGTGTACATTCATCATCAAATCTAATTCCCATGGCATTATTAGAATAGTAAGAATCTCCATCAATAAATGTATTAATGGAAGGAATATGCCAATCATGTGAGACATCATCGTCATCAAACGAGGAATCACTTTCATCAGTAGATGTATATAGTGGGGGAGAAGAGGCGTGAGGAACCTACAGCCTAGGTTGGGAGGTAGTAGACATAAGACTCTCAATGTAATTTTCAATAAAATATGGAGGGCATGGAAAGGTAATTGCATTAACCTTTGGAGCTATTGTTGAAGGTGCAAAGTGGGAAGAATGTTGTGTAGTAACATAAATGATCTTAGATTCTAGGATAATCTCACAGTGATAACTTTGAATACACCCCCAAGTTTTAGGATGGATTTTTTGGGCATGCAAATGGTGATAATAACCATGGTCATGAGTATCAAAAGAATGATCAAAAGAGTCAAGATCCTCACTCATGAATTCATAAGGGGTGTGGCCCTTATTGAAGGGATAGTGACCCTATGATTTTGAAAAGCAGTATCCCTAGCACAAATCATGACTACATAAAGGATAATTAATTAGGAACTAACTAACAAATGGAGTCCAAAAATCAAGAGACCATAGAGGATAAAACCCAAAAGTGATTTTCAGCACAAAAAATGAAAATAACTGAAATAGATACTTCTGAAAATAGAAGATGAGTTTTACAAAACCTAGAGATAGATTTTAATATCTAAATATGACAAAAAAAACCTGCAAAGGATTTGTAAAAAAATGTATACTTTTTTCAATTATTCCCTTATTACTAAAAATAACAATTTTAAATTTCCAAAAAGGGTGCTAAAATTTATGGCAAAGAAAAGGAGTTTTTATTTTAATTTATAAAAAATAAAGAAAAATATCTTATGGATTTGAAATAGATTTGTTATTGTTGAGATATGTCTGAAAATAAAGGTAGACCCAAAAGTGATATTTAGAAAAAAGTGATAGTCGTCAAATTAATAAAATGGAAACTACTAAAGGTAGAATATGAATTTGAAGAATCCAAGAACTTTATTTTTGAATATGAATATTAGGAACAAAGCTCCAAGTAATTTTCAGATAACTGTGTTCTTTTCTAATTATTCCCTTATACTTAAAATAGAAAAATTGAAATTCCAAAAAATGTGTTAAACATTACAACAAACAAAAAAAGGTTTTTCATTTAATTTATAAAAAATACATAACAATATCCAGGGGATTTGAAAATAGATTCATTATGCTTTATATATGTAACGAAAAGTGTTTGACCTATAGGAAACCTTGGAAAGAGGCCCAAAGGGAAGGACCAAGCATGAAACCCTAGGGAATATTTTGAAAATCAGTTCTAGGGAATGAAAAAGATAGGAATAATAATTAAATCTAAATAAAAACCTTAATGGATTGATAAATTTGAAAGCAAAAGGGAAAGATGAACCCTATGCAGCTAGGGTTTGAGAAATAGATTTGAACAAGGGTCAAGTTCAATAAATTTGTACACTCTAAAATATATATAAGAATCTGATATAACCAAATATATATGATGTAAGGGTTTGTTAAACGGGGTTATTCTATATTAATTAATTTACAATTAACCATGAAAATTAGAATTACAACAATGATGAACAATACAATGATAGCTTAAAAACACATGAGGAGATTAAGACTTAGTTTTACAAAGTGGAATAAAGGAGATATAGATATGTAGATTGGGTAAAGTAAGTTGATCTAAATTTGAAAATGTTTTGTTTCTGATATTGTGACTGGAAATTAACCATTTCTAGGACCAAATAACTCTGATTGGACCATGGTATGGTTTTTCCCTCTTCTATACCATTGTGGACATGCTTGTAATGAGGTTCTATAATTTCCCATGCCCTTCAATTGTTTGCAAACCTACATCATTGTACGTCACTCTAGCTCACACAACCTATAATAATGCATAATAGGTTGAAACCCTAGATACCTACAATACCCTTCATCAAAGCATTAGATGACAAAGGGAGAAATCAATCTATGGGGGATACTAGACTACCCTTTGAGGTCTACCCATGTTGAACCAATCCAAGTGTTTCCCTGCATCCCCTCAAGCGGGATCAATCCTCACATAGTTCTCCTAGTGATATGTGCAAGTGTGAATGCAATCTAATCCAACCCCCTTGTGTATTGCCCCATGTATTTTAATATAAAGATAGTAGACTATCTATAGAGTAGAGAATGTACCCAAAGTAGTAGCAGTAGTATGATGTAGTGTGTTTTAGCTACTAAACTAAACCATTTTTTTCCATGAACATATTTGACAATGCTTGGAGTGAATTTTCCCTTGTTGAGATATAGCTCTAGGAACTTTGATTTATTATAAATGGATGAAACTAGACTCTTTGACCTGGTTGAGTGCTTCAGATTTGTAATAGTGACTGCTCTAAATTATGTGCAACTGCTTTAGAATAATTTTGGAGAGTATTGAGTGTTTTAGTGTTAAAATTTGTTATAGGATCTCGAGAGAGTGTCAAGTGAGTTACGAAGTGATATTGACTTTCTTATATAAGCTTCCATAGGTGAAATGTGATGCTGAGGTTGGCCCTAAGAAGATGAAACAACGCATATGAGATATTCAAGTTGTAAAAAGAGTCGTTAGATAATAGGGTCCAAGACCATACATGTTGGATAGGAATGTATCCCATTATGAAACCAATCTATATAATTCTATATAGGGAAACAACAATTTAAATCAAAAGTTCAAGAGTGATTCGTACAGATAAATGAATGTTTTGATCAATCAATATTTTCTAGATGAATGACAAAGCAGAGAATAGAGATGATCAAGTTAAGAGTGAGATAGAAAGATTTGTTGATTAACCTTAAATGTGATTATTTGCATTAACAGGGGAATAGATTTGAATTTTTCATTTCCAAAGGATAAGTTACCAAATTTGAGTGTCTAAAACTTCTAATCAATGAAATACAAGGAATAAATGATCATTGTCAATAGGTCCTAACATGAAGTGTGTACACCCATTTTCTTTTGAGGTGGTTAACATGCTTGAAACATCTTACACCACCCCAAAATAAAGGCCATCATATATAATATTTCCCAAATCATCAAACACGAACACTTCCCCTCATCATGGGGAAAATTTTCAATGATAGCTCATATTCCTTCTAGAGTCAAAATAGTTCTCAAATTTATCAAGCATAATTCAATCAAAGGCATTCAAGCAATATGAATTGAGAAAATATTTTTTGATGAAAATGCATTTGAAATATTCTACATGAGAAAATATTCCATTTAAAGGCACTAGATTATATAAATTGAGCATATATATTCCAATCAAGGGCATTAAACTTTCCAAACTGAATAATTTTTCCTTCTAAAATCACTAGTTTATTCAAATTATTTGAACATTCACATTACAAACTAAAGATTTATTGCCCCTTTTGCCGCTCAAAATTGGCATGTGTATCTCTTCAATAGTTCAAAACTATCAAATGCCTTCATTGGTATCTCAGAACAAGTCTATGGCTCCTTTAGTAGCTCAAGACTTTTATATGGATTTCTCATTACCTCAATATTATAGAGTGTCTTTGAGACACTCAATGATCATAATTTATATTTCTAGCTAGGCGACAAATATGGTATGAAAATATTTTCCAATGGATTATTATTTATTTCTCCGATCAATAAATTAATAGGATGAAATCACCCCTCCTCCATGGTGAAATAATTGTTGAAATCAGGACACCCTTTTCTCTTTAAAAACTGTGGTACATTCTCCAAAAAGGAAATGTTTATCAAGGGATATCTATTACTTTTTCTATTTCAAATTTACTATAGAACTTTTAATTGTACACACATACACATAATCAAAAGAATGGTAATCTATTTTGTTTTCTTGATTTTTCATATTTTCATATTGATTGGGGAAGCATAAAAATGTAATTGATCGATCATTCAACCAGCACATAAAATGCACTTTGGATATAATATATTTTTCCTTAAAACCAATATTTTCAATTCTAGCTTACATGGGCAATTGTAGATACTCAAAAATGGTACATGCCCTTTTATAATGGATTTTAAAGTGATTTTGTATAAATGGTTTTACTCACTTAAACAAACGGATTCATTGGCAGATAAACCATTCTCTTGGTCTGTATTTCTTTCATAACCTATCCTAAACACCTCATTGATCTTCACTCTTATGTGCTAATGTGTTTTCTGGCAATCCCTATCTTCTAGCTTTCATAATTTGTCATCATGATGTGTCTCGGATAGAAACACCCATCTAAGAAAGAAACGGACAAACGTGTATGCTCTATGCCAGCATTTCTACCCTTTCTTCTATTTCATTCAACTTTCAAAAATTGAATCTCTTTGGGTTGGTCTTTTACTTATTTTGAATTTGAAACTAATTTGTGTGTTCCAAAATGTCCGAAATTCAAGGTTTTGAACACTATTGAAGAAAATCACCTAAAACCAATTTAAAGGAGACTCATTATGAGATAATTTTCAATAGCTACTATCTAAAAATCATCTGCACATACAACTGTAACACTGATTAGTCTTTTTTTCATAAATCTGAATTTTCCTTTTTGTATCTTATATTACTAGGTTTAGGGAATGTTATGTAAATTTTGCATAGATATCACATGTTCATAAACACCTACTAAGAGGAATAATTACATCGGTTTGAGAAATATTCAAAGTATTGCTATGTAGGTGGCTCTTAACTCAACGTGGTGTTGAGGAAGATTGACCACTACAGACTAACCCCTTTTTTAGGTCTTCAAGCAAGGAGAGAGCTATGATTTGTATAAATAGAATTTGATATCCAGTCACGGAAGTGTAATAATGAATATTTGATCACATATCTAAAACTCAAGTGTTAGGAATTCTCCTAAGTTAGTGCTCCACATTAATATGGGTGGAATTATATTATTGTAATATAATTAAATACGGTTGTTTATGGTTATTGTGTGAATAATGGTGGTTGAAACCATTCACGCAATTAGGTTGATTTGTTTGTAACTCTCCTTATTTATAGGAATACATATTTATTACGTCGTAGGCATTTTCGTAGTGAGAGGCTCTTACCTTGTTTTTGTCGTTCAACTTCTGCAACGTCATTCCAATGTCAGGTCCTATTCTGTTTTCTTTTGCATGTATTTGTTTTTCGTTTTCCATTAGTTCTCTAGCCGGTGTTGCCTGGGTTTTACCGTCCAATTTGCTACTCATGCGGTGGTACCTCAATGGCCCATTTGGCTTGCTGTAGAGCCACGCTACAGTTTCCACACGAGGTTGTGTGTTTGGTTTTCATTTGGGTTTGCTTGCACCTGTTGTTTGAAGATCTACGCCTCTGCCCTCGTTTATTTTGAAAAAAATTCGGTGGCATCTATAGCCTGCAGGGAATGTCTCAAATCAGATTGTTGGGGAACTTGTGTTGAGATCCCGCAGGATATTTCCACATGAATGGTGGCACTGAATCGGTATTGGAGCTCTATTGGGATATGATATCTTATTTAATGTATTGTATACTTTGGCTTTAGACTTCCTCAAAGGTAAGTGTCAGACTACTCAAGAAAATGTTTATGTTATCAGAGAAAGTAAGTGGTATAAGGCTAAGTTGTATATGATAAAACTTTTTTGCAACTCCTGGAAAACCTCAGTCTGTGGTTTTTGAAGAAGCGTTACATGAGATATATGTGAATACAATAGAAGAAATTTATGATGCAAAGAATACTCCTACAAAAGTGATTGTAAGAGATGATTTGCTGACTTGTAAAGGTAAATGATGGAAAAAATCAATTTTGTTTTTCAACACAATAACCTAATTTTTTGTTGGATTTTCTCGTAGGATCTGCAAATGTCAACAATTCTATCAATTTTTTAGCATTTGCAGGACCTACGAACCCTATACTATTTTATGATGTTGTTATTTCCTTACCAAAAGAAAAAAAGGGCATGGTCCTGTCATTTAAGACTTTATCTCTCTGCTTCAAAAATATTACCTATTATGTTGACATGCCTAAGGTATGTCAAAACTTTTGATACTTCGCGTTACAAGTTGACATATATCCTGTAATATTAACAACAAATTTAGGGTGAACCAAGTGACATTGTCAATGCTTTGCACACATGAAATGAAACAACAAGGCATTGCAGAAGATCGGCTACATCTATTACATAATGTGAGTGGAGCATTTCGACCAGGCATTCTCACGGCACTGATTGGAGTTATTGGTGCTAGTAAGACTACTTTGATGGATGTCTTGGCTAGAAGAAAAATTGATGATTATATTGAAGGCACCATTACTATATCTGGCCATCCCAAGTAGTAAGAAACACTTTCCTGGATCTCAGGATACTATGAACAAAATGACATTCATTCACCCCATGTAACTGTTCATGAATCCCTTATTTACTCTGTCTGGTTGTGTTTGCCAGCTAAAATAGACCAAGAAACAAGAAAGGTTAGTCATATAGGTTCAATAGAATTAAGTGAAATTATCTCTTTCCTTATTTAAGGCTTAAGGTTACTAATACTTTATATGAAATTCTAGATGTTTGTGGAAGAGGTGATGAAACTTGTTGAGCTAGATCCTACTGTAGAACTTGTTACAAATCCTTCTATAGTATTCATGGATGAGCTGAAGTCAGGATTGGATGCACGTTCTGCAGCAATTGTTATGTGAACGGTTAGAAATATTGTAGATACAAGATGAACAATTGTCTAAACCATTCATCAACCAAGCATTGATATCTTTGAAGCCTTTGACAATTAAGTGGACATCAAATCCTGAATTTTACATTTAAAATAGCAAAACATCAAATTTAGTCTTCTGCGGACTTGAACCATGCCAAAAAGTCAAAAATATGTCATAAAATTGGTACCATCACGTAGGGGAGACTGTTAGCTTTGTAGAAATATTGATTTTAAAGTTAATAGAATAGGATAAATATCATTTTATAATTTTTTACTAATAGTAGGTCTTTAGGACACTTTTTCCCGTGAATGTTTATGTCTATGTTTAAGACTGAAAATTTTGTTTCGCTTGTCAGAATGTGATAAAAATTATACCATCCCAACCATGGTGAAATTATATACATTTTCAAAAAAAAAATTATTTCAATATTTTTTGATGAAGTTATGGCGGGCAAACGGAAAGTCCTCTGTTTTCTTTATGTTTTCAGACCACTTTCACGGAAAAAATCATAAAAAATAAAATATTGCTCAAAAAAATACAAAATAAAATCTATCCCAAGATAGATAGCGGCATCTAACTTCTCACCAAAGGAAAAATATATATATCAATTTTTAGTCATCCAAATTGCAGGCAAACGGACTACAATCTTATAGGAGTTTTTTTTAAAATAACCAATTCATTGAATTTTGAGTGTTTAATATAGCTAAACTTGTCCATTTTTTTAAAAAAAGTAGTAGTTTAGAAACTAGATTCTGGATGCTACAATTCATATTAATATATTTTTTTCTAATTTTGAGTGTATGCATTGCTAATAATCCCTACAAGTTGATATTATGTTGTTATTTGCAATATGACGTCCACTTATGACCCCTTTTTTGTCCCCCAACTTGCTGCACTTACCCCTTCCCTGTAATCTTGAGAATTGAAAAGTACTGTAAGGGTAGACTGCAAAGGTCATTTATCTTGAAACTAATGGATATAATTGCATCTTTTCTTCATGAAACTAGGAGGCCAAATCATATATGAAGGATCGTTAGGTTTCCGTTGTAACAAACTCTTGGATTATTTTTAGTTAAGATTCAAGAATCCCTTTTGGAACAAGTTCTCTCTTAAAAAAGTAAACTACTTATAATGTGTTTATGCAGTCAATTGACGGTGTTCAAAATATGGAGAAAGGTTGTAACCTAGCAGCATGGAAGTTGGAGGTAACATCTACAGCAGAGGAAATTCATCTTGGGATTGATTTAGCTGAGATTTATCATAATTCACATTTGTTTCAGTAAGTTTTACCACATACATTATAACCAAATATTGCTTTCTACAATTGCCTCTATATTATGTAATAGGCAAAAAGTAGAGATTGCATCAAGTGTTACATACACTTAGGGCCTGGTCCCATGGAGGGGCTTATGCTGCAAAAAACAATATGCAACCATAGATCCCAATAAATTTGTCTGCTAATTTTCTATGGTTGTTTTGGAGGTGGGGGTTGGAAGTTTCCCTGTATTGTTTAGGGTTTTTTCTGTTCCCCTAGTACCTGGCATTTAGACTCTAAGTTTTGGTTTGCTCCTTAACTCTGCAATCCTATAATTTATTACTTAGATTTTCTCAACTATGCTCTTTGAAAATAATGTGTACATGGAACGAGGCTCCTAAATTTTCTCAGCAAATTTAGTTAGCCCCCTTCTGTGAAACCGTGGCCTTATCGTCATAGACTCATATGTATCACTTTGTTATTCAAAACTGACCAATTAATATCACACACTGTAATTTTAGCATTGTCTTCAAATTGAAATGACTCATTGGTTTAATTTTGTTACAGAGAAAACATGGCCTTGGTTGAAAGCTTCAACACTCCCCTTCAAGATTCAGAGGCCCTGTATTACATTACTCAATATTCTCACCCTTTACATAAGCAAATCATGGCATACCTTTTGAAGTAGCATTGGTCTTATTGCCGGAATCCTCAATACACAGCAGTGTGTTTTTTCTTCACAGTTAGCATCTCATTGTTGTTTGGTACCATTTGTTGAGATCTTGGCTCTAAGAGGCTTTGTTAGAGATCTATATTCCTTCGTCTTAATTTATATGATTGTCTACTCCATATGTTCCTTGTACAAATTTTAATCAATAGACTAGTTTTCTTTGTTCAATGAAAAATAAATCTGAGTCATTTTATGTTTTAGGGTTATATGATATAGAAGTGAGCAGCAAGATCTGTTGAACATTTTCAGTTCCATGTTTGCGTCTATACTGTTTATTGGGGTAACCAATGCAACATCTGTGCAACCAGTGGTTTCGCTTGAAAGGGTGGTTTTCTATCGTGAAAGGGATGCTGGAATGTATTCAGCACTACCTTATGCATTGGCTCAGGTTTGTAGCAATTTTTGGTTATCAATTACTTACCTACACAATATAAATGGAAAATCAAATTCTTTTTTGTGTATGGCTATTCATTTGCAGGGAGCGA
Organism: Taxus chinensis; assembly: GCA_019776745.2. Taxonomy (NCBI): domain Eukaryota; kingdom Viridiplantae; phylum Streptophyta; class Pinopsida; order Cupressales; family Taxaceae; genus Taxus; species Taxus chinensis. The sequence continues at coordinate 629,511,669 of CM034149.1, forward strand.
TTGAGCTTCCATATGTTCTGATTCAATTACTTGTTTACGGCTCTTTGGTGTATTCCATGACGGCCCTTGAGTGGACTATTGTCAAATTTTGTGTGGTACTTGTTCTTCATGTATTTTGGGTTCCTGAGCTATACATTCTTTGGGATAATGACAATCACACTTACACCCAACCATAATTTGGCTTCAATTGTTTTTTTACCTTTCTTTCTGTTGTGGAACCTCTTCTTAAGCTTCATGATTCCTTGCACAGTAAAATCTCTCTGAGTTAAGAAAAATTGATTGCTCTCTCTTAGTATGCATATAAGATTCTAAAATATGATGTGTGCATGGCAGAGGTGTCCTCCTTGGTGGAAATGGTATTTCAGGGCAAATCCAATGGCATGGAGCCTTTCTGGTCTTATTGCTTCCCAATATGGAGATGTCAGGACTGGGTTAAAGATCTTTTACTTGAGGAGTAAAGTCCAGCCAATCAACACCTTTAGGCTACTTCTCAAGACTCTATACTGCACCTTTGTAGTTTGTTCCATTCCCCTGAAATACCATTTTGAAACAACTATCATGTAGATACCCATTACAATGTTCTTTGCCCTTGATGATACCTTTGAAACACTTTTTCAATTTTGAAAGATAGATTTCCTACTTTGCAATCATGGTTTCACTAGATCCTGCAGTCATAGACTTTTCCCAGAATTGTCCAATATCATATGATTTTGAAAAGCTATTAAACCGTACAGCTCGTATGGCGTTGAATCCAAAGACATCAAACATTTCACTTGTCTTCTCTTGACTTCCACATTTTTCATGCATGTGTACTGGGGCAGTTGTAACTACAACATCTGATAAAATTCATGTATCCTTTATTATTTTTTGGGTATTCATACCCCGTTCCAAATCTCCCATCTGAGCGCAGGATAGGAGTATATTAGGAAATATAAATTTGATCAAGTTGGAGACATGTTTGTTACATATGGTCATACAATATGACTGCCTTCTCAAATAATTTACGCTGCAATAATCCAAATAGCTCATGTAGTAAAATTTAGTGGAGTAATTAAAAAACAGAGTATTCATTCTGAATATTTCGAGTATCGAGGAGTATTTTTGGCTATCATGAAGATTATTTGGGCATTGCAGGCAGCCTGAAGAATGTCTTGCTCAGTGGATTGCATATATACAGAACAGAAAAACTGTAGCCAAACCACTGAGCGGTGGGAATGTCTATCAACAACAGTCCAGAAGTTGATCCCCTGAAATTTACACACCTGTTATCAGGTATGAAACATAAAGAAATCGTTCGCCTGGCTTGGGTAAAGAATGAATAGATGAGAGAAGGCTGATGGGTGTTCGAGTTACAGAAAATCAAATTTGGCTGGCTATTCCTCGCTATTAAAAAGAAATATTCGGATGACAAGATAGCATCCACTTCTTAGAGACAAACCTGAAGCGTAAGAGGCATTCCACAGGAAAAAAATCCATGATTTTCTCAAACAAATTCTCAGGCAAATCCGACCACTTTGTTTTCTACCAAATTAAACTCTCACCCATTTTTAACAACATGCAATTTAATTACCAAATAGGAGTTCCAATATATTTATTGAAAGACAAAGCCAAGTGAAGAACATGTGTTTATTGAAGTAGGAGTTCCAATTAATTACCACATACGAGTTCCAATTAATTGGCTTGTTTGCTCAAACACGAAAATATTGTCTCAATGAATTCAGATGTTTTTATTGAAAGACAGCCAAGTGAAGAATGTGTGTTTGAATTGAAAAACATTTGCTTTTGCATTTCTACTGAAAAACAGAAGTCATCCCGATGAAAGTAAATAACCATTATTTTTCCAGTCAATTCAGAGGCTTCTATTGGAAAACTAAGCCAGCCAAATGAAGGCAAAGAACATTTGTTTTTCCAGTCAATTCATGTGCTTGCCGCGCTTCTATTAAAAAAAATATTTACATGGAAGTGTTGGATTTTGCAAGGCGCTTAGACGTTTTTAGTCATTAGATTTCAAAATACAGCCACTTTTGATGTCATGCTTGACAGGGAAATATATAATTTAAAAAAATTGATCCTCATATATACATACATACAGTACACATTATAAATTTGTGAGATTCAAGACAAATATATAATAAATGAAAATGGATATTTTGGAATGTAAATAAAATATAAATAATAGAATTATCTTAATATCTTATTACTAAAATATAAATATCTTCATATCTTATTGATAAAATAGAAACATCTATTAATTTTGAATTTTTTAGTTTTATTTAACTTTTATTTTTTATTTTTTTTCATAATTTTTATTTTTATTTTTATTATTTTGGTTATTAAAAAATAAAATTTGGATGGTGGGTTAGATGTAATGGATTTGGAATTTTGTAAGAAAGGTGAAATTTGAAGATTAAACTTACAAGCCTTGAAGCTGGAAGTTGCTCCGTATAGGTATGAATAGTAACATAAAGGCTTAGCGCATGTGCATGGTTTTTTATGGTTACAAGATGTACCAGACATGGGCGCATTAGATTGAGCCAACCCCATCCAGGTACAAACCGCTAAAAAAAAATTGGACAGTAATGTAATATCATTGAACCCAAAGGCAACCACGCAGATGACCCTTGCCTGTTGGACACCACAACTATTCAAACAACTTGTCACCAAGCTGAATACAACGACCTTGTAAACCAAGTTCAACGCCACAATAAATGCTAACATTTTTGGTATTGTTTCCGACTTTGAAAAAAACACATGAGTACTAGAGGGACTCGGGGTATGATATTTCATGTGTATTTTGTATGTAAATGATTCTAAGAACTATGTAGTAATATGATATTTATATTTCTAAGAAAAGAAAAAAGAACTCGAAAGACTATGATATAACACTTCAATGGCAAGAAGAGAAAGTTGAAATGACTACGTCATATTCTAGGTGTATGGGAACAATATATATGTAATTAATTTACAAACGTGGCATTTTAGGATATCACCAATGTCAGTAGATAAAATGAGCATGTTAATCGACAAATTTTTAGATGAAATATATTTCGCTTTCCAATCATGTAATATGTATGGCGTGGGAGTGAGGATACTGGATTCAAATAAAGATATTCTCTTCTACCATTTTCTCAAGGTTGAGGTGTGCAAACGCAGTGAACCAATCATTGAATATATTTGCTTCTATCATTTTCTTTTGGTTTTAACGCACATTATTTTATATCTCTATCTGAGCATTACTCGTCATTCTGAGTTGTATAAGCCTTTTTAAGAGGTAGAGGTTGTTACTAAACCAAGAATGGATTTGTACGAATCAAATTTCAATTTACATTAAGCTTATAGTTAACGTTGGTTATTCATTGTAGGCTTACCATGGAAATAGGCAAGCAAATAGTAGTAATTGATCCAGTCTATTTAACCCCCCCTTTTCTTTCAAAGGATACAAATTAAAGTTGTATATATATTTTATATTCTATTGGAAATCAAGAGGAACAATTGAGAGTGCCATTTCTTTTCAAATAAGAATTGTTACATGAAAACAAAGACCTAGATGGATATGTATGCATGTATTAATTGTTATAATAACATTTATTTCTCACATTTTTTTGGTATTAAAACATTGTTTTAAGTAAAATAATAGAGAATTTTGAATGCTATCTCAAATTTGGGAAAACGAAACAAAAGAAATTTATTTTGAACCTCACTAAAACAAACAACCATCATTTTAAACATTCTAATCAGACCCTCTACAACCATCCAATTAGATCATACATCTAACACTAATTCATTTAAATCCCATGGAGTGGCGATCATTTCACCTAAAAAAAAAAATCTTTCCTAAGCTTCCACTTTAGTCATACATTAAGTTTATAGTTAATACTCGCTTTTCATTGTAGGATTACCACGGAAATAGGCGAAATAAATGCTCTTCTCGAAGCCCGACAAAACTTTGAAAATTTTGGACAATGTCTAGTCGCTATTATCATATGATAGACCTTTGGTTTTATTGTGACGAATTTTATTTGTTAGTAGCCATTAGAAAGATAAAGTACATTTTTTTATCGCTGCCAAAAAGGCCTCAAGTCAGCTATTTGTGTAAATGGAACTAATTCCATCATTTCTAAAATCCTCATTTAGTTATTTATATACTAGTTCATCTTGTTGAAAATCATTACACACACACACACACACACACACACACACACACACACACACACACACACACACACACACACACACACACACGTGCGTGCGTGCGTGCGCTCGCGTTTGAGTATATACATATATAAACTTGTCATTTTAAATATTATTGTCCACATTGATATGCCATGTGGCTTTAGTGAAGTAGGTGTTGCAGCCAGTTGGGTTAGGTCATGTTTCAAGTCAGTCTACTCTGTTTTAATAGAAGAAAATTTAAAAAAGACTAGTAAACATCACACTAACCAATTATTTATCAGTGAAATATCCAGAAAATACAATAATTTCTTCCCTCCCAGTTCTTACCGTAGAGTGTACATAAACATAAACATATTCAGATCCCCCTTCTTTCCACTGGAACTCACAATCGTTAACCGTGTTATCTATTAGGCCATAGGTACCAAGCTCTTTGTAGCGGTAATGGTCCATTGTTTTGAATCCTTGGTTTTTTATAATTATCGGGGTTTTATGTGTTTGTCATAGCAAATCTTCAATAAATTCAAATTTTAAATTGTTTTCTGGCATATTCTGGTAAAATAGAACTACTTTGATCCACATCATATACGACATGAAAGGCAAGTTCATAAGGTAGATTCCTCTCCGCATACCAAAATATGTAATTTTGTTACATAATCTTCAACTCTGGCTTTTCACATATGGAATCTATAATTTTTTGGATCGTTTAGGGCTTCATATCATTATGTGTGTGTTCCATCATCCATGTAATTTTTGTTGTACAGACTAGATTTGTAGCTTTCATGGCCAAGTATAGGCTTTTATTAAATAGCTCTTGTTTTGCCGCAGGGTAGAGGGAAAATAGTTTTTGCGGAGAAAATATCATAATGTTTTTCCTTATCACTTAGCTAATGCAACACATGGTAACTGAAATGTTTACCTCAATTAAAGTATTGTTTGTGTAGAAGGAATTTTTCATGGCCTATGTGAGTTAAAACCTCAGTTTATTCAATCCAAATAAACCAAACTCCTCATATTGGCATGCAGTCAAATATTACATCAAAATAAAAAATCTCGACCAAATAACGAACATCAAAACCCCATCCCAAAATAAAAGCCTCTAATTCAAGAAAAAAACTAGAAAAGAGGAAAACGTACAAATCTATTATATGTTTGAGATTTCCATAGATAAAACATTTTGACATATATATTTGAAAACAATCAAATCCACTCAAATTGACTGGGCTAGTGAATGTGATGGAAATTTCCATAGATAAACATTTTGACAATATATATTTGGAACCAACCGTGTTTTATCTTCTTTATTCCAAATAAAATGCTAGTCAAATCAAATGGTCTCATGTGGTTAAATCAAATGGGATTCCAAAACATAGACCAGGACTCAATCGCAGCAAACAAGTGAAAGGGTTGAAATTAAGTAAAATGCTACATTTAGAATACATGATAAAATATTGAATTGAGTAAATTAATATATCCAACACACTGGGGTGAGGCGTACTCTAGCAAAGGTCATGGCAACCAAGTGATAAGAAATTAAGAGTAGCGGAACAACTTCCTACGCTAATCTTTGAGGAGAGATATTATGCAAAACTTTCAACATAGTAAAACAGTTACAAAAATATCAGCAACATATTCATAACAAAACACAAACACCAGATATAAGTGGGGAAAATCCTTTCGGATAAAAAACCCCACACTCCAAAAGCCCACTTAATGTATTTCAAATCTAATAACAAGATTACATTCACTTGCAGAGCAAGTTTCTTACAGGAGTATCACCAGAAACAATTCTAGGAGGATTAAAACTCACTTCTCCAATTGCTTCTCCAAGCCTTCAATTTATAGACCTCCGGTTAAACAAGAAACCATCTATGGTTTACAAAACCATGTGCTAAACCTCTCATGAGGTGGATAGCATTAAAGAGCAAGATTTTGGTCTAAAATTAGGCTCCCACGTCCACAATATTCTCCCCTATTTTTGACCCTTATAGATGTCATAAAATCTGTCATAATATCTCTAAAAATAGTCCTTCCATGATATACTATCATATGGGAATATTTTGACAACTCCTATTTCTATTTTTAGAGCCTAGACAATGTGAAAAGGTTGTAGGAAAATCTTAAATGAATAAACCAAACAAGGTTGAGACACCTCATTTCCAACAATCTCCCACTTGTCGAATACTGTGCAAGGGCCAAGGGAAAGATACTAGCATGGATCAAATTCTAGGGGCTGAGAGGCCCATAGACTCGGAACACCACCTGAATTTTGCTATGCTCACAGGCTTAGTTAATGCATCTACAACATTCGTGATTTTCTCTACCTTTTCTAGCTTCACCCTTCCATCCTCGACCATATCTCTCATGAAGTGATACTGAACATCAATGTGTTTGGTCCTGGCATGAAAAGTTCAGGTTCTTTGCAAGGAAAATTGTGCTCTGATTATCACAGTATATTATAACGACACCCTATGTTTTAATCCAATAACTGAACACAAATGCTTAAGCCAAATGGCTTCTTTATAGGCGTGAGTAGCTGCCATGTACTCTACCTCAGTAGTGGACAAAGAAACCACATCTTGTCACTTTCTCATCCACCTAATTTCACCGCCATTAAGAGTAAACACATATGCACTGGTGGATCTTCTGCTATCGACATCACCAGCGTAATCTAAATCCACAAAACCATGAATACATATGGAATGTTGATCTCCTCTTCCATGAAAACATATAGAATACTCTGATGTACCCCACAAATATCTGAATACCCTCTAATTGCATCCTAATGCACTCTTCCAGGATTAGATATATAACGAGAAAGAACTCCCACTACTTGGGCAATGTCTAGTCTTGTACAGACCAAAGCATACATTAAGCTTCCAACTGCACTCTGGTAAGGCACTCTGCTCATTTCTTCCATCTCCGATGGGGATGATGGACATTGTGAAATGGAGAGCTTCGTTCCCAAAGTAACAGGAACAAAAAGTGGTTTACAATCCTCCATGTTGAACCTTTGCAAAACAGAACAAACATACTTACTCTAGCCAAGCCATAGCTTTCTGTTCTCACGATCTCTTCTAATCTCCATCCCAAGTATGTGTTTTGTTGCACCAAGATCTTTCATTACAAATTTCGCGGAGAGCTAAGATTTCAATTCCGTAATCAAACATTTTCCTTTCCCAATAAACAACATGTCATCAACATATAAAGTAATTACCAGGAAACAATCACCATCAGATTTAAAATACACACAGTGACCAGATTTAGACCGCACAAACCCCAAACTCAACACATATGAATCAAACTTCCGGTACCACATCTTAGGACTTTGTTTAAGGCCATATAGGGATTTATTTAACTTACAACCCATATTGCTTTTACCTTTCACCTTGTAGTGCTCTAGCTGTGTCATATATATTTCTTCCTCCGAATCACCGTGAAGGAAAGCAGTTTTCACATCCATTTGTTCAACCTCTAGGTCATAAGCTGCTACAATAGATAATAAAAACTGAATGGATGTCATTTTAGCAACAAGAGAGAATATCTCACCATAACCAATAGCCTCAACTTGAAAGTAACCCTTCGCAACCAACCGTGCCTTAAACTTTTCAACATTTCCATTTGAACCAATCTTTTTCTTAAACACCCATTTACATCCAACAAGTTTCTGACCTTCAGGCAATGGTACAAGGTCCCATGTTTCATTCTTTTTAAGGGCTTCCATTTCTTCATCCATGGCTATTTGCCAAGACTTTGCATCATTCATACCCAAAGCCTCTTATACAAATCTCGGTTCATCAATGTTAGTACTCAAAGAAAATATGCACTTCCAATCATCAGGAGAATACCCCATACCTTTCAGGTGGTTTCCTTTGCCTTGTAGACTTTTGAACAAACAGAGGTGGAGATCCTTCTGCTTCTTCCTCTTCTTCTTCCTCTTCTGAAGATTCAGAGCTTGGTGAGCTCTCCTCGACTTCTTGTCTATTTTGGGGTCTCGATTCAACTTTCTCAGGTGTAGAAGGAAGTTGAACCACATCGTTTTTTTTTTCATTTTCTTTATGTTGTTCTGGCTGAAAATTAACAAGGAAAGATTTAATCTCTCTAAAAATAAACACTTCTAGAGTATATTACCTTTTGTGCAACAGGATCCCAAAGCTTGTATCCTTTCACACCATAGTCATATCTGATGAAGATGCATTTGATAGCCTTAGAATCCAACTTTTTTCTCTTCTCCTTAGGCACATGTGCATATTCCTCATAGCCAAAAACTCTCAGATGTCTAATTGAAGGCTTTTTCCCTGACCACACCTCCATTGGCGTTTTTATCAACAAGCCCTAATGTAGGAGATCTATTTGTCAAATAGCAATCAGTGGTAACAACTTCAGCCCCAAAACCTTCTTTTCTAGATCAGCTCCAATAAGCATGCTCCTATCCTTCTCCATCAATGTTCTATTCATTCTTTCTACAACTCCATTCTACTCCGAGAGAATACAAAGTTGTCTTTTGTATTTTAATCCCACAATCTGTACAAAATCTGTCAAAGTCTACAGAACAGTACTCACTACCATTATCAGATCTCAAACACTTAATTTTATTCCTAGTTTGAGTTTCAACCATAGCCTTAAATTCCTTGAAACAACTAAAAACTTCAGATTTACTTTTTAAAAAATATACCCATGTTCTCATATTAAAATCATCAATGAAAGTAACATAGTAAACTGATTTAGCAATAGAAGTAACCTCTAATAGGACCAAATACATCCTGAATGGATTAGATCCAAGATACATGAAGACTTATGAGTAGATAAGTAAAATTGAACACGGCTCTGTTTGTCATAAATACAATGTTCACAAAAATCAAACTCCAGATTGTCAATCATTCAACCCCTCAATGAAGTTCTTATTTTTCAGAGCTTTTAAAACCCTTCTCTCCAATGTGGCCAAGCCTTTGGTTCCATAGCATGGTATTCTCTATAGGTAATTTTGATTTGATAGACAGAGCACCCTTGGGTACCCAGAATCCATGACCATCCGTAAAGGAGGAAACCCTCTCCTTTTTTAGTGAAGTAGTTACTAGTTTAGTTTTATCTGAAATGCTATTGCACTCAACCGTGGATGCATCAAGTTGGTACAATGTACCCAATCTACTTCCTCTTGCTATCACCATAGTACCTCTCAAAATTTTCACACCTGATTTAGAAAACTATACATGCACACCCACATCTATTAGCTTGCTAATAGATAATAAATTTCTTGCTAGTTCTGGGATATGCAAGACACCATCAAATATTCTAATTTCTACCATCAGAAAATTTCACCTGAATACTACCACAACCAAAAATTTCAAGGAAAGCATTATCACCCAAATACACCTTACCACAATCATAGTTTTCATACTTACTAAACCTATTTTTGTTAGTAGTTCATGTGGAAAGATGCACCAGATTCTATCAACCATGCATTATCACTTGCACGAGTGGCCAAAGTTGCAATCAAGACATCTCCATCTTCTTTTACGGACTCAAAATTAGAATCATGCTTCTTCTTTTTCTTTTTCTTTTCTTCTTTGCATTCCCTTTGGAAATGTCCAAATTTTCCACAGTTCCAACATATCACCTTGGACTTACCAGGGGGATTTTGATCTCCCCTTATTCTTGGAATGGCCATGCTTCTTCTCATCTTTGCCTCATTCTTTTGTTCTTCCTCAAACACTCAAAGCCTCTTTAGCATTCAGAGAGACCTTCCTTCTCATCTCTTTGGAGAGTAGAGAACCAATAACGATCCTCCATCTTTAGAGTGATTGAAGTGCTCCCAATGGCCATGAATAGGCTATCCCACGAGTCTAGCAGCGAAACCAACAACATTCAGCACCTTTCTTCTTTGTCCATTTTAACCCCAACTGAGCTCAACTGAGTCACCAACATATTGAATGTTTCCAGATGCTCAAATATTTGTTCCACCTTCTTCCATTCTCAAGGAAAACAACTTCTTCCTCAAGAAAATCTTATTTACTAGAGACTTAGCTTGGTATATCTCACCTAGCTTTTTCCAAAGCTTCTTCAAAGTGGATTCTTCATGGATATTTATTAGGATAGAATCTGCAAGACATAGTCTAATAAGACCTTTAGCTTTTCTATCCATTACATCATATTGTGCAGCCAAAATTGGATCCGTAGGCCTATAGACCTTCTCATCCACCGCATCACATAGATCTTGATCAACCAACAGATCTTCCATCTTTAGCTTCCACGTTTGAAAGTTTGTGCTAGAAAACTTCTCTACGTCAATCCTCCCAGGATGTGCTCGCCATTTGAAAAATATCTGCAACTAGATAACAAAAGTATTCTCTGCACAAGCTCCCACTCAAACCTGGATTAGCACAAAAAACCCAACAACCCACAAATGAAACCAAAGGTGATCAAGATTTGATACCACTTGATAGGAAATTAAGAGTAGTGGAACAACTTCCTACGCTAATCTTTGAGGAGAGATATTATGCAAAACTTTCAACATAGTAAAACAATTACAAAAATATTAGCAACATCTTCATAACAAAACACAAACACTAGATATACGTGGGGCAAAAATCCATTTCGGATAGAAAACCCCACACTCCAAAAGCCCACTGAATTTATTTCAAATCTAATAACAAGATTACATACACTTGCAGAGCAAGTTTCTTACAGGAGTATCACCAGAAACAATTCTAGGAGGATTAAAACGCACTCCTCCAATTGCTTCTCCTAGCCTTCAATTTATAGACCTCCGGTTATACAAGAAACCATCTATGGTTTACAAAACCATGTGCTAAACCTCTCATGAGGTGGATAGCATTAAAGAGCAAGATTTCGGTTTAAAATTAGGCTCCCACGTCCACAATATTCTCCCCTATTTTTGACCCTTACAGATGTCATAAAATCTTTCATAATATCTTTTAAAATAGTCCTTCCATGATATACTATCATATGAGAATCTTTTGACAACTCCTATTTCTATTTTTAGAGCCTAGACAATGTGAAACAGTTGTAGGAAAATCTTAAATGAATAAAATAAACAAGGCTAAGACACCTCATTTCCAACACCAAGCACAAGGTTATCCAGGGTAGGAATTTACAAAACCTAAAAGTAGCATGCAGTTGGCTGCAACTATAGATTGTAAAATACAAGTCTCTGACCAATTTTTTGAATTTTGAAACTTAAGTTTAATTCAAGTCCAAGAAGATGAATTTAGTATTGTTGTATCCACCATTAACAGAGAAAGAAAAACAGCTCTAAATTGTTATGGCTGCTTTGCCAATTTATGAGCTGGGGCACCATTATAATGTGTTAGGCTCATGTCATTTTAAATTTTGTGACTAATTATTTCTCTGGTGTTATTCCCATAGAAATTGCAGATTCTTCTACTTTCAAACAAAAATCAAAACATTCAGTGATTACTCTTGCTTGTTAACCATGACTTTTGGTCAAGAGCTTGTGTTTAACATCAACCTTTTTTAAGCCATATTTGTAGCAATCCATTTTACAAAACTGAATTGAAACAAGACATTAATTAATTAATTACAAATTTAGTGTACACTACTTACACATGAATTATTAAATATACTTTCAACCATGAATGACACAGAGATAAACATTAAAGCTGACTATCGAGCGGGTACCTATTTGTTTCAGCTTTTTGTTCTTGCCATAGAAGTTTTATATCATATTCTTTTGAGTTCTTTTTTTTTTACAAATAGCAATTTCATATTATTGCACTTTTCCAATAAAAAATCTTGATGCCTTGAAATAAAAATTAGTAAATCTTACTCGATTATGAACCTAAAACCTATTGAATTTTTCATATTTTCCTTCACTCACGTGAATATTGTGAGCACGATCAAAAAGGTACATCAAACCAAAAATGCCGGATGTTACTCAGATTAGAATAATCTGAGACATGGAAAAGGTGCATGACATACAAGGTTAGGCTCTCTTAACTTAAAAGCCCATTTTATTGCAGTCATCATGCTACTTTGAACCTAAAACCTATTCTATTCTACTGATTTTTTATTTTTACCCCTTTAAATGGAAATTGCACGTAAGTCAAAAATGCAAGTGACATGGGGATAATGGGGCAGGCACGTTGAAATCCTGCCTTTTCATTTTCAAGTTTACATTCATGTCTAAGTCTTATCTAACATAGTAAATGTCACCTAAACGAACTTCGTATCACTATATAAGTAAACAAATATAAAATAGCTAACGACTAAAGCAAATTATTATAATTTTCGTTCATTTTCTTATTTTACACATAATTTGAAATTAAATTCAATATGTAGTGTATAGTTCATCTCAACATAAAGTCTACATCATCAATTATTCAAGTAAATAGATAATTTTACATATAAACTACTGAAGTTAACATTTTCATATTCCTATAACCATTGGCATGCCACACTATGGTTTTCATGTTAAGATTGATGATATCGCTAACTTACTACTACCAAATAAGGTCCATAATTTCTTTGCTAAATCATATATGACCACTTGCTTTGAATTAATATTAGTTTGTGTGAAATAAACACAATCACCTAATCTCACTCACGATATGTTGACACGATCGTATGGTGTTTAAAAACTAAAAAGGCGGTGAAAAAGGGATAGGTCATGTGATCCTCGAAAGCTCCTTCCAAGAAAATATGTTTTTATTATCATCACTTGACTGTTGCAGCTCCCAGATAAGTAGCTAGCCACTGAAAGTTGGCTTCATAGGAAAAAAAACTATGCCATTTTCTTGGACTAAAATCAAATGTGTAGTGGGAGAAGCATTGCAAATATTTAGAGAAAATATAATGTTTTAGAATTGTGATATAAAAATGTGGCTGGGAGAAAGATGCTCTATAGTTTTGCAATCATGAAAGCATTTGTTAATTCATAAGCAATAGTAAAACTGTGTTGAGATAATAATTAATCTAAAGAGATTTTTCGCCCATATATTTCTATAAGGATTTTTCTCACCTCATACCTTAACTAGTTGCACAAAATATAAAGAACGTTTATATTCTAAATATAAAATTAGGTTTTAATCTCCATTTCATTAATCAAACCAAACTACGTCATCACTTGGAAATAAGGCCTTAGTACAATTTTGAGTTGGTAATCTTGAAAGCTCAATATAACTTGTTGAACTCATGATATAGATTATTATTTGGATTCATTTGAGCTCTTAAATAACCTTTGAAGTAAGAATGCTTGAAACTAGGCACATTGACTGTATTGTTATTTGGTGCAAATATTGGGGCAAAGAATTAGGACTATTTTATCTACATATTTTTAATTCAGTCAACAAGATAAATCACAGTATCCCTACCATTCAAATCTTCTATACGGTATTGTGACATGGAACATCCTCTTTTTAGTGTGTTGTTTCCACACAAGTGTTTATTACATAATTGTAGCAATGTTGGGATATTTTGAGTGATTTTTTTGTGGGCTAGTCTTCAACGTATTTGGGTTAAGAACAAATCATTTGAAGGTAATTGAGTAATTGACAGTATATATTCTTCCACATAATTGTTTCATACATGCAGAAGTGTTGGGATATCTTGTCCATTTTTTGCAAGGATAGTCTTCCAAAAATGGAGTTAGGCAAAAACCATTTGATAGGTAACTGACTAATTGGCAGTGTATCATTATAGATATTCATGACATAAATAATAAAAAATAACATTATATATATAGACAAACGCACCTTAGCTCCCACCTATTATTCCAATACCATACAAATAGTGAACAATAAAAGTACATGCAAAAAAATATGTGGATAGTGGGGCATTAACAGTATATCACCTTATAGGGAAAAACCCCACTTTCAAACTAAGAGTAATAATTATATCTCGATTCTTGGATTTTCCAAAACTTTGGTTTACTCAATACCATCACGGAGGAATTTGGGGACTCCTGGTAGACGTAAAACATGAATATTTTTGGTAGGTATATTTCTTGATCCTGTCAGACCTCCATGGTCAATTTCTTTGGTGTAAGCTTTAAATTGTTTAATGACATTAATGTTCCCAACTGACTCCAGGATTTGGCCCTGAATGTCTCCCCAATGAACATATTTTCTTTGCAAGACCTAGGTTTCTGTTAAAATTTGATATCTCTTAGCTCCTTTTGAGGCTTCTCATCAAAACATGAACCTGCCGCTAGGGAATTGGCTTCTCCCATTGCCAAGGACGCATGTCCTCTAGCTTCATTAAAGGACCTAAGATTAACTCTAGGGAAAAAAAACTAATATGCTAGGAAACGAATTAATTGAACAATATATCGGCTTTAACAGCTGCCCGAGGTCCAAATCGAGTTAGATTTATATTTTCCACATGGGGTTGGTGGACTTAACATGTTTGAAATATTCTTGAATCTCTGTGAAGCCTAAGATATTTAGAGCTTGATCTTTCCCGTAAATCAACCGTGATTCTAGAAAAATCATGCACAATACAAGACACTCCTTTGCTTGTGTAGATTCGATGATTTAGTGCAAAGAGACCATGCATTGACTTGCTTGTGCACTTATGAAGTGTGAGAGGAAGGAGGAAACCACCATGGAACAATTCATCGCTTAGGAATTTGCAACATGTATTGGTTGAGGGTTTAAATCCACTAAGGTAATCTCCCATGCAACATAGAGCTCGGCACTGGGTAGGTTGTAAAGGGAGAGACCATATATTGCCATCCTCATACAGATCTCACCATTCCATCGCGAAAAATCTGATGTGCAAAGAAAACTGAGACAGATATGGTAATAGGTAGGGTATGACCACGTGGTGGGAAGCTATCAGGCCAAAGACTACATGCTAAGACAGGTGGTAGGATTGTAAAGTAGCATGTTGGACGTGTGAGAAAGTAAGGCGGTGCATATTTCCAACAAGCTGTAAGCAGCAAAGAAAATGGCACAGCCATGTAAGCAACCAAAACAAAATGGGAGGAAACAAAAAACACCCATCGCCTACACAGCGAATGAAAACCAAAAACAAATACACCCAAATCCAACAGAATATGACTTGGCACGGAACAGAGTTGAACAAGATGAACTAGTATATAAAAACATAATTGAATAGTTTCTGCCATATATAGTTGGTGTAGGGTATCTTAGAATTCAATACGCATAACCATTAGTTAATACTCCTTGCTAAATAGAAACTGCTGCCACAATCACAAACTACTCCATGAATATGATGCCAAACAAACCAAAACCTAGTGTTTTTACTCTCCATCAAATAATTCCAGCTACAACAACTTTTACCCTTACCAAAACTACACCCAAAACAATAGAACCACACACCACTCAGGCCACCAACACTCGTCTACAAGGTGTATATTTTCTCCCCCCAAAAACGGAGCAACTGCTAGTCCTATATAATTACGCCGAAGGTGTGGTACAGTGCAATTAAGCTCCCAGGCATCGTCGTCAAGATTTCTTCACCTTGTCATCGATTTTGGCCAGCTGTAGGCTCCTCCTTTTTCGGTTCTCTCTGTCTGCCTACATTATGTGGCAAAGCTCTTCATATCCTGCTGTGATTTCAGGGCTGAAGTTGCAACCATACAAAAGAGGAGGCAGTGCTTGCAGATACACTCGTCGTTGCCTGCATTATTATGAGTATGAGCAGGAGCTGAATGAGTCAATAAATTAATCCCCAATAACCGTTCATGCAGCTGAAGGCACAACGTACCATGCTGCTCACCGCCAATACAAAGATCAGACACCCAAGAAAAGCCACAAATATGATGATCGCCAAGCTGTCAAAACCAGCGCGCTTATAACCCTCTACAGTGCTATTTGTGGAGCTTAAAGGAGCAGGGAAACTAAGTGGAGAAGCTTTTCCTCTTGCAATAATTTTCTTCACATAACAACCTGGTAAGGCACAGTGGATTTTGTGTAGACTGTAGGCAGAAGCTATTGGTGTATGAGATTTTAGAAAATAGGTCTATAGATAAAGGTTGGCCTATCTGCATAAGCATTAACATTCTGTTGGACACGAACTTCATGGCCAAAGTCGCTTATTTTCGCATATCTAAGCTCTTGAACGAGGACATGCCCCTGCTTTTCCTTTTGGCTGCAGACACTCCCACCGTGCTGCTCTGACCAGAACTTGTGACAGGTACTAGCTGTATCAAATTATGAGTGCCTCTACATTCCCCTGTTACCATTTTGGTCATGCATATATAAATATTACATATTAGTCCCACCCATCTGTTCGATTCTCCTCCTTCCTAAATGCAGGGTTTGGGTTGGCCCCTACCACTAAGTTGTGAATTTATAAGGGTTTTGAGCATCATGCCTACATTTATAAATTTTCAATTACCAGTAATGTCAGGCTCTGCATTGTGAAAACATTTAATGCACAACAATGTAGTGAGAAAGAGATATAGTACGGCATTATCTCATTGTTTTTAGCATGATAGTGTAGCGAACTGTGGTACTCCTTTACAGCCATAGTTATTCCACAGCATCAAACTATTGTGACGGATACTTACTTAAGAAGAATGTAAAAGATGAGGAGGCCAACTATAATGATAAAACCTGCTACAATCAACTTTGAATGTGCCCAAACATTCAATGCTGCTTTTTCAGGTTTTCAGAAAGGGTCAAGCTCCTCCGAAAGTGGATAATCTGAAGGCCTTGGGTCACGGCTTACATAGTTTTGCATATCAAACTAGGAAAATAATTTCTTCTTTCCTTACTTCCTGATGCTAGCCCAAGCCTTATCCCAGTCAGTAGATAAATTTTCACCTGCAACAGAAAGGCAATAAGAGGCAACATTATGGAGGTAAAACAACTTCTACACATTAATGCATTTTACGGCATGTTAATAAATTTTACAAGATCCTTTTCTTGTGCCCTCATTGAAGCCTAAAGTGACAAACCATAGTCGCCCTTCTTATCCCCTACTATAAATGCTTACAGGTCATTATTTTTCACTAAACAAATGTGCTGCATCAAAACAAAGTTTTCCTCTACAAGCAAAAAATGATACTCATGATCCAATAACAGTTCTGGTTCATAAGAATTCTTATTAGTCCAGACAGTATAAATGTGTAGGCATCAAAAACAAGCAATAAAAACTCTAGTTCATAAGAATTCTTAGGAGTCCTAGCTGTTCATTCTTGTATTTGTTACAGAGGTTTGTATTTGTTCTCAGACCAAAATGTCGGATATAAATCAAACCGCCTTTCCCTTAGAATTTGGGCAGCTATGTGAGTTTATCTCCTCCATTTAAACAAGTTTTGTATGTCAGCCACTCAACCAGGGAATACTGCAGCTAGGACCCACAATTAGAGCTAATACAATTCTAGATGTTCAAGGAGAACCTAAGAATGTACAGTTATATAGATACCTACTTTAAGGGATTAGAAGAGCTGATGGTTGTGGTTGGTGGTATCTCAGAAGCATTTAGGATGAAGAACCATGACTGGTTAAAATACCAAGAGGAAACCCCCAGGTTGTTTCTTTATCTAAATGCAAATATTACATTATGTAATCATGAGGTTTGCCCATAAGTTCAGTTAACTACATCTTCCTAATCTGCTGCCTGCATCCTGAAAAGCTGCCCACCGTTGACATGGCACTTGATCTGCCTAAATAAGTTGTTTTCTGTCTCTGCAGACTGCAGTACTTGTGCAGTGCTGAACTTACCAGTGGCTAATATCCACCCAATATGCACCCGGTCAATGTCGGTCAATGTATCATGACCATCCATTTCACCGGTCAATGTCGGTCAATGTATCAGAATGGATGGTCATGATGCATTGACCGACATTGACCGGGTGCATATTGAGTGAAGGGTAGCCTCTTCAGTTGAACTTACCATGACTATGCACAATGCAGTACACTTCCTTTATCGTGTTGATCTTATCCTTATTACAAGTTATTCAATATTGCATGCTTTTGTAATGAACGTGTCTTTATTCATTAAACATGATTGATTAGATTCATGTACTCATTTGTTGTATGACCTCTGCATTGCTTTTTCTTTATCACTAAGTAGTCTCTTCTGAACCCAAGTGTACTCGTGTCAAAGTCTATAAGAGGGTGACTTTGGGTCTCAGGGTTGGGATCTCTTTTACTACGTCATTCATGTAGAAGTATTCCAATTTCCGTCTGGATCCTGCTGCGTTCGGGGAGCTCACTGTACACAGAGACAAAGGGTGTGGTGTGGTGTGAGAACAACCGTTCCCTCTATGCTCTAAGAGAGGCGGGAGTTCAGTCTGTTATGGTTGTGTTTAGTAAGAGCGACTACATATATAGGCGTCTCAACAACTATATGGGCATGTCTGGGACGTTGACAGATCAAATCCCAGACAAATGCGTTGTTCGGGAGTCACCGTCATCTTATGAAGGTTCTGTTATGCGTTATCGTTATGAAGGGGAAAATGAGACTTCTCTGTTGGGAATTGTGTGCGTTGTTTCTGGTGTTGTTATCGTTGCCTATGCTGCATGGGAGTTGTATAACCTACTCACACAATTTGATGATCACAACAAGAAGTGACTTTTTTTAGCAATGGTTTTCTTATTAGTGACGATGCTTTAATTTCTGCTCTTAATTCTTTAGTGTTAAGTGAAGAGTTTCTAATTTTTACTGTAACTCTTTTCCTGTAAATTAGTGTCGAGGGTTTAATTCCTCTGTAACTAATTTACTACTGGCAATGTTTAACTATAAAATCTCAGTTCCGTATTTTCTGTGTTTTGAGTTTAGAAATCACTTTTCTGTTCTTTTTTGTTGTTCCCAGTATCAATCTTTCTTTGTTATATAGTATTTTATTTATTTATTTATTGCTTTAAAATTAAAATGTAGTTTGAATGTTACAAATATTAACGTTCACCATATCAAATAAAATATTGGACACTTAGTTAATATTTTGTAATGTTAAAATTTTCATGTTAATTTGGGTATTAGCTTCTAGCAATGGATCGTGTCGGATCTACAACAGATTGGTGCACTCTGGAAACCTTGGTATTCAGTTTATTAACCACATCCATCTCAATTTTTTACTTACATATCCATGATAGTACCTTTATTACAACTAATACTCTTATTCTCTTGACAATCTCCTCTCTAAATTTAACAAGATTTTTTTTTTTTTGGTTGTAAATTGGTTCATCGTAGTCAAAGTGGTTATACTATTGGTAATTATATCAAATAGGTTTTTTTTTGTCTGAAAATTTAATAGATAAAGTAATAAATGGTATGCTTAGTCATAAAGTTTTTGAAATTCAACAGAAAAAGGACGATGACTTTGAGAACTCGTGGCGGAAATTACATAGGTAAGAGCTTGGTTCTAAAGTTGCTAGCTACCATGTCGGAGAATCTAGGACTCGAAATAGACTTCCTTGACAAATATCCTGAAAACCATGCTCAACACATGGCCATAAACTAATAATCTCACTGCCCCAATCCTCAACACACATTTGGTTTACCAAATCATTCGGATGCTAATACCCTCACTATATTTCTTCAAAGCCATGTCTGAAAAACCTGCTACGAAGGAAGTTATTTAAACTTCTATTCTCAGATATATTCCTAAGAACTAGCATGAGGGTCTTCCAATAGAATGAACTCAAGACTTCTAACAACTTAACTTCTATGCTTGTATTTTTCGCCTAAAAAACTTGCATTGCATTTTTCCCTAAAAACTTGCAAAATGTTTTTGCTATATTTCCCTAAAAGGTTGCATATCATTTTTGCTATAGAATGAATTCAAGACTTCTGCCAACTTTGGGAATTCAAGATTTCTGGAAACTCTTTGCCGTAAGGTTCACCTTCAAACTCCTTTCTTCAATCTCAATTTCAAATGCACAAATAGGCTTATTATTCTACTCAGCAGTTTCGAACAACTAAGCTTTTACAATTTATGCTTTATCCCCTCCATCCTTTTTTCTCTCTTGAAAATCCTTTTTTGAAATGTAATTATCTTGCAGGTCTAACCTGATATGGTTATCGGTAGACTATCATTTAAATTTTCAAATATGAACGTTTCAAATCATGTATAGCATATTTTTGTAGCAGAGTGTCCTTAGGAAAAAATGTTTTGTTTGTGGATTCTCTTTTTTGCAATTGAGAAATACCATTGGTTGTGCATAACTATGTCATGGTACTTTTAGTTTTAAATCCTATTCGTTAGCCACAAGAATAAGAGAATTGATTAGAAATTAAAAAACCGAGATGGCTAAAACGGTAAGGGGTTTAGCAATGAACTAACACATATATCTTAAATAAAATATGAACAACGTTGATAGATATGAATCTCAAGGCTCTTATCTTGGATTTTAAGTATACCACATTGATTAATAACTTAATTACCTTCTCTGAAACTTTCTTACTAACTGGTGACAAATGAAATATTGAAACTTGTTTTCTAATGACTGTTTACATTTTGACCACCATATGCAATATTGAACATTTTTAGACGCTTTTTAATGGGTACCTACACAAAAAATAGTGGGAAAACACACTCTCGCCAATGCAATTTATAACTACATTCATCACCATTTTGATGTAGCTTTCTCTGTGTTCAATGTTAAAGATAGTTCACATGCCCTTATAGATTTGCAAAGAAGAATTACGGGGGATCTAATTTAAGACAGTTAGATGTTCTCTGTGGGGATTGGTATACCCTCAAAACGAGACTCGTCATCATTTCCCAAGATAAGCACATTCTCAACGTAGATCTTGGAGCCCATTTATATGAGAACACGGGTGCAGAGGACATCAAATGTTGGGAACAAGCTCTTCATGACAATGCTACAAGTAGAGACATATTCAGAATCGTCAGAATTAACTAATTAATACCAACAACCTGTACCCATTCAGTAGTGTTGCTTCCCACATATAGTTTATCTTTTAATCACAATTAAATCTAAAAACCCCTTCCCAAACGAACACCGCAGCTATGCATCCCACAAAAAAATAGTTCCACTCAAGCAAAAAAAAACTCCCCAAACTGTACCATAACCGACAACGAATCTCCCATCAAAGTTCCTACTGGCATAGACTTGCTCCTCCAAGAGCAACCACTAGTATGTAATTGTTTGAAGAAATAGATACAGAGAATTTATGATGTGTAAATATCAGACCAAATTTTCATTTGGCATCAGAGGATGGAATCCTGGGTTAATATATTGAGCAGAGTCATTGTAATTTTTTATAGCCCCAAGTGATGAGAGAGTTAAGTTGAGAAACAGGTATAGACTAGTTTTTTTAGGATTAGTGTTAAAAAGATAGGAAGAAGATCCTGTAGTGTAGACAAGCAGCACCGAACAGTCAAAAAAAGGAAGAATTTTTTGTTTCTTCATGATCATTCATTTCAAGTGTTTAAGTGAATTCACAAACTAGTATTCTGGGTCTGTTAGAGCAGTTGCCTCGCAATTTATTTATAGACCATTCCTAGTTGCAAGAGATTACAGTGTTATTGCAAAACGTGTGTTGATTTACATGAGGAAGCAAGGATTGGGGTCAAGGAGACCACTAGTTTTACATAAGAGTGTTACTTTGACGTATTTATTGGACTGATTGCTATGCACGGCTAAAGGCATTGGCTAATGGTCTTTTGAAAGTCAACCCAATTTGGTAATACTATCTCAGAAGGACATATCTTAAATATCTTGCATTAAGATCTTGCTTTAGATCCTCAGAACTGTTATTGCACACCTCGGAATTGGACGTTTCCACCCTAAGTGAACCTTCTTATGAATCATATGTGGAAAATCATTACTTCATAATGGATAATTTGTTAGATCATCTACCTGCAAGATTGAATTTCCTGAGGTTATAATTCACAATCTCCAATCCACACATACATTGTTGGATGTGGGTGTCGGTGGTCTTCTTATCTGGAGTATGAGGTAGTCTTCATTTTCACCTGGAGATTTTTGAAAATATGCATTGCTCTTTTCAGCCATGCATCCTTCTCGAGCTATCTAAATCCTGGTCAGTTTGCTATGAGTCCATTAAAGTTCGTTGACTCAAGATCATCCTGAAACTTGCTCCTTAGGTATCATGTATTTAGTTTATTTGAGTTTTGTAAAAAAAATAGTCTTTGTTTTTTGGTTAATAGCTAGTGACATTTTTTTCCAAGCATAAGTTCATGAAGTCATCAAAGTGTTTGTCATGAAATCATCAAAGTGTTTGTAATTGTTTTAGGGTCTCGCTTTGTCTCTAGTTATTCGTAAGAGTCATTAAATCATCATTGTTGTCAATAGTCATTATCAAGAGTAAAAAAATTATTTTGTGTCATCTTATTTATAGTTGTTGAAGTTGTAGTAGTCTAGTCAAAAAATAATTTATTGTAAAATTTCAAAAAACAAAATTTTAAAAAGTGCCTTACGGACGCATTTTCAGTGTTATCCGATGCCTGAAAAATAAAATGTTTCATATTACGAGAGGGAAGAAAAGAATAAGCTCAATGTGGAAACAAATATGTTTCATGTTCACATTCTGATGAGTTAGCAATATGTATACCAGAGGATGGAGGAAAATGGAGGTTGGAGGTCAATCAGCGACCTCTCATCAGTCGCCAACAACAGGGCTATGATGACATTATTGTGGTGTGAGTATTTGATTTTAGTTTTTTACAGTGTGTTTCTTTTCAGAGTTCCTATTTTGTATGGTTTTGGATGTTGGAAAAAGAGTTGTGTTGGAGCGTAGGTGGTTATCAGTGATCCTCTAACTGATGTGATCCTCTGATTGTCGTACTTCATTGGAAGATGGTCCACTTGTCAATACATTCACTTGCAATGGTGACCATGTGTAGCAAGATCTAACTAACAAGATCCGATCAGTAGTATGTACTTCGATACAGTTTTTTTCTTAGTTTTTGTGTGTGGAAATTTCACATTGTGGGAGGGAACATGACATCAATGTTCCATTTCCATTATGAGCCTAAAATGACTAAAGTCAAAGGAAGCTTCTAGTGGCAGTGGCAATTTCCTATGTTGTTCGAGATCAAGTGGCAGCGATCAACAACAATGGCTGTAATTGATGGGGCCTGTTCACATCAAGATTTGTGGTAATCATGTTTAAAACCATATGGAAGGAGAGAGTTTTTCTTTTGATCAAGATCATGAATCACATTGTAGGACATATTTCACAGGGGTGATCATATTGCAGTTGGGTGTGTGGATGTTTTCACCATGTTCACACTAAGGAGGGAATGTTAGTAATTTTCCTAAGTTGGTGCTCCACATTAATATGGGTGGAATTATATTATTGTAATTAAAAAGAATGATAACCAAATCGTACCAAGCCAAGAACTCAGATGTTAATCAAACACCATAATCAATAAGATGAAAGCAATTCACCAGAATAACTTTACATAAAACCTTTGTAAATAAATGAGCAACAATGTCATATATTATTATGGAACTCAATGAAATACAATGAGAATGGGTCTTGCTTATATATGCCAAGGAAATCACAATCTTAAGCCCTCATATGACCATGGGCTAATGATTTCAATGGGAACAACAACAAAATGCGGACAAATCCTGAATATATGAATATACAAAAAATGGTTTGCAAAACAAAACTTACAAATAGATGTCAACAACAATCTCCTACTCTGATACCATAAAAGGAACGATACCAAATCGTACCAAGCCAAGAACTCATATGCTAATCAAACAACACGATCAATAAGATGAAAGCAATTTTTCAAAATAAATTTACATAAAACTTTTGTAAACAAATGAACAACAATCTCATATATTATTATGGAACTCAATGAAATATAATGAAAATGGGCCTTGCTTATATATGCAAGGAATAACAATCTAAGAACTAGTCAAGGTCATAGACCAAGCCCTAAATCAAGGAAAGAGCTAGTCATCAAAGAATTAGTCAAGACCATAGATTTTGGAAATAACTAGACATCAAGGATCTGGTCACTACCATAGATCAAGGAAATAACTAGTCAATACCATAGATCAAAGAAATAACTATACCTAACAACTAGGTAATATCCCCTTAATATCTAAATAAGATAAAAGAAATATCCACTCACATAAGTGGTTGAGGATAAATACAATAAAGGTAAATACAGTACCTAAGTGAACATGAGCTAAGGTAAATACCTACTCTAACAGTAATATAATTAAATATGGTTGTTTATGGTTATTGTGTGAATAGTGGTGATTAAAACCACTCACGCAATTAGGTTGATTTGTTTGTAACTCTCCTTGTTCATAGGAATACATATTCCTATATAATATGTAATTGATTGAAGAAATAGATACGAAGAATTTTTGTTGTGTAAATCTCAGACCAAATTTTCACCATGAACACAAATAAATTAAGTGCCACAACCGTAATTCAAATCCGAGTATTAGAGGGAAGAATTGGACAAAGAGGCAAAAAATGTCCAAAAGGTTACCCTATTATGGAGAACCTTCCCTGCACTCAATTTTCAAATCCAAATTTTTAAAAGTGATTGAACAACACTTTACACAACTCATTTCTTCATATGCATATCATTGTCACTTCATATTATTTTGTTTTGGGTGAATATGATGTAAACATGTATCGCACTTGAAGATAAACATATAACCACCTTTACAACTAAGTGGGGCACATATTGTTATGTGAATATGTATTGCAGCCTTTAAAAACTTCAAGGAAACCTATCAACATGTCACCTTTGTAACTAAGTGGGGCACCTATTGATATGTGAATATGCCTTTTGGCCTTAAAAACATCAGGGAAACATATCAACATGCAATGACCTACATCTTCCATGACCTAATCCATAAAACCATTGAATTCTATGTAGATGATCGTCTAGTAAAATATCGACATCTAGAAGATCATGCTCATGACCTCGATGAAGCCTTTAAAAACCCCCAAAAGTACATGGTCCAACTCAACCCTAGAAATTGCATATTTATGTCATCCAAGACAAGCTCTTGGGGTCCCTCATATGTAGATGAGGAATTGACATAGATCCCACATAAATATAATCCATTCTTAACATGCCTTATCCCACTTCCATCCCTCACATTCATACCTTCTTAGGAAATCCTAGGGAAATTTTGCAATTTGCTTCTGAAATCACCTAACAGACACACCCCATTAACAATCTCCTTAAGCAAAGTGTCAAACTAGAATTGAATGATTGTCAAAAATCCTTTGACTCCATGAAAAAATCCTTACTTAACGTTCCTACACTACAACTTCCCATTTCTGATCACCCTCTTCCCTCTATCTATTGGGGAATGTTGGCACGAGGATGATAAGGGAAAAGAACATGCCATGTAATACATTAATCGAGCCTATCCAACCATGGCATCCTATCCTTTCTTGTAGGCTCCACACATACTTTCCAAGCTTCCTCAAACTCATAATCATCCTTATATAACTCCATTTCTTCAAACCAAACAACTTGAGCTCTCATTTCAACTAATAGTGTTTCCCTCCAACTTAAAGCATCAGCTACCTTATTTGACTTCTCATTTTTATGTTTGATTACAAATGTATAACTCTACAAATATTCCACCCCACTTCATATATCTCTGATTCAACTTGCCTTTAACTATTAATAAATTTCATAACATGATGATTAGTATATAACGCAAATTCATTTGGTATTAATTAGAGTTTCCACTTCTTCAATGCTTGTGCATGGTATATGCATGGAAATGGAAGACAGAATGGGGATCTAGAACTGACATCCTTTTGGTGAAAACAGAGATACATGAACTTAGATGCATAATTTGAGACATCTACTCTCAAAAAAATTAAAAAGTTAGTGATATGAAATGTAACATTTCAAATGTAGTTTCCAAACTACTAAAAATGGTCGAGTTTAAGAGGGTCAAACAGGTATTTTTTCAAAGGGGTGCACATATTTGGAAAAAAAACATAGTAGATAAGTGGTCATAAGGCCTTTTTTATAACAACCTAAACTATTTTGGACACGCTTTTGTGGAAAGTAAGTAAACATCACCATAGGGGTGACGAGTATTTTTTTGTGATTTTTGCTTAAATATACTTTTACTTGATATTTGTATTGAACATGCCCTGAAAATGGATTGTCGTCTGTGAGTCTGACATATTTTGTTGAAAATTGATATATTTTTTCAATGTGTATAGAATAAGGCATATATTGTGACCATTTTTTTTTCAAAAGTCACTTAGTGAATTGGGAATCACAATAAATAAGTACCTACAAATTTCAGGTATGTGAGAAAATGTGTTTTATAAATAAAGAATAAATACCTAATCATATTATGAGGAAGAAAAAATCATATTTTTCATAAATTAGAAGCCAAGCTTGACGTGTTTATATATTTTTATGTAATGATATGAAGGCATATGTTATTGAATTCATGACAGAATTCGGGTTTTGTGGAAATCAGTTATTCTCACAAGTATTGTTGTATTTTTTATAGGTCTGGGCCTTAGGCTCAAAAAATCCAATTCATTTTCAACCATGAGGATTGGAATATTTCGTATTCAAAAATGAAAACATGTTATATTTAAGTGAACGTTTTTACTTCAGTAAATGAAATATGTTATTCTCTTGAAATCTACTTTTAGCACATGTGGATGTTTTTAAAGTAAATGAATTCCTTATTGATTGATATTATGTACGCAGCGCCATCTTGTGCATGGTTTAAAATAACTATGTTGGGGTTTTCATGCTTGAGCTCGGTGTTATCTTTACTCAAAACCCTAAAGCTAAGAATGCCTCCAAACATCAAGTTGGGAGAGTTGTAGAGTGAAATATTGAGATGGTGAGCTAGGTGAGTTGTTCAATAAAGAGATGTTTGATCTAGTGTGTCTTAGAAATATCAAAGGTTGGGAAGGCCTTTTTATCGTGAAGTGGAGCAACGATTGACTAATCCCTTAAGGTGGTAAGCAAGGTGATTCATCCAACTACGGAGTTTGAGATTTTAACAAAGATATGAGGTGTGTCAAACAATATGACAACCTTTTTTGTTTGTGAGTAGTAATTTTGCTTTTACTTGTTTTTTTGTTCAACTAACGAATTTTAGTTTTTCTTTTTATTTTTCTTATTCCTCCTCCATACGGATACAAAACATTGATCAAATGGGTATGCAAGATACACTGGATAATTTCACCTAGCCACTATAATGGATAACCTACACCATGACATTTAGATACTCCTAGAATTACACCTTATAGAGAAGTGTTATATCTCAAAAACATCCTCAGTGGCCCCGATAGGAAGTGTGTAATGCAAGGTAGATAATGAGCTTTAATTGGGTTTCCCTAAGTGTGATTTAAAACAGAGTGATACAATGACAGACATATTTGATACTTTCATCACAAGAGAGATAAAACCATAGATGAAAGACAAGTAGATACACAATAAGAGTTGAGCTACAATAAGCACAACTAACTATAGGAGAAACAACCATTCTTATTCCTTTCTAAGAGAATACCTAGCTAAAGTAGGGAGCCGAAAGAAATGTGTAATCATATAGGATAGGTCCTTTTGACGAAGGCCCAAATATCTTGCAATGTAAACTCAAAAACTAATAGCCAAGAGAGATAATAATCCCAAAACAATAGGGTATATAGTAGTATCCAAGAGGTAGAAACACTATATAGCATCGAGAAATGAAATGTGGATAAAAGTAGGATATAAAGCATTAAAATGGGGCTAGAAGACGTTGGTTGGGAAATATTATTGACCAAACTAATAGTCCTATAGTGGTTCATGAGGTGTTAGCTAGGAAATGGATAAACCAAACTAATAGTCCTATAAAAAGAGGTAAGATAGGATGTAAGGTGTTACCCTGGAAAGAAATTGACCAAACTAATAGACCTATAAAGCTAAGTTAGGATCTAAGGTGTAATTCAGTAAAGTAATTGACCAAACTAACAACCTTGTAAAGATAAGTGAGGATGCCAGATGTTAGCAGGGAAAGAAATCGATTAAACCAACTGGCCTATAAGGGTAAGTTAGGCTATAAGGTGTTAGCCGAGAAAGGAATCAACCAAACTAATAGGCCTATAAATGTAATATAAGATGTAAGGTGTTAGCCAGGAAATAAAGCAACCAAACTAACATGCCTACAATTATATAAGATTGGCAAACGCTGAAAAGCACAATGATAAAGCTAAAAAGCATCGGATATATATAAGATGCTATAAGAAGAGACATAATATGTTAGTACCATCTTAGTACAGAAACCATGATAAAAAGCATGATAAATGTAAAAATATGATACTCATATATAAGTACAACAAGAAAAGAAGAGAGAACTATATACTAGGAAGGAGGGATAAATGGAAGGTTAAGCATCATACTTCTTCACAAACTAAGTGTTGATGACAAGATTTTGATGGTTTAAAAGTTTGTTGAGTTGTTTTGTAATACGGGTTATATTCTGACGATTATGTTGGAGAGCATTGTGCATTTTTTTAGCAAATCAAAAGTGTGTAGACAGGCTTTGTGAAATTCCTCATCGGGGATGATCCTATGAAGAGAAATGCAAGGGGAGGGGTAGCTCAACTTCTAGTGGTAGGAAGGCCTCAAATTTGTAGACTATATAGAATGGAGTTGCCTCAAGGGTGGTGCAGATATTAGTATGATATGCCCAAAGTGTAGGGTACATTTTAAGATGTCACTCAATATGT
Source organism: Taxus chinensis (assembly GCA_019776745.2). NCBI lineage: Eukaryota > Viridiplantae > Streptophyta > Pinopsida > Cupressales > Taxaceae > Taxus > Taxus chinensis. The sequence goes on from CM034149.1 coordinate 629,540,475, forward strand.
GATTTCCAAATGTTCTTTTTAAGGATTTTATTGGGAATCTTATTGGTAGATTTTTCTTGGCTATTATATTGAAGATGATAAGGTGTAAAGAAAGTATGCTTATTTTTGAATCAAGCACAAATTTATTTCATTTATTTGCACATAAAATTTTCATCTTTGTCAGAAATGATGGTGTGTGATATTTTACAGCAATAGATGATCTAGTTAAGAATGAATTTAGTTTTCATATCTTTGATCACATTTGTGAGGGGAATGTCCTCAACCCACTTTATAAAGTACTCGATAGTGATAATTGTGAAGGTGTGACTGTGTTGTGATCAAGGTAGTTTCCTGATACAATATAATCCCCGCATGGTAAATGGTCAAGGAGCTTCAAGCACATGGAGCTCAACTGGTAGAAAGTGAATGATATCATCATGGAGTTGGAAAGGTTTGAAATTATTGGAAAAAGCATGTGCATATTCTTCTAAAGTAGGCCAATATGAACCCATACACATGCATTTGAGGGAAATAACATGTCTACAACAATGACCTCCACAAATTATCCCAAATGCTTGTGCAAGGATAGGAGAGACCTTATCCTTGGTAACATAATAGAGTGGGGTAACCTCAAAGATACAATGGTAAAGAATATGATTTTTAAGCACACATTTGAAAATTTTCTTATAGATTTTAACTCTTTCAAAAGGTAATGTCATGAGGATAAGTTTGATCTTCAAGGAATTGGATGTTATCCTTATACCAAGGACGTTTCCTCTTATGATGAATTCAATGTTATAAATGAGAGCAACGGGTGGGGAAGGTAAGCTTAAAGTGTTTTTTTTTAATTTGAATTCAACATTGATCTTCCTAAAGGGTTATATCAAGTGCAAAATGAGATGCGACGAAAGCTAAGGAGTCAAACATAGAATAATTCTCACAAGTGATGGATTTAATCGTAAAATAAGTAAAGCATGTTCAACTCGATAGCTATCTCATGGTAGATTTTAATGTTTTCACTTATGCATTGGTATTTTCCAATGACTTGTTTATAGACAAGATTTATGAAACACCCAAAGCACACAGGTAGATAACATTAGAAATAAGAGTGGCTCACATACCAAGTATGAGAGATTCATACTCAGCCATGTTTTTGAGGACATCGAAGTCAAGATGAAATGAGAGGATCTTATCTAAGGTGTCAATAAGAATGCATCCTTCTTTGGCACCTTCACAACACTTGGCTCTGTCAAAGAAGAGATTCCATGTATTTTTGTGGAGGTCGATGGTGGTTTCTTTAATTTCTTCAATTTTAACTCCTTTATTTTTAGGCTTAGGTTAAGGTTCTAACTCGTCTATTTCAAGTGTCCAAGCCTCAAGTTTAGCGGTGAATTGATGGAAATAATCTTTAATGGTTATGACTTGATCCATACACTCAATGAAAATCACATCTTCATTAAGAAGGACATTAAGTATTAGTGATCATTGGGGACTAAAGCAGCGGAAAAACAAGAAGGACAAGGGCATGGGTATGATCAAGGTATAATGTGTGAATATTAACAAAGGGATACCTAAGAATATGTATGATCCTGATCTATAGACTATTGGTTACCACTTGTGTTGAGTATGCGCTCGCACGTGATACACTGAATCCTAAACCACTCATCATAAGGGAGGAAGTGATAAATGCTAAGTATATAGACGTTGCGCATCAGAAGGAAGTCTACCAAGAAAATATGGGAGTCATTAGAGACTTACAAGGTGAAATACAATGTCTAAAAGAGCAGGCACATGAGAAAGAGCGTGCGAAGAATGTTGAGCTCCCATAAAAGGATGTGGATGACTTGAAAGAGGTGTGTAAGATGTTGTGCCATGAGAATATCATCCCACTACTATGGGAATGGCTACGTGAAAAGGTACCGCACGCTGGAGTTGAGCGCAAGAGGTAGATACTTTAGGAAAATATAGTACCTCATAGTCATGAATTTGACAAGGAGATTACACTTGATGCGGTAATTGATGGGTGGTTGGTACACAATATTTTGATAGACATAAGCGTGGAAGTAAATCGTGCAAACTTTGGATGTATGGAATCATATGGGAAGACCAACATTGCAGCCACCTTCAAATGTGTTGTATATAGAAAAAAATAATAGGGATATGCATATTGGGGTACTGAAGGATGCATCTATTACCATTCAAGGAGCTAGGTTTACTGAAGACTTTGAAGTTTTGGAGCTTGTTGAAGTAGACAATTTTCCAGCATTTCTTGGGTGACCCTGGTGCTATGCAAATAATGTTGATCTACAGCTTTAACAAAATATATATATAGGTTATTAGAAAAAATATGAGTGCATGATCATAACTCTACATGATAAGAAGGTAGATCCTTATGTTGATCTCTTGAGTGAAGAAGATCTTAATCAAATCTATGCTCAAAAAGTTTGTGATTCAGAGCATGTGGAGCCGTCAAAGGAAGGCGTCCTTCAGTGGGAAGATGCACAATCTATAAGTGACACTACTAGTGTTTCTTGTGATAAATGGGCCCATGGAATGTATGAGATGGTCAGGCACAAATTTAAAGGATGAGTCGTCAGGATGATTAGGCCACACATGGTGAGGTAATTAGGTTTAACTTAGGTACCAAGGTATACTGGTGAAGGGAACCTCGATACATACTTACACATAATGGAGACTCGATGGTTGAATGATGGGGATAGAAGAAACATGTTGTTCTATAATTTTCATGGGACATCAATTCTCTAGTGGAAAACAAATATAGATATCCTTTTGGAATGGTGAGAAGTGAGACCACCTTTTCCACCAGGTTTACTCAGAACAATGTACCTACAAAAATATGCCAATATCATGGGAAGTCTCCTACCTCGTTCCACATCCATAATTGTGAAAAACTATGTGCACAAGCCAAGGAGGCCTTACCGCCATCTCTAAGGGTACATAAGTTCTAATCCATCCTGCGCAGATGCGCGCAGCGCATGGTATCTCCATGCAAAGTTAAAAAGGGAGACCTCGAATTGGAATGAGATGACTACATGTATGATTTAGACTTTTGATTACTTTTCTACTAAAACTCCAGTTCATTAAGCACTTCATATTATGAAGCACATAACATCAGGAGATAACGTGAAGGATGAAGAGCTCATGCTAGATTTATTAGGTGAACCTGATCCTGAGGTGTGCCTTACTTTTTAAGAGACAAAATAAGTACAAATGGGTCGTGCCTGGAAGGAAAAGGGAAGGGCAAATTGGTATACATGATTGATGATGAGGAAGTTGAAAACTTGGATGTTAGCTACATTGAATGCGTGTGCGAGGTAATGGATACTGCAGATGATAAGGCACATGTGTACCATGAGCCAATGAAGACTAAAGAGGTTAATATTGGTATATAAAACACACCTAAGGAGGCCATTATTAGTGATTACTTGTCAGAGCAAGAAGTAACAAAGATTATTGAGCTTTTGTGTGACTTCTAGGACTTATTCCCGTGGGGCTATCATGAGTTAAAAGGAGTACACATTTCTTTAGGTGAGATGAATATCAAGCTAAAAGAAGGCGTGCACTCGGTTAGGAAGAGGCCTTATAGGATGAACCCTAATCTACACGTTAATGTTAAGGAATAAATTGATAAAATGTTCAAGTTTGGCATTGTTGAGCCTATTGAATAATCTGAGTTGGTTAGCCCCATGGTTATAATCATCAAGAAGGATGGGAGGACAAGAATCTTTGTGGACTATAGAGAACTCAAATGCTTTATGTGTAATAGATATTTTTCCCACCCCCTTCACAGAAAGAAATTATTGAAGGAGATGTTGGGTACAAGATATATTCTTTCACATATGGGTTTTTTAGGTTATCACCAAGATGTGCATCATGAAATAGGATCAAGAGAAGACAAATTTTCACCACTAAATTGGGAATTTTTGCTTATACAGTTATGCCTTTTGGATTGAAAAATACGCCAGCAGTATTCTCATGCATTGTTGTACAGGTCTTCCAGGATTTTATTCACAAATTCTAACAAGTATATTTGGATGATTGGACAGTGTATGGCTTAGTCAAAGATCACTATGATAATATGAGGCTTATATTTGAGAGGTACAAGTAGTTGAGCATCTCTCTGAACATTAAAAAGTGCATCTTTTCAACATCGTTTGGAAATTTACTTGGGAACATCATTTTCAAAGAATGATTATTGGTAGACTCAGCCAAGATAGTTGTGATCTTAGGTTTGGAAGAATCTGCCAATAACAATTGAAGTGCATGGATTTATGGGACATAGATAGCTACTACGGGAAGTTTTTCAAGGGATATGCAAAGCTTGTCATTTCCCTTGAAGAGTAACTCAAAGCTAAGGGGAAATTTTATTGGGGTGACGTGCAACAATAGGCATTTGAAACATTGAAGGAGAGGCTTACCACTACACCAATTTTGCATTTTCCTTCGTGGGACAAGCCCTTTCATGTTCATTTTGATGCCTATGGCATGGAGATTGGCACAATGTTGGTGTAACTAGGGGAAGGCATTGTGGATCATCCCATTTTCTTTGCAAGCAGGAATTTGACACCCACGGAGCAGAATTACACCACCACTCCAAGTGTGAGGCATTATCTACGATCTACGTGCTAAACATAAATTTAGAGAGTACTAGTTGGAAACCTCGTTTATATTCTATACATATCATATGGCGCTGAAGTACTCAGTCAACAAGTCGGTTTTGCAAGGGTGCATCTGCATGTGGATAATTGTTTTTTAGGAGTTTGAATTCACAATTATTGTCAAACCAGGGAAGAGAAATTTAGGGTTTGATCATTTATCAAGGATTAATTCTAGTGAGGATGTGTAGAACATTGTAGACACTATGCCAAATGCACAATTATTTAGGTTGAAACCATTACATCCATAGATTTTCAAGATATTGTAGTGTTTCTATGCTTTAGATCAAACGTCTGAAGGTATGAAGACATTAGATAAAAAATAACTTGTTATACGTGTAGTGCCTTATCAGTTGAAGGAGATCTATATAATTTGGGTTGTGATGAAGTCATGTGTCATTGTGTTCTAGAACATGAGTGCGATGCCATTATGGAGGAGGCTCATGGTGGAATAACATGAGGGAATTATGTAGGTGATGTTAAAGCACTTTTCAAGATCCTTATGGCTGGACTTTAGTGGGAAACCTTGTACAAGGATGTTAAGACTTTTTTGAAAGCGGGGTGATCATTTCCAGTGCCTTGGGAATCTCTGGACATAGAGGTGAGATGTCATTGTGACCTATTGCAAGCATGAAGCCTTTTAAAAATCCTGGGTGCATTGATTTTGTAGGACCTATTACACCACTCACGTCATAAGAATGACATGCCATTACATGTATCACTTGTACAAATTATATGACAAGGTGCGTAGAGGCAACACCTACAAAGGATTATACAATGGCCACAATAAACAAGATTATTATGGGAAAACATTATAGGGAAGGTATGGATTTCCATTGAGCTTGACAAGTGATAGAGGCACTCATTTCCTTAATGAGACAATCAGAATTATATTAGCACAGTTTATGGTGGCACACCATAAAACTACCCCTTATCACCAACGGGTTAATGGCACTGCAGAGGCTTTCAAAAATCATCTCACTAGATAGACATTGAAAAAAAATCTATGATTTGGAAGAAAGGATTGAGATGATAAAGTATTTACAATACTTTGGGCCTACAGCACCACTTATAAAAGGTTGAACAAGGCCACACCCTTTCATTTGGTGTTTGTCACAGAAGCAGTACTACTAGTTGAATTCATGTTACCATCCTTCATCATATTGTGCAACGCAGTGGACTAGATGATGAAAAGGTTGTGGAAGAGAGCATTGACAAACTAATGCAATTAGATGAGCGGTGCACTATTGCACGTTGTAGCCAGAATACTAAGAAGGCATGACATGATAGACACATTAAGAACAAGACATTTGCAGTTGGCGATATGGTCCTTCTCTATGACTCCAAGTTCATGTGCCACCCAGGAAAGATGAAGGTGCATTGGTTGGGACCCTTGTTTAGTAACTAAGATATTAGAATCATATGCGCGTCAGTTACAGGTGCTAGATGACACCAATGTTGCCCGGTTACTTCAATGGGAGTTCTACTGAAGCCCTAGTATAAATAAAATCTTCTTGATGTTTGTAATAAGGGCATGTATTGCCACTTAGATTAGGTTTCCATTTCATGTATTTCTTTCTAATTTTTTCTTTGCTTTATTGTTTTGTTTCCTTTTTTTGTTGACAATAAGTGCTGATTGTGCACAGGAATCTGATTACTATCTATTGAGTTCATGCGTAGAGGACTCCTGCATACTTTTAATGTGGGGTGAACTAGGAAAAAATGCTTGACAAAGAGACCTCATGATGCTTGAAGACAAGATGAAGTGGATAAAGATGTGCATGTAATACTAGAAGAATGGTGTTCCGGTTGCAGGGTAAGTGTATAGGAAAAGAGAAAAAAAGGTGTCGTAAGAAATAAAAAGGGATGGTGATAATAACGAAAATTGCTCAGGATGAAAACCACGTATGGAGAATAATCGCTTCAGTGTAACTACAAGGTAGGGCAGTGGCAGAATGAACTACTTGGAATATGGCGTAGAAGATTATGTACCACGGTGTGCGGGAAGGTGCACGTGACGAGATCTGAGGCCTGGAAAGTAGTAAGCATGCTAAAAGGTTACGACTATAGTGCACAGAGAAAAACAGTAAAAAAGTGCAAAAGAATAAGAAAAAAAGATTTAAAGTTGTTGTACAGTGGTAGACAGGTGAGATCCATTTAATGCGATTAATTTTTGAAAATTTATAAAAGGGGCATCAGGGTAAATTCATTTTTACCTTATCTTGTGAAGGAATTTCATGTTTTCAAGAGAGAATTCATGTGAATTCTTGTGAAATCAAGTGCAGAGCTAAAAAATTTGATTAAAATAGATCACAATAAGGACACAACCAAGTAGAAGAGCCCCTTCAGAAGAAAGTTTGAGGCTTTCAGGCGTCGTGGAAGCTTGTTTGCAGCAATTGTATGTTTTTTGTTTAGGGTTTGTAAGTTAGGGCATAGAACTTGAGAAAAAGTGAACCAGGTGAAAAGAGTATTGGGTAAGTGCACCAAGTTGGGGGGCCAAAAGGGGGTCTTAAGTGGATGCATTTTTTATGAAAAAAAAAAACTTCAACTTGTACAATTTTTTTGAAATAGTTACACTCAAAATTGGAAGATGTTGTAGAAATATGAATTGTAGCATCTTGAGTCTAGTTTCTAAGCTACTAAATTTTATTGAAAACGTATAAGTTTAAGTGGGTCAAACAACTAAAATACCAATAGATGCTCCTGTTTTTGTTAAAAAACATAATAGCGTGACTTTCATGCCCCCCACCATTTTTTGATCACCATTTAGTATTTTTGAAAACCTTTGGTAGAAAGATAGCTAGGAGCATCTAGTTTGGGCTCCATTTTTTTTAGATTTTTTTAGAGAATATTTTTTTATTTATGATTTTTCTAGTACACAAATTTTATGTTTTGAAAAATAATGGAGCTCCGACCGTGCCCCCCCCCCCCCCCTAACTACCTCAAAAAATATCAAAAATTAGATTTTTTTTTTTGAATATGTGTAGAATTATGCCAAGTTTGGGCTAGTATAAAAAAAAATTAATTTTGATCACCCAAAAAAATATACACCATGAAAGATAGACATATTTACACTTCAAAAAATAGCTATAAAAAGGCATAGTTAGAAAATAAATAATATGGAAACCTTATATTAGTCAAGAAAATTTGAAAAATTATATTTTTAGAAAGAAGAGACTCTGCTCTACGTCGTGGTATAATTTTTTTTAAATGGATCGATTGTTTATTTTGATTTATCATAGAGGAAGTATCATTTTTTACATTTTCTTGTAAAAACTCGTTGTTTGTTGTGTTTGTGCAGGTCCATGCCTCATGATTGGGGATCCAAACTGGATCCCAAGCCTTGAGGCATGGCTTGGGAAAAGAGAAAATGCAAAACGCGTACGCGTTACATAACACGTACGTGTTTTTCTTTGTTTTATATATTGTGGCCCCCCAACGTCCCATTCATCTCTTTCATGGGAATTCTACAAGCATTTTGTTTTGTCTCCAATATTCTCTACATTCTTGCATGATTTTTTAGTATTTCATTTTGTCCCCTACCCCACTAGTTGATTTTTTCTAATCAATGGGCAATAAACGTCGAGCTAAGGACAAAAGGAAAGTCAAGAATAAGACACCAGAGCAATTGGAAGATAATAGAATAAAGAAATTGAAGAGAATGCAAAAACTTTGAGTAGGGCAAGGTACATCCGCTATATCAAATGTAGCTAATATATTAGAAAATTGAAATGAAATACATAATGAAAATGTAGAGAATAATCATTTTGCAATGAATAATAATATTGAATTGAATGATAATGTTGGTATGGATGAAAAAAATTGATATGAATCCAATTGTTGAACCCTTACTTGAGAATCCAAATGTTAACCCCAAAACTTGTATGAAAACACTGAATGAAGAAAGTAACCTTGTAAACAAATCTTCACCTCTAAGAACACCTCCTTCCATTTCGCGAAGAAAACCAATTCACTTAATTGAAATTGATGAAAACATTATAAAACCAATGCCTAACAAAATGTCTGAAAGAAATGTGAGAAGAAAAGCTAGTGGAATTTTGGATAATTACTTTGAGAATTTAAATGACACACAAAGATGTCAATTATTTGTTTCATTGATGAAATTAATTAAGATGAGACCTATAATGAAGATCCTGGGGTTAAGAACATCTAATGTTGTTGATCAAAATGTGTCAATTGTTGAAAACATACATAAAGCATACCAAACTGTAGGTGGCAAAAGACGCACCAAAGATAGTAATGCTACACGATGTGCACTAACTAATTGTTTAGTAAGTGATAAAATATTTAATAAATGTTTGATTAGAAAAAAAAGCAGTGCGTGGAAGCTAAACAGAAAAATATTAATGAAAGTAATAGAGAGACGTAAACGTCTTGAGTTAGTCAATAGCACTGACTATTGGGCTTTCTCTAGCAGACTTCCATGAAAAGACAAGAAATACATCTAATATTCTAAAAGAATTAATCGTAAAATTTTGGAATGAGAACACAAGGATGTCACTGAATAGAAGAGATACAATAAAAAGAAGAATAGGTTCTCGTAATCGTGAATCATGAGAAAAAAAATTCTTAGATATGACTCAAATAGAATTGTTCTCTGCATTTAAAAATGAAAATCCACAAATTAACATTAGCCAAAGATTCTTTGAAATGATCAAACCCTTTTATGTGAAAAATCAATCACTCACGTTACCACTTGTTGTTACAGGCATTATGTTGAATTTTCAATGCATTATGATGTTTTTTGTCAAATACGTAGTGTTTTACATACTGACATCATGTTGCAGGAGTGTGGAATAAATGTCCCACAAAAATTTTCAAGGGAATTTATTCCGACAATATTTTGTGAAAAATGAACAAGACAATTTTTTTATAACAAAGCATGTTTGGATGGAACCATGCAATGTATGTGGTGGCTTGCCAATCTGAAAAGTTATATCCATGAGGAGAGTACATATTCAATATAAAAAGAATTGTTTGATTTCACCAAATATAAATCGGTGGCATATCAATTAAAAGATGGAAAAGAATCTAAGAGGTGTGAGCTTGTTAGAAAACAATTACCTGTATCATAATATATGGTCAAATTCAGAGATGAATTTTTTTATGAGTATGCAAGGCACACACATAGAGCTCGATGGTTGGGATGAACAATTACAAGTTAAGCAAAGAGACATTCCCACTTGGTACTATTGTTTCAGTAGTTGACTTCGCAGAGAATTACATATTGCAGCCACAAATGGAGGTTTAGTCTCAATAGTATAACTCAATGCAAGTTTCTATTTTCGTGCATATAACATTCATGCACTCTCCTAAAAGCACTGAAAAAGATCGAAAAAATATTAAGAGAGTATCATTTCTACAACAGTGATGATCGGACACATTCTATAGAATATGTACAAGGGTGTTTCCAAGTGTTTTATGCGAACTTGAATGAGAGGAACATTAGTTTCGATTAACATTAAATTTGTTCGGATAACTGCACATCACAATTCAAGAATACACGGATGTTTTATTGGCTAAGAAGGATGCACAAAGTAACAAATGTACAACATATCTAGAGTTTTACTGAAGCAGGGCATGGAAAAGAAGAGCATGATAGTGCAGGAGCATGTGTGAAAAGAGCACTTGCAAGAGAAGAGTTAAAGTTTCAAGGATGGTGTTAAATTTATAGATGCAAAAAATATTGTTGATTGGTGTGTCAAGAATATGGGCCATGAATCTCAAGAGAGATCAACGGTTCATAGATATTTTTGGTTGATAGAGCAACAACATCTGGAAAAATTTAAATATTGTATGACAGTTGCAGGATCAAGTGATATGCACTCATTCTGTAGTTCAGATACAAATGCTTGGACTATTTATACTAGGTGTATGACATGTTTTTGTATATCATTTATTGATTTTGCGTGGAATGAATATGAGTCACAGAAGTGGGTGGATGAATGGACTTGTATACCTCTAATTTTCACTCGACACACATCAAGTTCCACGAGGCATTACAACTTGCAGGGGTCTTCAGATCAAATGACAACATCACCTAACTTTGACTAAGTCTCTGATTTAGTGCAACAAGGTACATACATATATGTACATGCCATGTTTTAGATTTATAAATTATTAAATGGTCAACTCTTAATGTATTTATAAATTGACTGAACAGTTTTACTTTGTGATACATAGGGCAAGTTTTTGCAGTTATTGACAACGGAATTTAATGAAGAGGGAACAGACTACTTCTTATCTCATCTGTGCAAAGGGGAAAAAAAATCCACTTCTACAGTCATTGATGGTGAAGACCTTGAGTATCTGAATGGATCAGTGGTAGTCACTGGAACTTGGCTTTCGACGATATCCTATCAAAAAATCAAACATTTGGTTGTTTGAAGACTATGAAGTACATCAGAAGATACTTCACTATTCACATTTGGTGATTGCAACAAATATTAAATTGATCAAATATCGAGGTCAGCCATCAAATAAAAATCTGTGGAAGGTTCGTGAATCAGATCATGAAGCAATTCTTGTTACTATCAAAAATAGAGTTGATCCTTGTGGTTCATTGGATTGAATTTGCAAAGGTATGTTCTTCATGAATTTAATTTGAATATTTACTTAAATGATTTTGTTTAAATTTTGTATGATTTAAAATTATATTTAATTGCTTACTAACATGTTTATGTAGGTTAGTGGTGCCAAAAAAGCTTCCACCTTCACGTGGTTGGCACTGTTATTAGTGAATTTTTAATTCTCGAAGTCAAGTGAAGCTAAGAGAAATTAAATATTAGAAAGGAAACAACAAACAGAAATTCTCATTTTCACCACCTATATTGTAAAAATGTCTTATTAAAATTCTCATTTCACCACCTATATTGTATGAACCACCTATATTATTCAGGTGATTGGCAATGGACCACCTTACATTGAATTAGTCTAAATAGAGATGGGGAAAACTACGAGAGGATTTCGTAGAGGGCCCTGATGTGGAGGGTCTTGGATCTGACAAAACATCTAGGTGCCATGGAGTCTGAGAAATCATCCGTTGAAGATATGTCGTATTTGGGTCTCAGGGCTCTTAAGCGACTACACACGGACGGGGTAGCCCGAAAGCACGAGGAACGTAGGGAACCAAAACGAATGCTCCACTAGCATTCACCTAGCCACCTCAACGTTTTGGCATAGTTGGTTCGGTCTCATGACATTTTGTTTGCAAACTACAGCCTCTGGCAGCCCTACACTGACTTAGACTGCACTATTTTACGCGTTTGCAAAGAATAGCACATCGAGAGAACCAGATGGAAACAGAGAAAACTATGAGTGGATTTTGTAGAGGGGCCCCAACGTGGAGGTCTCAAATCTGATGATATGTCTCTAGGTGCCACGGAGTCCGAGAAATCACCCATCAAAGATATGGTGTGATTGGGCCTCAGGGCTCTTAAGTGACTACGCTCCGGATGGGATAGCCCAAAAGCACGGGGAGTGGTAGGGAACCAAAAATAATCCTCCAATAGCATTTACCCAACCACATCAACATGTTGAAGTAGTTGGTTTGGTCCCACGAGCTTCCATTTGCAAACTACAACATCTGGCAACCCTACACTGACTCAGACTGCACTATTTTCATGTGTTTGCAAAACAAAAGCACAGCGAGAGAACCAGATGGAGATGCAGAAAATTGCGAGAGATTTTGTAGATGGCCCCGACATGGAGTGTCTTGGATCTGACGAGACATCTCTAGGTGCGACGAAGTCTGAGAAATCACCCGTCAAAAATATGGCATGTTTGGGCCTCATGGCTCTTAAGGGACTATGTCCAAACAAGGTAGCCCGAAAGAACAGGGAGTGTAGGGAACCAAAATGAAGCCTCCCCTAGTGATCGCCAGGCCACCCTGACATGTTGGCGTAGTTGGTGTTATCCCAAATGTGCCCCCTGCTCATTTTGTGGCTAACTCCTTTACATCTTTCCTTCTCTTGTGCCTCAGTCAGAATATTTTGTTTTTTAGGCACTCAAAAACCTTCTGGAAATGGCACCATTGGATAGAGGTCTTTCTCAGCTTTCCAGAAAGGTAAATTTTTCCTCCTAATTCCATATATTTTTCAACTTATGGCTCAGCGGAGTTTTGGTGGGAAATTTTCCCCTATAAGGCCCGCAGCCAATCAGGAGCTGCCACGTGTCCAAGGGCGAAAAAACACCAAGCGACCCGAGGGAAAAAATGGTCAGGTGAAGTGCCCCCGGCCCAATCAGAATGTGCCATGTGGCACCTGGAGTGGCGGAGCGCGGGGAAAATTTGAAAAATGTTCCAAAGACCAAACGGGTAAAAATTCAAACTTTTTGCCCGCCGATCCGATTTGGCCTGTTTTTGCCCTAAAACTTCAAATCGCCATAACTTTCAATCCAAAGCTCGAATTTTCACGTTCTTTGTATCAATGGAAAGTTGGTGAAATTATCTACAAGATTCCATGGTCAATTTTGAATTTTGGTTTAGTTTGGAGGGAGAAAATCAAAAAAATCTTCTGGTATGCGCCCGATGGACAGAACTGACGTTTCAACAACCAATTTTAATGTGAAATGGGTCCGCATTCTTCTCCAGCATGGGTCAAAAATGTCAGGGGATGGGTCTGTCAGGTCACCCATGTTGTTTTTAATGCATTTTGGTCAATGAGGAATGGCTCCCATGTTTTTTCATGTTTTCTCTCTCCTAGGTTCGACCCATGCACTATAAAAAGCCAGATTTTGTTCATTTTTCAAAGGGGAACACTTTTTTTGCACAGAAAGCTTCTGTTTTCATCTTCAGCAGGTGATTTTAGAAGTACCAGACCTTCCAGGGATTATAACAGGCCTTTTTTGCCTCTTTGGTGTTGGAATGCAAGGATTTTGATGTTGAAAATCACAAATGCAGGCTCTGTGAATGCTTTCAGTCCTTTGCATGTGTTGTTTGTTTCATTTCAAACATTTGATTATAGCTTATCAACCTGTGCATGATGTTTTATGCTACAATTTCTTATTTTTGTCTATTTACATGAGCAAAAATGTTCACCACTCCTTTGGGTGCATCACCATCATTAGTTTAGTTTCAATTTTTACATTTATTATCCCTATCTCCTTGCAATCTAGGATAAAAATTAGGATCTGAACCTCTACAGCTGTGTAAATAATAGATCTAATCAAAGGAGTTTGAGGAACCAGCCTCTAATCTGGAGATTCACTCTCTCATTTTACAAGTGCCACACTTAGAGAGAGGTTTTAATGTTGTGCAATCACACTGGATGCCTGAAATATCAACTTAGAACCCTGATTTGCATCCAAGGGTGCTGTTGATTTGCAACAACAATTTTGGCACGCCCGGTGGGACCTTAGAGGTCTCATTTTTATTGCAGCAAAGTTGAAGTGCATTCTACTACAATTTTCTTGCTTGAAAAGAGCTATAATTTTTCACATCTGGCGACTCCAAGGGGAAGAATCAATTGGTTTCAGCAGTGCAGGCCTGAAAACTCATGAGAAAAATCACTACAAGGTCAAGAGTTGGAGAATAAGAAGTGTTGTTTGAATACCTGCAGTTATCTCCAAGAGTAAGGTAAAGTGGGAGGAGAATCCAAAGGTCTCCATCTCCACCAAACAGAACTCTCTCAACTCCTCCACCTAGTAGGCCTTTCATTCAATCAACAAGGGTTCTAAGGCCAATTAGAATGGCACAAAACAAACCCCTATGTCAATTTCACTGGCAGCAGCCCACTTACTCTCAATGCACAACATCCAATTCCAATTGCAGCCTTGAAGAACATTCCATACTTCACTGGAGAGAATCAGACTACTCCAGGTGATCATGTTAAAGACATTGCCAACCTTTGTGCAATTCATGAAATCAATGAGATGCAAGTGGTTGTCAAGTTGTTGGCATCTTCATTCAAGGGGAAAGCATTGCAATGGTTTAGAAGCCTTGGAGCTGGTTCAATCACAAATTGGAATCAGCTATGTATAGCCCTCCATGAGCAGTTTGGGGAAAAGGGAGACAACTTGTCCCTTTTGGAGCAGCTGACAACTATCAAAAGAGCTCCCAATGAGCAGCTGACTGATTTTAATTTCAGATTTCAAAGGACTTGGGAGAGAATTCCAGTGGCAGTCAGGCCAATAGCAGAAGGGTGCTTTTCTTTACTATCTCAAAGCTCTAAATTATGATATTTCTATGTTGATTCAGTCCATGGGAGGCATAACTATCCCCTATGGCTTATAGCATTGCCATTAGGGCTGAAAATTGTTTGATCCAAGCTGGCAAACTAGCCCCTAGACCTCCCATGCCATTGTTTCCAAGTTTAGAGAGCCCAAACACTAATCAAGCACCTAATTTGGCTCCTTCTCCCACTCCTAGAAATTAGAGTTCAAATGAAGTTTCTACTTCATCTCCAAGTGCCCCAAATGAGCTTCAAGAAGTCATGAAACAATTGCAAAATTTAGGTAATGAGCTGGTTACTCTCAAGAGGCAACAAGCCCAAAGTTTTAGACCTTCCTTCCAGCCTCAAGCTCAGCCTAACAGGTAGCCATATCAGCCTCATAGACCACCCAATCCAGCTGCAAATCTAAATCAAGCAAGGCCTGTCCTGCCAACAGACCATTTCAGCCCTATAATCCAAATGCTATATCTGCCTCTAAGGCATTGGTACCAACACAAAACAATGTTGCTCAAGAGTATGATTGGTTTTTTCCATGTAATGAACCTCACAACCAATCTATGTGCTTCAACAGTGCCTTGAATCAAGCATTAATGGTGACATCTACTAGTGTGGAGGGTGAGGGTAGTCAAGGAAACAACCAACAACAATAAAACATTCCAACAGCAATCAGCCCCAAATGACACCACATTGGTAAACTGGCAAGCAAAATATTTCTGTGGCATGAATCAAGTAGTTTCTCAAGGTGTTGCAGCCAACATAAGGTCAAAAAGAAGGAATTTAGGTGAAGAGCAGCCATTAGCTCCAACCCAATCTCCAACCTTCTATGGCTCTACAAATGGTTGGCAAGCAAAATCCAATTTCAAATGCACAAGGGCAGCCAAGAACAGTGCCTAGACCAACTCAAATACCACTTGTTGTTGCCCACATGCAAGGAGTGAATGTGCCAACCAAGGGACAGCAAAGAGATCCTCCATCACCATTCAATATCATTGATCAGATGAAGAAGACAAACGTAAATATATCAATGTGGGAATCCCTATCTATCCCAGGCCAAAGAGATTTGCTACAAGCTGCCATGAAGGACTGGGCCAACTTTGAATCAGCAAGTTCAGATGCAAGAGAAAGTGCTCACAAATGTTGCCCAGCCTGAAGGGAATCATGGAGGACAGCAAGGTAAAATGTTGAAGCCCCCTCCTTTCTATGTTTCATTAATCATTAGAAATCAGCTAGTGCACAATTGCATGATAGACTCCGGGGCAAGTAGCTCAGTGATGCCTAAACAAATAGCTGATCAGCTAGGGGCTCCAGTATGAAACCATATCCAAAGGGGTAGTGCAGCTAGATGGGACAGCTAGTAACAATAGTTGGAGTGGATTAGAAACTTGAGTCTTACCTTGCATGCATGTCCAAATGTTGTTGTTTTACAAGATGTATTAGTTATAGACCTTCCACCACTCTTTGCCCTATGCTTGTCAAGGGACTTCACAGCCAAGATTGGAGGATATTTGTTTGCTGATTGGTCACACATGTTGTTCAGAACGAGGTATGGAACCAAAGCTACAATCAGGTCTGAACCTATTGCAAACTTCCACATTGAGCCCTACACTCCAAGTCAAATCAATGCCAACTGTTCGGCATTTGATCAAGAAGATCACCCAAGCACTGATGAAGCTGACACCAAGGTTGGAAGCATCCCGGATCTAACTCTTGATGAATGGGCAAACAAGGTACATGTTTTTGATCCTTATCAAGAAGTAAAAGAATCTGAGCTAGGGTTCTATTGTATACATGAAGAAAATCAGCCTATTCCTAGCATCACCAAGCCAAACCACAAGGATGACAATGAGGTATGGCAGCTGTTTTTTGATGGATCAAGGAGTAGACAAGGTGCAGGAGGTGGAGGTATGCTTGTTTCACCTCAAGGAGTAAAGTACTATTCAGCTTTTAGATTTCAGTTTACATGCTCCAATAACACTGCTGAATATGAAGCCTTGGTGCAAGGGATGCATTGGGCAATCAAGAAGAAAATAAAGAACTTGCAAGTCTTTGGTAACAGTGAATTGATTGTAAATCAGGTCAAGGGACAGCATGCTACCAAGAATGATCTACTCAAGTGCTACAAGAACAGGGTATGGGGACCTCATGGAATATTTTGAGGGTTTTTGGCATCAAATCCATTCCTAGGAAAGAGAATCAAGCTGCTGACAGGCTTTACAGCAATAGGGGCAGCCTTTGACATTGTGGAAAGTATTCAAAAAAACAAGGTACATCCAAACATCCACGTGATTGTGAGGCCTTCAGTGCCGGATAACAATGTCAGTTGGCAAGTGTTTGAAAATGACCAGCAAATCATCCATTTCTTGTAAGAAGAAGTTGAGTTCTCAGCTAAAAATCAGGAAAAATTGGAACAACATTATGGTGACCAAGTGGTACAGCTGAGAACTAACAAGCTACCCAAGGGACTTATCACTTTGGAGTCCATTTTCAATCTCAATGATCAGTTTAGGAAAGAGAAAGCAAACATTCGGGTCAAGAGAGAAGATTCAGTATCCATCTTGGTGGAAGAGAACAAACCATTAAAAATTGGAAAGATGACAACTGAACAAGAAAGGTATGAGTTCATACAACTGTGTCAAAAGTTCCCTGATGTGTTTGCTTGGAGCTATGAAGATTTGAAAGGTTTCAATCCCAAGTTAGCTCAGCACACCATTGAGTTGGATCTCAAATACTAAGCCCATCAGGCAGAAACAAAGGCCAGTCAATCCACACATGGAACCTCTCATGAGGAAGGAATTGAACATAGTTGATTGAGTCAAGAATCATATTCCCAATCAAGCATTCTAGTTGGGTTTCCAACTTGGTTCCAGTCAGAAAGAAGAGTGGAGAGATCAGATTGTGTGTTGACTTCAGAGACTTGAATAGAGCATCTCTCAAGGACCATTACCCACTCCCTTCCATGGAGCAAATCTTACAAGTTGTGGCTGGCTCCGAGAGGTTTTCACTACTTGATGGCTACTCAGGCTACAATTAGATTATGGTGAAGGAAGAAGACCAGTTCAAGACAGCTTTCACAACCAAATGGGGGGAACTTATGCATATAGGAAAATGCCATTTGGGGCTGTCCAACGCTGGTGCTACTTTCTAAAGAGCAATGGACATGGCGTTCAAGAGGTTTGATTAACAACGTAGGTGTTGATTTTACCTTGATGATATCACTATTTTTTCCAATAATGCAACAGACCACCTCTCTCATTTGAGACAAGTCTTCACGAGGTGTAGGAGATTTGGAGTGTCTTTGAATCCTAAGAAGTGTATATTTCTTGCACATAAAGGAAAGCTCCTTGGCCATATTGTCTCCAAAGAAGGATTAGCAATTGATCCAGAGAGGGTTGAAGCCATAAGAGCAACTACCATTGCCAAGCCACAAGAAAGCCCTTCAGAGTTTCTTGGGGAGGATAAACTTTGTTCAGAGGTTTGTCCCAGATTTTGCAGCCCTTGTCAAGCCCATCACCAAAATGTTAAAGAAGAGCATAGCTTTCAAGTGGATAGCAGAAGGCAAGGAGAGTTTTGAAGCAATCAAAGAAGCTATCTCTCAAGCACCAACTCTCATCAACCCAGATTTCTCCAAGGATTTCATCCTCTATGCATTTGGAGGTAATGATACTATTTCTGCCATTTTGGTACAGCAGAACAAGGACAACGATGAGCAGCCAATTGCTTTCTTCAGCCAGAGCCTAGATGACTATGAGGTGAGGTATTCTTTTATTGAGAAGCATGTGCTGGCAGTAATTAGAAGCTTGAAGAAATTCAAGCATTTAGTCTCAAACAACAAGGTCCAGTTGCTGGTCTCACATGCTGGGGTTAAGGACTTCCTCCTCAACAAAGATTTGAATGAGAAAAGGGCAGGTTGGATCACCTGTGTCATGGAGTATGACATTGAGATCAAAATCACCAAGCTGGTAAGAGGAAAAGGATTGTGTGAGTAGCTGTTTTGGGGAAGCAAAAAGAAGCATGCAATGAAAGAGAGGTTGTTTTGACAGTTCAAGACAGCCATGAGCCATGTGGCACTCAAGAAGAAAACAATGCTGCCCCCACTCCTTGCTTGACCCAAGGTATAATGCACTTCCTAAGCACAGGCCTATGCCCTCCGGAGATGAACAAGACCCAAAGAAGACACTTCAGATTGCAGGCTGTCCTATATGCCATTGTTGATGGAGTTTTGTTCAAGAAAGATGTGAATGGAGTGCTGCTGAGATGCATTAGCACAAATCAGATTCAGAGGGTATTGGAAGAGTTACATGGTGGACCAGGTGGTGGTTATTTTGCACCAAGAGTGACAGCTCTAAAAATCATGAAGGTTGGTTATTATTGGCCTAAAATTTTCAGTGATTGCTATGCATGGATCAAGAGGTGTAAGAATTGTGCATTCTTCACAGGAAAAGAGAGACTTGCTGCCCTTCCATTGCATCCAATCTCAGTTGACCAGCCATTCATGCAATGGGGTTTTGACTTCATTGGAGTCATTAATCCCAATTCAAGTCAAGTGCACAAATCGATTTTGACAGCCACGAACTACTTCACCAAGTGGACTGAAGCAGTAGCACTCAAAGAGGCAAATGAGTCTGTCATCTTAGACTTTTATGAGGGGATAGCAACTAGATTTGGTATACCTGCTACAATAATCTCAGATAATGCATTGGCATTCATTGGATCCAAGGTGACTGAGTGGGCTGTCAAGAATGGGATCTACCTAAGCACTTCATCAAACTATTACCCTCAAGGTAATGGCTAGGCGGAGTCTACAAACAAGAACTTGTTGAGGATCATTAGGAGGACTCTTGATGAGAATCAGAGGTCTTGGCATACCAAAACTGAAATCAGCCTTATGGGCTGATAGGATAACTCCCAAGAGATCCACAGGTAACTCTCCATTCAGGCTTGTTTATGGAAGAGAGGCAATCTTGCCCATGTCACTTGAGTTGCCAACATTGGAATTCATGAAGCAGTTAGAGTTGCTAGAGTTTGGGCCCATGGAGGTGAGATATGCAGAGTTGATGGAGCTCCAAGAGATCAGAGATCAGGCATCCCAAGCAATGGAAAAGGACCAAGCTTTGATCAAAAATACCTTTGATAGGAAGGCCAAGGATAGATCTTTTCAGGTTGGAGATCTAGTGTTGAAATGGGATGTGGAATAGAGCAAAACTTGGAAGGCATTCAAAATTTGATGCCATTTGGAGTGGCCCATACATGGTCATGAAGTGCAAAGAACAGCAATGCCTTCCAATTGGTTTCATTGGATGGTGAAGAACTGCAGATTCCAGTCAATGGAATCTATCTAAAGCATTGCTTCTAAAGGGAAATTCTCCGCCTTGTAAATATTAGCTTAGGTTTCCATTCCTTCAAGTGCTTGTGCACATTGTTTTGTTGTAGGTTAGTTTTTACTTTCCCTAAGTGCTTTGGCACGGCTTGCTGTCCCTGGAGATGTTTTGCAGTCCTTGCTTCCATCAGGTGATATTCCATCTTCCTCCTTGCAACATTCTAAGTCAGTTGGGGTTCCAACAGAAAATTTGATGACTCCATGCCCAATGGACTGCTTCAGGTAACTGGTATTTTCATCTAGCAGGCAGATGACCCCTCTGAGTCGCCAAAATTGTTATCCCAAATGTGCCCCCTGCTCATTTTGTGGCTAACTCCTTTACATCTTTCCTTCTCTTGTGCCTCAGTCAGAATATTTTGTTTTCCAGGCACTCAAAACCTTCTGGAAATGGCACCATTGGATAGAGCTCTTTCTCAGATTTCCAGAAAGGTAAAGTTTTCCTCCTAACTCCACATATTTTTCAACTTATGGCTCAGCGGAGTTTTGGTGGGAAATTTTCCACCTAGAAGGCCCGTAGCCAATCAGGCGCTGCCACGTGGTCCAAGGGCAAAAAAACACCAAGCAACCCGAGGGAAAAAATGGTCAGGAAGGGCCCGCACCCAATCAGAATGTGCCATGTGGCACCTGGAGTGGCGAAGCGCGGGGAAAATTTGAAAAATGTTCCAAAGACCAAACGGGTAAAAATTCAAACTTTTTGCCCGTCCGATCCGATTTTGGCCTATTTTTGCCCCTAAAACTTCAAATCGCCATAACTTTCGATCCAGAGCTCAGATTTTCATGTTCTTTATATCAATGGAAATCTAGTGAAATTATCTACAAGATTCCATGGTCAATTTTGAATTTTGGTTTATTTTGGAGGGAGAAAATCAAAAAACTCTTCTGGTATGTGCCCATAGACAGAACTGACGTTTCAACAACCAATTTTAATGTGAAATGGGTCGCATTCTTCTCCAGCATGGTCAAAAATGTCAGGGGATGGGTCTGTCAGGTCACCCATGCTAGTTTTAATGCATTTTGGTCAATGAGGAATGGCTCCCATGTTTTTTCACGTTTTCTCTCTCCTGGGTTCGACCCATGCACTGTAAAAAGCCAGATTTGGCTCATTTTTCAAAGGGGAACACTTTTTTTTGCACATAAAGCTTCTGTTTTCATCTTCAGCAGGTGATTTTAGAAGTACCAGACCTTCCAGGGATTGTAACAGGCCTTTTTTGCCTCTTTGGTGTTGGAATGCAAGGATTTTGATGTTGAAAATCACAATGCAGGCTTTGTGAATGCTTTCTGTCCTTTGCATGTGTTGTTTGTTTCATTTCAAACCTTTGATTACAACTTATCAACCTGTGCATGATGTTTTATGCTGCAATTTCTGATTTGTGTCTATTTGCATGAGCAAAAATGTTCACCACTCCTTTGGTGCATCACCATCATTAGTTTAGTTTCAATTTTTACATTTCTTATCCTTGTCTCCTTGCAATCTAGGATAAAATTATGGATCTGAACCTCTGCAGTTGTGCAAATAACAGATCTAATCAGAGGAGTTTGAGGAACCAGCCTCTAATCTGGAGATTCCTCTCTCATTTTACAAGTCCCACACTTGGAGAGAGGTTTCAATGTTGTGCAATCACACTGGATGCCTGAAATATCAACTTAGAACCCTGAATTGCATCCAGGGGTGCTGCTGATTTGCAACAACAGTTGGTTTGGTCCCATGAGCTTCTGTTTTGCAAACTACGGCCTCGGGCAGCCCTACACTGACTCAAACTACACTATTTCGCGTGTTTGCAAACAATAGCACAATGAGAGAATCAGATGGAGACAAAGAAAACCGTGAGATAATTTCATGGAGGGCCCTGGCATGGAGGTCTCGGATCTGACGATATGTCTCTAGGTGCCATGGAGTCTGAGAAATCACTCGTCGAAGATATGGCATGATTGGGCCTCAGGGCTCTTAAGCGACCCGAACGGGATAGCCCGAAAGCACGGGGAGTGTAGGGAACCAAAAATAATCCTCTAATATCATTCACCTAGCCACACCTGACATGTTGGCATAGTTGGTTTGGTACCACGAGCTTCCGTTTGCAAACTACAACATCTGGCAGCCCTACACTGACTCAAACTACACTATTTCACACGTTTGCAAACAATAGCACAGTGAGAGAACCAAATGGAGATGGAGAAAACTGCAAGAGGCTTTCGTAGAAAAACCTCGACATGGAGGTCTCGAATCTGACGAGACATCTCTAGGTGCCACGAAGTCCAAGAAATCACCCGTCAAATATATGGCGTGTTTAGGCCTCAGGGCTCTTAAGGGACTACGCCCGGACGAGGTAGCCCGAAAGCACGGGGAGCATAGGGAACCAAAACGAAGCCTCCACTAGCGTTCACCAGGCCACCCCTGACGTGTTGGTATAGTTGTTTCGATCTCATGAGCTTCCGTTTGTAAACTACAAGCCTCTGACAGCCCTACATTGACTCAAACTGCACTATTTTGCGTGTTTGCAAACAATAGCACAACGAGAGAACCGGATGGAGATGGAGAAAACCACGAGATTCTTTTGTAGATGGCCTCGACATGGAGATCTCAGATCTAATGAGACATATCTACGTGCCACAGAGTCTGAGAAATCACTCGTCGAAGATATGGCGTGATTGGGGCCTCAGGGCTCTTAAGTGACTACGCCTAGATGAGGTAGTCCGAAAGCACGGGGAGCGTAGGGAACTAAAAAGAAGCCTCCACTAGTGTTCACCCAGCCACCTTGATGTGTTGGCATAGTTGGTTTGGTCCCAAGAGCTTCCATTTGCAAACTACAGCGTCTGGCAGCCCTATACTGACTCAGACTGCACTATTTCGTGTGTTTGTAAACAATAGCACAGCGAGAGAATCAGATGGAGATGGAGAAAACCATGAGATGATTTCATATAGGGCCCCGACATGGAGGTCTCTGATCTGACGAGACATCTCTAGGTGCCACAAAGTCTGAGAAATCACCCATCGAAGATATGGCGTGATTGGGCCTCAGGGCTCTTAAGAGACTACGCCCAAACGAGGTAGCCCGAAAGCACGGGAAGCATAGGGAACCAAAAAAAATCCTTCACTAGCATTCACCAGGCCATTTGGACATGTTGACCCAGACGGTTTGGTCCCACAAGCTACCATTTGCAAAATACAGCATCTAGCAGCCTTACACTAACTTAGACTACACTATTTCGTGCATTTACAAACAATAGGACAATGATAGAACCGAATGGAGATGGAAAAAACCGTGAGAGAATTTTATAGAGTGCCTCGACGTGGAGGTTTTGAATCTTCTGAGACGTCTCTAGGTGCCATAGAGTTTGAGAAATCACCCGTCGAAGATATGGCGTGACTGGGCCTCGGGGCTCTTAAGTGACTACGCCCGGATGGGGTAGCCTGAACACACGGGGAGCATATGGAACCAAAAAAAAGCCTCTAATAGCGTTCACCTGGCCACCTCGATATGTTGGCATAGTTGGTTTGGTCCCACGAGCTTTCGTTTACAAACTACGGCGTCTGACAGCCCTACACTGACTCAAGCTGCACTATTTTACACGTTTGCAAACAATAGAATAACGAGAGAGCCGGATTGAGACGAAGAAAACTGCGAGAGTATTTCATAGAGGGTCCCGACATGGAGGTATTAGATCTGACGAGACATCTTTAGGTGCCATAGAGTCCGATAAATCACCCGTCGAAGATATATCATGGTTTGGCCTCAGGGCTCTTAAGGGACTATGCCCGAATGAGGTAGCCCGAAAGCACGGGTAACGTAGGGAACCAAAATGAAGACTCCACTAATGGTCACCAAGTAATCTGGATGTCTTGGCCCAAACGGTTTGGTCCCATGAGCTACCATTTGCAAAATATAGTATATGGTAGCCTTATACTGACTCAACCTGCACTATTTCACGCGTTTGTAAACAATAGGACAACGAGAGAATCATATGGATATGGATAAAACCGTGAGAGGCTTTCATAGGGCCCTAAAAAAAATTCCATGTTAGTACTGAAGAGCTTCAAACTTTCATTGAACGACTACAAAAATCTAACCTAAATAGTCAGAGTAATAGACTAAATCAACATTCTATTTCTCACATATAAAATGAAATTCTTCCTTCAAAAAAGAAACTATGGGTGAATGCTCAATCAAAAAATAAATTACAATCCTAAACGAGTTTCAGGCTCAATTATCAATACTTCATTGCATATTTTTTTGCCAGTATGCTGCTTTTAGAACTACCTGGTTTGATTTGTGAAGTTAAAGCAGCTGGGATTAATAAAAATAATCAACTTGGCATGTTATCCTTAAGATTATCCATGATTCTATCGATAACATCACATAGATCTTCCATTCCAGTTAAGTTATGATCCTTCCATGTCAGTTAAGTTCTGATCCTTTCACGCTTCCCATTTTTCCTTTTCTTCTACTCGTATCTTCTCTTTAAGTTCTTCCAGATGTTTTTGGGTAATCAAATTGACTCTTTATGACTTTCAGGAGGCATTTCTTCTTGAATCATAGTGACATCTTCACCTAATTGCTTTTCTTCACGATGTTCATTGTCATCTAAAGTTGAAGACTGAAATATTTATATGGCCTTCGGCTTCTTTTTGGGCACAAACAACCTTTTGTAATGTCCAAAAAAATTCAAACTCTTCATTCTCTGTTTGATTGAAGATATTCATTCTTTCAAAATGAATAGTTGGAACATTGGTGGTCTCCCCAATAAAACTAAGTTCATAGTCTACATAGTTGCATCATGTGGTAAAATCATTCAACATTGGTGGTTTCCTCCACCCGTGCTTTTGGGCTACCTCGTCTGGGCGTAGTCCCTTAAGAGCCCTAAGTCCAAAACACGCTATATCTTCAACGAGTGATTTCTCACACTCTGTGGCACCTAGAGATATCTCGTCAAATCTGAGACCTTTTTGTTGGGGATCTCTACAAAATCCTCTCGCGGTTTTCTCCATCTCCATCCGGTTCTCTCGTTGTGTTATTGTTTGAAAACGCCACGAAATAGTGCAGTCTGAGTCAGTGTAGGACTGTCAGACAATGTAGTTTACAAACGGAAGCTCGTGGGACTGAACCAACTACGCCAACACATCGAGGTGACCAAGTGAACGCTACTAGAGGCTTCATTTTTGTTCCCTACACTCCCCATGCTTTCGGGTTACCCTGTCCAGGCGTAGTCGCTTAAGAGCCCTGAGGCCCAATCACGCCATATCTTCGACAAGTGATTTCTCGGACTCCGTGGCACCTAAAGACGTCTCGTCAGATCCGAAACCTCCATGTTGGGGGCACTCTACGAAAGTATCTCTCGTAGTTTTTTTCCATCTCCCATTTGGTTTTCTCGTTGTCCTATTATTTGCAAACGCGCGAAATAGTATAGTCTAAGTTAGTGTAAGGTTGTTAGATGTTGTATTTTGCAAACGGTAGCTTGTGGGACCAAACCATCTAGGTCAACACGTCCAAATGGCCTGCTGAACACTAGTGGAGGATTTTTCTTGGTTCCCTACGCTCCTCGTGCTTTCGGGCTACCTCGTTCGGGCATAGTCTCTTAAGAGCCCTGAGACCAAAACACCTTATATCTTCGACATGTGATTTCTCAGACTTCGTGGCACCTAGAGATGTCTTATCAGATCCAAAACCTCCATGTTGAAGCCCTCTAGGAAATCCTCTCGCAGTTTTCTCCGTCTCCATCCGGTTCTCTAGTTGTCCTATTGTTTGTAAATGCACGAAATAGTGTAGTCTGAGTCAGTGTAAGGTTGTTAGATGTTGTATTTTACAAACGATAGCTTGTGGGACCGAACCATCTGGGCCAACACATTTGATATGGCCTATTAAACACTAGTGGATGCTTTTTTTTTGTTCCCTATGCTGCCCGTATGCTTTTGGGCTACCTCATCCTAGCGTAGTCCCTTAAGAGCCCTGAGGCAAAAAACACGCCATATCTTCGATGAGTGATTTCTCAGGCTTCGTGGCACCTAGAGACATCTTGTTAGATCTGAAACCTCCATGTTTAGGGCCCCTCTACAAAATCCTCTCCAAGTTTTCTCCATCTCCATTCAGTTCTCTCGTTGTCCTATTGTTTGTAAACGCTCGAAATAGTGTAGTCTGAGTCAATGTAGGACTGCCAGAGGCTGTAGTTTTGCAAATGGAAGTTCGTGGGGACCAAACCAACTACGCCAACACATCAAGGGTGGCCTGGTGAACACTAATGGAGGCTTCATTTTGGTTCCCTACGCTCCTCTGTGCTTTCAGGCTACCTCATCCGGGCGTAGTCCCTTAAGAGTCCTTAAAGCCCAAACACGCCATATCTTTGACGTGTGATTTCTCAAACTCCCTGGCACCTAGAGATGTCTCGTCAGATCCAATACCATCCACATTAGGGCCCTCTATGAAATCCTCTCGTGGTTTTCTCCGTCTCCATCTGGTTCTCTCGTTGTGCTATTGTTTGCAAACGCTTGAAATAGTGCAGTCTGAGTCAATGTAGGGCTGCTAGAGGCTGTAGTTTGCAAAGGGAAGCTCGTGGGACCAAAACCAACTACGCCAATAAGTTAGGGTGGCTAGTGTGAACACGCTATTGGAGGCTTTATTTTGGTTCCCTACGCTCCATGTGCTTTTTAGGATACCTCATCCAACCGTAGTCGCTTAAGAGCCCTGAGGCCAAAACATGCCATATCTTCGACGGGTGATTTCTTAGACTCCGTGGCACCTAGAGACATCTCCTTAGATCTGAAACCTCCATGTCAGGGCCCTCTACGAAATTCTCTTGCGGTTTTCTCCATCTCCATCTAGTTTTCTTGTTGTGCTATTGTTTGCAAACATGCGAAATAGTGCGGTTTGAGTCAGTGTAGGGCTGCTAGATGTTGTAGTTATGCAAACAGGAAGCTCGTGGGGACCAAACCAACTACACCAACACGTCGGGGTGGCCTGTGGTGAATGCTAATGGAGGCTTCGTTTTGGTTCCCTACGCTCCTCGTGCTTTCAGGCTACCTCGTACGGGCATAGTCGCTTAAGAGCCTTGAGGCCCAAACATGTCATATCTTCGACGGTGTGATTTCTCAGACTCCATGGCACCTAGAGACGTCTCATTAGATCCAATACCTCCATGTCAGGGTGCTCTACGAAAGCCTCTCGTAGTTTTCTCCGTCTCCATCTAGTTCTCTCGTTGTGCTATTGTTTGCAAACATGCAAAATAGTGTAGTCTGAGTCAGTTGTAGGGCTACCCCCGTCCGGGTGTAGTCACTTAAGAGCCCTGAATGACTAGATTGGATTAAGAATGAATTTTATAGGGGTATGTCTAAGAACACACAGGAGTTATCAATTGCACCTAGTAAATCTTTCTTGTTTAGTTTTGGATGGGAGTCAGCTGGTCTAAGGCTTAGTGACCTTCCATTCATTGATAATTTATGTTATGATAAAATCATGGATGCTTTCAAAAGTGCCTTAAAAAGGATAGGGGTATTCATCAATCCTAGTGAATCGTGTGATGTGATTTCCAAATAACTTGAAATGCCTACAGATTTAAAGGTAGTAACACGAATTGGACATGATTAGACAATCAAGAATCATTGAGTGTCTGAATCAGAATGTCATTGCATCTAGAGACATTCTCAAGCATTGGAGTAATGTATATGGGGAGACATTCTCAAAATATCAACAGATGAAAGGCATCAAATTGTGACGACTCTCTGGTGTTTTAACAGGGGAGAAAACTAAGAAGTATAAAATAATGTAGTAAGTGCATGATAAGATAGGAACCAATACAAAGAGATCATGAGCAAAAAGAAGCGTAAGTAAGGTAAATACACATATACACATTGAAAATTAAATGAATAATTACTCAGATTAGGTAACTCTTTATATACATATATTATATAAATATTGATTTCCAAAGTTTGATGCATATTATACATTGAAAATGTTAGTACATGTACATCACCAATAAATGAAAAAATAATCCATGATGTCTTAAATATTGTCAAGTGCACATCATATTAGTTTCATGCAAAAATAATCTCAGAAATGTAAGGTATCATACAAAATTATCAAGTTCCAAATAGTATTTTAATGTGCATAATAAATACAAAAATGCCCAAATAGGTCATATGCCATCAAGTTCAAATGTCATATAGGTGTACATACAATGCCATGCACATAGGCATACAAAAACAATGTTATGTAAGACATATATATTTCCTACTCATCAAATCTATCCCTCTCTTGGCCTTGCTCGAAGAAGGCCCTCCCTTAGACGAAGATGGAGATCCATGAGATGACTTTGAATCGTCCAAGCCCATGCTTCGAGTCCTCTTTCGTTGAATACTCGCCTATAGATGAGCCTGTAAATGCAAACAATATTTTTTTGTCAAAACTTAATTTATATTTGTTTTCAACATGTATTTAAGACCATGCTAGAATGAAAGTATTTACATAAATACACAAACTTACTGCAAGTTGTCGATCACGCCGAATTTGCATCTCCCGCTTAGATGAGTCATCGGGAGCTCTTGTTGTACGAACGGGGGTACAAAGACGACAAGATGGAGGAGCCTGTGCCCTCGAAGTCAAAATGGAGGGGGTTGAAGTTCCCTACATACACATAAGATCAGAAAATTTAACATCAGAATTAGCAAAAATAGAGCTAAGTACATGTATTTACATAATGACAATATTTTAACTAATTTTATCAATATATAACTATTGTTTTTACCCTACCACTGATATGTAAACTCTTGAGCTTTGGAATTATTCACAAACTCATAAATTAATCACTGTTCTTTACTTTATATTAGAAAATAACAGAGATAGCTAGTGAATGAATTACTATTGTGCTTAGAATCAAAAATTGTAGTAAAGTAAAGAATATAAGCTCATAACACCAACAATTTTATCATGGAAAACCTCTAATGGAGGAAAAACCAGTCGGGAAGGAAAATTGCTCTTTCTTCTAACTTCTATTAGCCAATTCAAAACAACAAGTACATAATTTACAATAAGTAAGAAAGAGAAGTAGATAATATCTCAACACTTCCTTTGAGTTACTTATTTGCTTTGTCCAACACTCCTTTCTTCTACAAAATACAATTTCCAACACCAAGACTTCTTGTTCACTTGCTCCCATGCTTCAATGATCTTCTACACTTCTACAATCATGTATTTATAGCCTTTCGCATGTCCTCCCGTGCACTGGAGAATGGGAAAGGTCATGAAGGAGAAGAGAAATGAACATCCTTTCAAATTCAGAGGTTGTTCATTTCAATTTTATTTTTCTGTCTGTAATGGCCAAGACCGCCGCCCTGTGTAGACCGGCGATCCTGGGACCGTCGCCCTAGCTGGGAGGCGGTTTTGTAACCGTCGCCCTGGGTAGGGCAAAGGTCCTGTTACTTAATAGACAGAACCTTTGTTTCATTGTTTTCCTTCTTTGTGTTGATTGTTTCTGATGAAGTAGAGTTATTTCGGATCCCTATGGATCACACCTCCCCTTCTTAGGAGGCTTTTCATCCCACAAAAGCTTAGTGGGGGAGTAGATGAGGGAACAATTCCCTCGCTTGCTCCTTCGAGTACCACCGGGCCGGCCTTGGTGTCTTTCCTTTCAGTCCAATCTGCCAAGACTCTTGCGGACCTCTTCTAGTCTCTCTGACCTTCTGTTGTAGGACTACATCCTCCTCCAATTCACCTCGTGAGTCTAAGACGCAATCCTCAATGGAAGGTAACAATTGTAGTTCTTCATCTTCATCCAACATGGATAGCTCATATAGGTGCAAGTTCTCGTAATTTAATACAAAGTACATCCTCATGAATGATGGTAAGTCAAGTCGAAAAGCATTTTCCCCAACCTGCTCCAATATGGTGAAGGGTCCATATCGTAGTGGCTTGAGTTTTCGTGCTTGACCTTGTAGTCTCTCCTTGCTCAAGTAAAGCCAAACTTTGTCTCCAACATGAAGCTTGTGTTCCCTCCTATGTTGATCGTGCCTAGCTTTGTACTTTCCTTGAGATTTTTCTAGTTGTTCTTTGACCTTGAGATGGATTTGTTGGATACTCTCAATGAACTTGTTGGCTCTAGTCACCTCTATGTCTCGTTTATCCTCCTCATCTTGTTTTCCAACTACTATGTCCAGCATATTTGTAGGTAGATATCCCAAGCATGCTTCAAATGGTGACTTCATAGTGGATGTGTGTACTGCCCGGTTATAGGAATGTTGAATGTAGGCTAAGCACTCATCCCAAGTCCTTGGGTACTTACTGTTATACCCTTTGATCAACTGTACCAAAGTCCTATTTACCACCTTTGTTTCTCCATCTGTCTGTGCATGGAAATTTGTGCTCCTCTGTAACCTGGTATCCATCTTGTCCCAAAAAGTAGTCCAAAACTTCCCCAAGAACCTGGAATCCCTGTCTGAGACAATAGACTTTGGCAAACCAAAATGCACCCATACATTAGCAAAGAAAATATTTGTTGCCTCATGTGCTTTTACTGTCTTTTTACATGCCATAAGAATACACATTTTACTGAATCTATCCACAACAACATAGAGATAGTCATGGCCATGTTTAGACATAGGTAATTCTCCTACCAAATCCATAGAAATGTCCTCCCACGGACAAGTAGGTACTGGTAAAGGTATATACAACCCTTCCTTCCTAGTTTTAGGCTTGCTAATACAACAAAGTTTACATCCACAAATAAATTTTGATACTTCTTCTTGCATGTTGGGCCAATATATATACCTTTGCAAGTGGGCTAGGGTCTTACCAACACTGAAATGTCTTGCTACTTTCGAGGTATGTGCTTCCTTCATCAATAGAAGTCTTTCTTCTTTAAGCAGACAAATTTTCCCCCATCGGTAGAGCAGCCCGTCCTTGAGATAACAGTCTTCAATCCCCGTCTTTTCAGCTCCTTGGGACTGCAACTTCTAAAATGTTACCCCAAAGTCTTTGTCTTGGGCATATGCTTCTCCATAACCTTCCTTCGTGAAGGGCTCGATCCGAGAGATGGTGGCAAAACATGAGAAATTTTCCTATGTGGGTGGCCTAGATAACATGCCTGCCACCAATTTTATACTACCCTTCTTATATTTAATCACCAAATGGAACTGCTGAAGAAACCCCATCCATTTGTAGTGCCTTGCCTACTGTAATTTAGACTGTGCTTGCAAATACTGGAGAGGTTTGTGGTCAGTTGTGCACAATAGTTTCTTTACACAAAAAATAATGTTTCCATTTTTTAATTTCCTGAACTAGTGCATACATTTCTTTATCATATAATGAATATCCTTTAACTGTTGAAGTGAAGGTTTTAGAATGATAACATACAGGTTTACCTCCTTGAAGCAACATTGCGCCCATAGCGTAATCACTAGCATCTATCTCTACTTCAAAAGCCTGCTGCAAACTAGGAAGAGCAAGTACTAGAACATGACTAATCTTTTATTTCAATAACTCAAAGGATTTGTCTTGTTCCATACCCCAGTCAAAACCCTTACTCTTTGTGGCCACTGTGTGTAGAGGTACTGCAATTGTCGAGAAACCCGGAATGAATTTCTACATGTACTTTACTGCTCCGACAAAACTTCTATGTGGCTCCTGTTGGTGTTGGATAATTTGTGATGGCTTCCACCTTCTTTGGATCCACTCGTAGCTCTCCTCCTCCAACCACATGCCCAATATAGACAAGTGACTGTTTGGAAAATTCACATTTCTTCATATTACAAAGCAGTTGTTTCTCCCTGAGAACTTACAAGACTTGCTGCAAATGTGTTAGATGCTCTTCCCATGTGGCACTAAAAATCAAGATATCATCTAGATATACAATGACACATGAATCTATGAAATCTCAAAAATACATCATTCATTAATCTCATAAATGTAGCGGGTGCATTGCATAATCCAAAAGGAAGTACTAACCATTCATACAAACCTTGTTTTGTTTTAAAGGTAGTCTTCCATATATCCTCCTCCTTCATCCTGAATTGGTGATAACCTAACTTGAGATACAACTTCGTGAAAAAATTGGCATGCTAAAGTTGGTCCAGGAGATCATCTATGCGGGGAAGTGGATATTTTTTCTTTATGGTGATCTTGTTCAAAGTGCAGTAGTCAATGCACATTCTCCAAGAACCATCCTTGTTTGGCACCATCACAATAGGCGAACCGCACGGTGAGGTGCTCAGACGTATCACCCCTTGGTCTATTAGTTCCTGGAGTTGTTTCTTTACCTCAGTACTCTCCAGCAAGGATTGCCTATACAACCCGATGTTTGGTAGAGGTGACTTTGGCAATAGCTGAATCTCATGCTCTACTTCCTGTTTTGGTGGTAATCCACTAGGACCCTGAAATACTGCCTGAAAAGACTGAATAATACTATCTAAATCTTGTTTTCCTTGGTTTATCCTTTAACAAAAGTAAACAAAACTGATTATGATTTGACTGAATAAGTCATTTTGCTTGGTTAGCACTTACCATAGTAACCTGTTTCTTACACTGGTGTGCCCAGATGTTGTATCTGATCCCATCCTTGACCCATCTGTACCATTTTTCCCTTCTCATAAAGATAGCATACCTAACATACAAGTGAGGACTCCTGAATATCACATCAAAACCATCAAGTGGAATAACATCAACTTCAAAAACATCTATATATTGGGAATTTATCCCAAACTTGACCTTACATCTTCTTGTTACCTAAATTTCAACACCCTTCTTCACCCAACCCAAAGGATATGGGTGCAGATGCTCGTAAGTCTCAAGACCAAGCTTCTTTACAACTGCCTCAGAAATCAAGTTAGATTGAGAACCGGTATCAACCAAAGCATTTACCTTAGTCCTCTTGATCTTGATTTTGATCTAGAATAGTCTACTCATCTCCTCTTCATTGTCCATGTTGGTGGCCATGCATCCAAGCCTTTCGTCTACATCAAAGTCATCTTTGATTTCCACCTCCCCTTCTGTCTTTACAGCTATCATGGACTTCTTGGAGTCCTTGGTTCGGTTCTTTGGATGTAACTTCGGATGTAACTTCCAACATGTAGCGTCAGTATGACCATTGATATCACAATTCTTGCAAAAATTCTTGGGATCTTTAGTAGTATTCAAAGTGGTGGCAGCTTGTTTACCTTTCCCTTTCCACTTACTCTTGTTACTTGTTTGCCCATAATCCTTTTTATGCTGATTTGTTGACTGTTTTACCCTCGTCTCTTCTTCTCCTTGCTTTTTCTCATCATCTATGTAGTATGTCTATACACATGCTTCATTGAGATCCTTTGGCTTTGTGGAGATGACTTTTCTTCGAAGGTGAGTGTGAAGTCCTCCCAAGTATTTGGTCAGAATATCCTCATCCTCCAAATCCATGTTCAGCAACATGGCTTGCCTCCGAAACTCTGTAGTATAGTCCTGCACACTTTGACCACTGCCTTGTCTAAAATACTGCCATTTAATCATTTGGTCCATTTTATGGCCAATAGGATAGAAGTTAGCTCTAAGTAATTCCTTAAATTCTTGCCAAGATTTCACAATAAGACATTTCTTCTTTTCACAAGTAGTTATATGAGTTTCCCACCAAACTAGAGCACGTCCCTCCATTTTGAGACGTGCAAAGGTGATCCTTTGTGCCTCAGTGACATTATGGACACTAAAATAGACTTCTAACTGTTTCAACCATTTATCCAATAATTCTGCATCTACTTGTCCTTCAAAGCTTTTGATTTCGACTTTAGTCTCAACTTTAAAAGGAGTATGTTCAAATTTTACCTTTTCTCTTGTGTTAGAAGTCTCTTCTTCATGTTCTTCCCCATAATCTTCCTCAAGGTGACTCTCGCCTATACCAAACTTTTCAGCTAAGCCTCGAACCAGCGAGTCCATGGAGTCATGCTTGACAGAAGTTGTCTTCTGCAAATCTGTAAGTTCCTCTTGCCTTCTAAACATCCTATCCATCATGGTCTCCAACATCTCGATTCTACGGACCAAGTTCTCTTCCTCCATTTCTCCCTGAATTCTCTGTTTCCACTTCTTTGTAGAAATCCCCGGATTGCAGGGTAAAGCTTCTTCACCTTTAGATCTTGTCACTTTCATACAAATTCAAGAATGAAATACCACAGTCCTGGATACTTGTTAGCTCTAATACCAAAATGATCTGTAAACTCTTCAGCTTTGGAATTATTCACAAAATCACAAATTAATTGTTGTTGTTTACTTTCTATTAGAAAATAACAGAGATAGCTAGTGAATGAATTACTATTTTGCTTAGAATCAACAATTGTAGTAAAGGAAAGAATATAAGCTCATAACACCAACAATTTTATCCTGGAAAACCTCCAATGGAGGAAAAACCATTCGGGAAGGGCAATTGCTCTTTCTTCCCACTTCTATTAGCCAATTCAAAACAGGTACAGAATTTACAATAAGTAAGAAAGAGAAGTAGATAATATCTCAACACTTCCTTTTAGTTACTTATTTGCTCTGTCCAACACTCCTTTATTCTACAAAATACAATTTCCAACACTATGACTTCTTGTTCACTTGCTCCCATGCTTCGATGATCTTCTACACTTCTACAATCATGTATTTATAGCCTTTCTCATGTCCTCTCGTGCACTAGAGAATGGGAAAGGTTATTAAGGAGAAGAGAAACGAACATCCTTTCAAATTCAGAGGCTATTCGTTTTGATTTTAGTTTTCTGTCCGTAATGGCCAATACCGCCGCCCCATGTAAACTGATGGTCCTGGGACCGCCGCCCTGGTTGGGAGGCGGTTCTGTAACCACCGCCCTGCGCAGGGCGGCAGTCCAGTTACTTAACAAATAGAACCTCCGTTTCATTGTTTTTCTTCTTTGTGCTAACTATTTCTAATGAAGTAGAGTTATTTTGGATCCCTATGGATCAGCCACGCCTGTGAATCAAATGAACAGGGTTGCTACATGTCGCAAGTAACTCCTACATACACACAATGAAGTAAATTATTAACATAATTTAATAATTCTGCAATGAAAGACATTACTAACATGTAATTTAACATAATATGAATTACACGAGAAATTTAACAAAAATTACGTGTTGTTTGAATACCTCAGTAAGTTGTTGCGTAGATGAAATCGTAGCGGCAACACCTTTATCTACTTTTCACAAAGATGGTGGGGTGTCTAGTGAAGTCAACATCTTTATCAAACATGTATATCACATGAGTTAGGTGGACATACAAGAACATACATATATTTGACTTCAAAACTAATATATATATATATATATATATATATATATATATATATATATATATATATACACACACACACACACACATGTATGTGAAAAATTTACACTATTAACATTCTAAATTACCTCTGTGAATGTATGTGTATACATGGTGCTCGCCGCCTATGGTCAGGATGAAGATGTGCTTCCCGCGCGCTATAATATCAATGCATGTACATGTACAAATACAATTATTTCAAAAATTTAACATATATAAGTAAATCAGGTACTCCAAACTTTTTGTAACACACATAACAAAACATAACAAAGTTACCTGCAAAGGTGACGCTGATCAATGTAATCCAAATGTCTCACTCAAAAGGACATCTGACATAGTGACATTATTGTGTTCACCCCTAGCACCAGGTGCACCAAAATCAGTGCGCATGAAATTATCGTCCTCCTCGGGCCCCAAACATATGCTACCACATGACGAGCAAAAATCTGGCCTCATGTTAGTACTCTCTGTGGGAATACTCTGTGTACCTCCGTGAGCACTGGCTCATAAATCTCCCTCGTATGTTAAACAAGGGTCGCAAATAGTCCCTAAAGCGCATGGAGTGTATAAATCTCTACTATCTCCTTCACTGCTTGAGGGACAATCTTAGGGTGAGGGGGGTTCTGTTCGGGGAATCTACTGTGTTGAATAGGTGCATGTTGTGCACCTGGTTGATCTTGTGCAGATCCTTTTCCTCAGCCCTGGAAATCTCTAGAAATCAAAATAATTTGGGATCTCGTTGAGGATAAACTTGCAATAGAGTTTCCTCGGAAAGTATAGTGGCACCTCGTTGTTATTACAAGGTGGAAAATCAAACACCATCCACCATCGGTTCCAAAAATTATTTTTAATCAAATTATTATTGCACCGATGGATGGGAAATCGTTTACATGTCAATGGAATAGGAAAATTAATGTAGGGGTCCGTGAATAAGGTGCATATGATTTCTTTTGAAATTTATTTTTTCTTTACATCCACATATGACAATTTGTTGGAATAATAAACCCTACAACCCTCTCTGTAAGTTGTCCAATGATCAATTTGCCCCGTTGCCGCATCAATGTGAACAAGTAATGCCTCCAATGTGTTTACAAAAGAGGTGTAGTGGGGGTTTGTAGATTATGCATCCCTCATTGTTTTGATTAAATCCTCAATTTCAATTTTGTTTTCAACTATTTGGGCTACTAAATCTTCTTGACTACCCGAGGGATGTTGAGCAATTGTGGGAGTGTCAGGAGGGATGTTACGAATAACAGGTTTTGGTTGTGGTTAATTCCCTCAACCTCTAGCTGTAACAATAAAAAATGTGTATTCAATTCAAATTTTAATCTATAATTATCATATTTCAATGCAATTTTGAGAAAAGAATTGTGCTTACCTCTTCTCCGTGGCGCCATCGTCGATTCAGATCTTCTTAGCGATCCAGAAACGATCCTTTGAGCTTGAGATCCAGTTGAATGAAAAAACGTGAGGGCACGAACAAGCTCTAAAACTTGCGTTTGAGGGAGGTAAAATGATAGAGGCTCGGACCTCTTTTTTTTATATAGTAGGCATAACGTGTACACGTTATGCTTTGGTGATTCCCAAGCCAAACAAATTAAAACGCGTACGCGTTTTGCTTTTTTTGGATTCTTGTCCACTTTTGGCCCCCCAACTTCATGCACTTACCCTATTTCGTGTGGATGATTTGAAGCAAGAAGTTCACAGAACTTAAGGCACATCAAGGTAGTAATCTCAAAGTTTGAATTTGTGCATGGAAATAGCACCCAGGAAAGCAGTAACCACATCGCCCAAGGGGAAAGGAAAAGAAAAAGGCAAGGAAAATATCGTGGTCAAAGATATACAAGAAGAATGGTACTTGAAGATGCAATATCCCAATGGAGTACTTATAGGGAAAGATTGGGTTTCTCATGTGCGCAAAATGATAGTCACCGACTACAACCATCGTTATGACTCAAACGCATGCGATATATAGGTGGAGCTTGTTCGGAAGATGGGTTAAAGGACTATAGATGATAAGCCCATCTATGACGATAATGGGCATCACATTCTGCAGAACGCGGGAGTTCTTTAGTTGTATGAACTCCCCTATTTTGGCAAGCCTGAGAGGCTATATCAATGGCTCATATCACGCATCCACGAATACTTCTTCTATTTTGTTGGGAGGAGGATGCACCTGACCACACCATTGATTAGTGAATTTACTGGCCTTCAGAGCACAGGGACAGAACTTCTAATAGACTTAGAAAGATGATGACGAAGTGAAGAAGACTGCCAAGGCACTGAACTATCAATGAGGATGGCATGTAATGGATGTTGTTAAGCTTGATAATCCTATGATCAGAATGGTCGTGTGGATGCTCACCAAGTTGACTGGATAGGAAATGTGGGGGAAAGTAAATAAGTGATCGTTCCATTTCGACAAATAAATTTTCTGAAGGCACAGTCTACAACCTTTTCATATTCATAGCAGAGGAGATAATTGAAGAAGTACGCGCAAGGGAAAAAATTACCTTCGGGAATGTCCTCCTACTCATTGTGTTTTCTGAAATTAGGGTGTCGGATGGGACGAACTGATAAAATATGGGAGTTTCCCAAGGGAAGCACATCCCATGTAGAAAGGTTTATTGACTACACCTATGAAAGCTTCACTCTTGCGTATAAGTCTATAGGAGATAAATGGTATAAGAGGACGTGCGATGCATTTGAGGTAGAATGGCGCATTCCAAGTGAACTGCCTGCACAATTATAAGAAAAGGAATAATTTGCAGTCTATCAACACTTCTGCATTCGCCATTTTAACTTGAAGGATAGATCAAAAAGTCCTTGGTGTAAACTTTTGTTTGCCTTCACATCACCTTACTTTCAGACTACGGTGAATAG
This sequence comes from Taxus chinensis, assembly GCA_019776745.2. Lineage (NCBI taxonomy): Eukaryota > Viridiplantae > Streptophyta > Pinopsida > Cupressales > Taxaceae > Taxus > Taxus chinensis. The sequence goes on from CM034149.1 coordinate 629,578,840, forward strand.
ATTCTTTGACGTGCACAAACTAAGGTTTGACGCATATAAATTATATTATGAATACCACACACTATGCAAAAGACTTGTTTATCTTAAGAAAATCATGTATAAAGAAACATTGATAACATATGATATCAATATGTCCTTGTCTATTACCTTGGAAATTGCTAATGTGGTGGCAACAAATATTTATATCTACCTAAAGCCAAGAAGAGTTTATGGAAAGTATGTAGAAGATGACTTAATAATCCCAAAAGATCCTACAGGGAAGAAGACTGTGGGACATAAAATAATGCGCAAGGATACTCCCCTTGTTAGTGAGGAGGAAGAAGGAAGTGAAAACGGACCCCCTGTTTGGAGGGCAACTACAAAGAAAATGCCTGCGTGCAAGGAATCAGAACCAAGTGCAAGCACGAAGAGGCTAACAAAGAAGAAGTCTCCAGTAAAGAAGAAACATAAGGTATTGTCTAGTGAAGACATAAAGGAGACTGAGAGAGACGAGAGGAAGAGTTTGAAAGAAATGAAGAAGAGGAATTTGCTCAACTAAGTCCAATTGTGCATAATATTGAGGAATCAGATACAGAGGAGTGCAACGTGCATCGTGAGGAGATCCCTATCATGGAGACAGAGGTGGAAGGGTTTGAGGTGCCCTTCACTCATATTTTGGAGGAGAGGAAAGAGCCTACTAAGGATCATATGGCTGGGCACACTACTGAGCCAGAAGGTGACCATCAGATTGAGCAGGAGGTAGAGCACATTGTAGAGTGCATAGTGGAACACAAAGTAGAGCGCAAAGAAGGAGAAAAGAGTGCTAATAAAATAGAAGGAGGTGGTTCAGAGAACACTCTTGCACTTATCTTTCCAAAAGGGACCCGTGGGAAAAACAGGAAGCCAAGACATACACCCCAGGTCCCTATGATGTAGTATGATGATGATCCAAGTAAAGTTTTGCGCACAAGATATAAAATTATAGTGGCCACAGAGGATCTATTTTGTTGGTAATTTTTTAGGAAGGAAGAATCCTTGCCACGCACTAGAAAGATGTTCTCTTGGGCATTTCAATTGCACGTGGAAGAGCCAGAGTTCGAGGTTAGCGTGCAATTGCTAAATGAAACCCGACTTAAGTATACACCAAGGGAGGCTTATTTGATAGTTGATGCCCAGATTCTAATAGATAAACAAGTGTGTAATACGCTTAACAAACTATCGGTGGACATAGGGGTCCGAATTTTTTATAAGGACTACCACATAAGGAATATGTGCAAGGAGATAGAAGAGAAGGATGAATAAATAAGGGAGAGGGATAAAGAGATCAAGGAGAAATATAAGGTCATTGTACAACTAAAGAAGGAAGTAAAGGAAGAGAAGGGGCGGATGCGTGCAGAATACAAGAAGGCCAAATGCATCATAGATGAGATTACACTCGTGTGCCCTAATTTTATTGCCCAAGTTCAGCCTACGTATGAGTTAACCCTATACTATCTAGAGGAATTGGCATGCATGATAACGAACAAGAAGTAGGTTCAGGCCACAAAATCCACAAAGGTTGTATTGGCGTGGAAAAAGCTAGAGTGACAAGGAACATGTCGAAGAACACCTTGTGGAATATGATGTGTTGGTAGTAGAGGATAAAGAGGCTACGTGAGTGTGGTAGGGTTTGTATATGATAACATCCAGGACTTTGATCATGTTGTGGGTCTACTTGTTATAAGGGATGAAGTAGAATTAAAGGAGTTCCAGGACAAAAACAAGAACAATAGGGGAGAACGGGAAAATGTATTGACAAAAGTACAACAAAAAAGAGAAATAATAAACATGTTGAAGACCTCACTAAAGGACAGACTAAAGGAAATCTTCCCATAGATCACGTGCATGATGGATGTATTGGATGATGTGGAAAATCAAATGGAAGTTATAATTGAATAACTGAAGGGGAAGATTGATGACTTGAGTCTAGCATAGGTCTCAGGCATTGTTAATAATTCGCTAGTAGAGGCGAGTAAGGAATTTTCATCTAGTGAATAATGGCACCCTCTGATTGTTTATCATGTGAGTGTGTTAAGGCAAGCAGTGTGACTAGGTAACATGGGCACCATCTCTCAAGTTGTGGGAATTACTACTTAAGGTGGACATCTAGAGAAGGTTGGTTCCTCTTCCTAATCTAATGCAATAACTAACTCTAAGAAGGAAAATCTATCAACTAGCTCTAACCTATAGTTTCCAAGGGGCCATGCAGAGAGAAATAGCATGATGATGAAATAAATATAGACTAAAAGAGGTGATGCACCAAGAGAAGGGTGTGGTAAATCTCTCCAATGTGTGGAAATGAAGGAAAATGTAAAGCAAAGAGGATGGAAACAATCATCACAGTCCAACAACAGCACTCACACCACCATTTTCATGAAACACAACAATAATAGACCATGCAAAGTGAGCAGAAAAATAGACACAAAACACTTGCAGCTGAAATAGAGAGGCAAGAGAATGCAACAAATCCACTAAAGGGAAGGAAGACATCCACAAACTTCAATTTATTGCTTCATGAGTTCACACAGTCCATTTACAAAGCAAGAGAAAGACTTGGATCAACATGAAAGAAGTCCAAAAATGAAGGTCTGCAACACATTGGTGTTCCAAAACAATTTTGACAGAGTTTTGTTACAAGAGCATTCCCCCTTTTCAAATGAAAGGGCACTTTACAATTTATAAGAGAAATGAGGAAGAGGAGAGAGAAGTTGTAAAACTCAAATATTCCCTTACACCTACTTGCAAACTACTAAAAGTGGGTGAAAATCATGATGAGAAACCTACAAGAGTCATCCCATGTTGTCTTATAACTTGCAGGAAAAGAAAAATGGCTGCCCATGCTCATTAAATGTCATTTCAACCACCTATAAGTCATTGTTTTAAACTGGAATCATTTTATGTGATTTTCACCCTCAAAAATCAGTCAAATATTCAATATCTTGATTTTTTAGTGTAGAGGACAGAGCCACGATTCCAACGAGTCCAATTTTGCATGATTTGGTTGAGAAATCAAGACGTTATGGTTGTTTGAGTGTGGGTAGCTCTCTATCATTTTCCAGGCTTGCCTTCTCCTTCACGAGACTGTGCATTCAAAATATAGTTGAGAGTAATAAATTTTATTTTCCCTCCTTTCATAATGTTTTGCATGATTTTAAATGGCTTGGAGCATTAAAATTTTCAAATGGGGGGCCCACCGCTTTGCATTTTATTAGGGAGGGGGTCTGAGTGTTTAAATATTTACATAAGGGGCCAACTCGCCCAGCTCGCTTACTGGCTCGCCAAGCTGGCACCCCATTCTAACTCCCCGAGCTCATTCTATCTTCTTTGTGTCGCTAGTTCACCAACCAAACCGTTGACCCCTTCTAACTCAGACGTCCCTGTGTTTCCAACTCACCGAATTCACCTTTGCATTACAGGTGTTATGGTTCGGCAAAGAACTCACTTTGTCCGCGTCTGGGTCTTGTGGACTCCAAGTTCCCGCATCAACCACGTCGACCGATGCGCATTCCATTTGCATACTCCACCCAGGTCCGTGAACTCGCCCTGAGCCTGAAAGATCCCCTCTAACTGTGCTTTCATTCCTCCCTATGGCCGATGCAGCCACCTCATGCCCAACCCGCACTCACCGCCTATGTGCACTAACTCCTCTGAGTTCCCACAAAACTCCACAACTCCGCATCGCATTGGGCTTCCTTTGTACTGCGGCGAAAGTGGATCTTTTGGGAACTTGGGGCCCGAGTTCCACCAAGATACCCATGCTCCAATCCTCCGATGCGGACGCATCAGTACCTCCCGGAACTCACTCAAACGGCTCGTCGAGTTGACTCGGCAATCCAACCCCCAACTTCACCATTTTTTCTTAAGCCTTTGCTTCTTCAGGTTGGCTTCTACTTAGCTTGCCCCAAGCTTCCTCCTGTGACTCGGCCCTAATGCCAAGTGAGTCTCCATTCTTTCATCTATCTACCTCCCAAGCTTGAGGCCACTTTCATTATGACCTGTTACCTTGTCGAGCCCGAGGGGCTTGACCCTAGTTCTGTTTTTTGGCCAAGTTGGCTTGTTCTTGTTCCATGATGCACCATGTCGAGCTCAAAGTCAAGCTCGGCCCTCTTCACTTGTTTTCCCGCGACTTTTTCATGCCAACCCCTTATGGAACTCCTCCTCTGTGCATCGAACTTAACCAACTCGCCTCAGCGAGTTCCCTCCTGACTTGGGCTCTGAACCAATCTCCCTCGAATGGCTCCCCCAACTCGTCAAGACCTCCCAACTCCAATCACACCAACTCGTTATGAGCCCGTCTCCGCTTGCAACACTCGAACTTGACTCGGCGAGCTGGGAGAGCTCGTCAAGTTCCTACCTTGCGGTCCCAATGGCTCCCAACTCACTAATACACCAAGGTAGCTCGCCCAATAGCTCGATGAGTTGTTTAGAAGCTCGAAGGAAAATTTTGACTCCCCCCCACACAATGTTGCCTTGATTTTCTGATTTTTGGAAACTTTTCAGGCTCAGGGGATGAAAAAGGTGACAATGAGCTGTTAGAAGGTCATTTCTCAATTTTCCCCCTCTTGGTTTCCCGCAGGGCCCGCCAAAGCTTGCTTTTTCATCCTAAATAAACCTTGGACTTCATGAAAACCCAAAAGAGGAAAAAAATTCCTCTGATGGTTTCACACCTTCCTAGAGACCCTATTGGTGTTCTGAAACACTGAGACTTGCTTGCATGCCCCGGATTGACTTATGGGCCCGTTGACAACTACTTCAATGCAGGGCTTCCCCGTTGCCCATTTTCACCCGAGAGGTGAAAATGGATAACAATTTTGGCAATTTGCGGGGACATCTGCCTGCTAAATGGGTTGACCAGTAACATGTGTATATATTCATTGGGCACAGAGTCCTTTCTGATCATCCTAAGTCAATTTGAATTGAAAAATTGTGTCCTTGAGCCACTGAAACATTGCTTGAAACTGAAACTGACTATCGTTGTTTGCATTTCCCAACTCCTTGTAAGAAAATCTTGAAATTAAGATGAGTGAAAAATTGTTTTAATTCTTAAAATTCCCTTTCTTATTTCATTCCCCTATAAATTTGATTTGTGGGACTGAAAAGTGACCTCTTAGAACTATCCAAAATCGGTTTTCTTGCCAAGTGTGAAGCAAAACCCACTTATGATACCTAGACAAGGACAAAACATGTAGAAGCTTTAAAGACACAAGATGATTTAGAGAGCTTAAAAGCTACTGTTATAATCTAATTTTTCCCTCTTATATGATGCTCGAAACATTGTTGAAAGGCTGGAACTGCTCACACACTAGTTGGGTTGTTTGTAAATTCATAACAATGACATCTATTACCGCACCACAAACTGCTCCAAAACTGATTTTTCTGATTTTAGGAGGGACATGAGAAACTCGGCTGCTAATCTAAAGAAGCAAAGGAAAATAAGAACACTGAAATTTGTCTCTCACCCTGATTTTAGTTGCTCTGCATTTGAGTTTCTTTGAGGATAGCAACTTGTTGCTTGCAACTTTGAACTTCTTGTTGCAATATTCTTGCTGGAAGCATGGTGAATTGTGCAAAGAGAACACTAGAAGCAATGGAACATGTTCCCAAGGAACTTAGGGAAATTGAAACCTACTCTAACAACAAGACAATGTGCACAAGCACTTGGAGGAATGAACTAATATGTACAAGGGTGAGATTTTACTTCAGTAACAATGCTTGAGGTAGATTCCATTGATTGGAATCTGCAGTTCTTCACCATCCAACTTGTCTAGTCGGAAAGAATTGCTACTCTTACAATCCGTGATCATGTAAGGATCACTCCATATTGAGTCAAATTTGGAATGCTTTCCTGGTTTTTCCCAATCTACATCTCATTTTAGCACCAAGTCTCCCTCCTAGAAGGTTCTGGCCTTAGCTTTCTTGTCAAAGCTCCTCTTGATTAATGCTCGATCTTTTTCCATGGTTTGCATTGCATGCTCTCTTAGCTCTTCCAACTCCATGAGATCTGCATACCTGACTTCCATAGGCTCAAACTCTTATAATTCCAGCTGCTTGAGAAGCTCCAATGCTGAAAAATCAAGTGATATAGGAAGTCTTGCCTCCCTTCTGTAGACTAGCTTGTATGGAGAACTACATGTATACCTCTTTGGTGTTATCATATTAGCCCATAGGGTTTATTTGAGATTTGTGTGTCAGGTCCTCTAGTTTTCATCAAGGGTCCTTATGATTCTCAGCAAGTTCTTGTTCATGGACTCTGCTTGCCCATTACTCTGGGGGTAATAATTACATGAAGTATTGAGATATATTCCATTCCTAATAGCGTACTCAGTGATCTTTGTGCCAAGAAATGCTATAGCATTATCTGATATGATAGTGGTAGGTACACCAAACCTTGTTATTATCCCCTCATAGAAGTCCAAGATGTTAGACTCATTTGCCTCTTTGAGTGTCGCTGCCTCAGTCCACTTGGTAAAATAATTTGTTGTTGTTAAGATCCACTTATGGCCCTGGGTTGAATACGGATTGATGACCCCAATGAAATCCAGCCCCCACAACAGGAATGGTTGATCAACTAAAATTGGGTGGAGTGGTAGTGCTGCTAGCTTTTCTTTACTTGTGAAGAATGCACATTTCTTACACTTCTTGATCCATGTATAACAGTCACTAAACATTGTGGGCCAATAGTAACTAGCTTTTATGATCTTAAGAGTTGTTACTCGTGGAGCAAAATGACCTCCAGGTTCTCCATCATGGAACTCATGTAGCACTTTCTCAATTTTATTTCTTGGAACACATCTTAAAATAATTCCATCCACATCCTTCTTGAATAAGATGCCATCAGCAAGAGGATACAAAATAGATTGGAGTCTGAAATACCTTCTCTTTGTTTTACTTAACTCTAAGGGCATAATCCTGTTTCAAGATAATGTATCATATCTCGGGTCCAACAAGGTGTAGACACATCATCTGATCTGTAAACTGTTCAACTTTAGAATTATTCACAAAATCACAATTAATCGATGTTGTTTACTTTCTATTGGAAAATAACAGAGATAGCTAGTGAATGAATTATTATTGTGCTTAGAATCAACCATTGTAGTAAAGGAAAGCATATAAGCTCATAACACCAACAATTTTATCCTGAAAAACCTCCAATGGAGGAAAAACCAGTCGGGAAGGGCATTTGCTCTTTCTTCCCACTTCTATTGGCCAATTCAAATCAACAAGTACAGAATTTACAATAAGTATGAAAGGGAAGTAGATAATATCTCAACACTTCTTTTCAATTACTTGTTTGCTCTGTCTCAACACTCATTTTTTTTTACAAAATACAATTTCTAGCACTAAGACTTCTTGCTCACTTGCTCTCATGCTCCCATGGTCTTCTACACTTCTACAATCATGTATTTATAGCCTTTCTCATGTCCTCTCGTGCATTGGAGAATGGGAAAGATCATGAAGGAGAAGAGAAACGAACATCCTTTCAAATTCAGAGGTTGTTCATTTCGAATTTTGTTTTCTGTTTGTAATGGCTAGGACCACCGCCCTATGCAAACCGGCGGTCCCAGGACCGCCGCCCTATTTGGGCGACGGTTCTGTAACCGCCACCCTACACCGAGCAACGGTCCTGTTACTTACAAGATAGAACCTCTGTTTATTGTTTTTCTTCTTTGTGCTGACTGTTTCTGATGAAGTAGAGTTATTTTGGATCCCTATGGATCATCATCAGCTAGTTGTTCTTGATTGTCTTGCAACACTAAAACAGCTTCTTCCTCGTTACTTGTCTCATCATGCTAACTGAAAGCTAGTTGTTGACACAAACATTTGCCACAAACCAGCTTGGTCACCTTGATTTTTATGTCATACTCCATCACATGAGTGATCCAACCTGCCCTTTTCTCATTCAAAACTTTGTTTGGTATAAAATATGTAACCCTAGCATGAGACACTAGCCGCTGAATTTTGTTGTTGGAAACGATGTGTCTAAATTTCTTCAGGCTCCTAATAACAACGAGGACATGCTTATCAATGAAAGAGTACCTCACCTCATAATTTTCCAAGCTCTCGCTGAAGAATGTTATGGGTTGTTATGATACCTCCTTATTCAGTTGCACCAAGATGTCTGAAGAATGCTACGGGTTGTTATGATACCTCCTTATTCAGTTGCACCAAGATGGTTGAGATTGTATCCGAACCACCAAAAGCATATAGCATGAAGTATTTTGAGAAATTCGGGTTAATGAGAGTAGGAGCTTGAGATATTGCATGTTTGATGGCCTCAAAACTCTCCTTGCCCTCTACTGTCCATCTGAATGCCATGTTTTTTTCAACATCATAGTCAATGGTTTAACACGAGAGGAAAAATCGGGGACAAATCTGCAGACAAAATTTATCCTTCCCAAGAAGTTTTGGAGAGACTTCTTGTGACTTGGCAATGGTAGTGCACGGATAGCTTCAACTCTTCCAAGATCAATGGCTAGTCCTTTTGAAACAATGTGGCCCAAGAGCTTTCCTTCGTGTGCCAAGAATATACACTTTTTGGGATTCAAGGATACTCCAAACTTTTTGCATCTTTGGAAAACTTTCCTAAGGTGATAGAGGTGATCTGCTACATCTTTGGAGAACATAGTCATATCATCCAAATAAATGAGCATCATCTTGTTAATCAGCCCTTTGAATGCCATATCCATTACTCTCTAGAAAGTAACTTCGGCATTTGACAATCCAGAAGGCATTTTCTTATAAGCGTATGTGCCCCACTTTGTCGTGAAGGTTGTTTTGAATTGATCATCCTCTTTCACCATTACCTGATTACAACTTGATTAGCCATCGAGTAATCAAAATCTCTCCAAACCAACTACTACTTGTAAGATTTGTTCCATGGAAGGGAGTGGATAATGGTATTTGGGAGAAGCTCTATTTAGATCCCGAAAATCCACACAATCTAATTTCGTCGTTTCTCTTCTGCACTAGCACCAAATTTGTTACCCAACTTGAGTGTTTGATAGGAAATATGATGTTAGCCTTTATGATTTTGTTCAATTACTTCCTCATGAGAGGCTCAATATGAGGATTTACCGACATTTGTTTCTGTCTAATGGGCTTGGATTCTGGATCTAACTCGATTATATGTCGTGCCAATCTTGGATCACTCTCAAATCCTAATAATTCTAGGCAAAGATATCCGGAAATTCTTAACAAAGTTGGATAAAATCATATTTTTCTTGTTGAGTACTCACCTTGCCAATCTGGAGCACTTTGTCTTTTCCAATTGCAATTGATTATGAATCTTCACCCTTGACTTGAATATTTGTTTTCTCTTATGTGCAAAAATTAGTTAGTTATGCAAAGAGAATTAGAACTAACACCCAGTAGTCATAAAACAAAGCTAAAAAATCTATGCACCATCATGCTTAGAGCTTAAACAAGACTAATCTACCAACATCTTTGCATTAGAACATGAATAAACATCCAAACTAATATGTTAAGCAATTAATCTCTATCTCTATTAAATGTTAACCAATGAAATGAACTTATTTATATCCTTAGCAATCAAAGGGTCGATTGTATGTTTGAATCCCAAGGTTTCAAGAATGGAGTCTTGTCAATCCATGGCTACAAGACCACTTGACATATCTCCATATGACTTTAAACTTGGATGGATGAATGTAAAAAATGAAAATAGCTAACTCCTCTAATGTAAGAATGCTCTAAGACAAGGTTTCAAGAATGGAGTCTTGTCAATCCATGGCTACAAGACCACTTGACATATCTCCATATGACTGCAAACTTGGATGGATGAATATAAGAAATGAAGATAGCTAGCTCCTCTAATGGAAGAATGCTCTAAGATGATAAAATGGCTATAGTCTAGACTCTATGCTCATTTAGGTGTAAGTAGAACAGTAGGAGAAGGGCTCCTTATATAACCCAATGGATAAAATAAGCTTTGCATCCCTTTACATGTGGGATAATAGCAAGGGTTAGTTAGTTGGGGATGACCATGGTTGACAGTGTCTTGCCTTGACTACATTTTCTGTGATGATACCCAAGTCACATCCATTGTAAGGGTCATCCATTTGCCAATTTGGTCCTTTGGTAGATGGCCATGGAATCAAAATGAAGGATTGATGTGGACAATAACATAAGTTATTTGTTATAATATGGAATGTCAAAACTTGATAGCAGCAAAATATATACCTAAACATGCACACTCTATGCTAGTGTTTACATCTACATCAGAGCTTTGATACCACTTATAATGAAATTACTTAAAATAAATTCAACAATAAATCACTATGGCCAGACACAAAAATAGAACAATATCAATCATTTCCAATTGCAACAATAAAATACAGCAAATACTTGATATTTGATAGATAACATATTAAAATATATGACTCGGCCACTTCAAGGGGCCAAGTCATTATTTGCTGCAAGACAATTCATGTTTTCATTGTCCTTCCCACCAATCTTTATGATTCAATCACATAAGCATAGTTTGCAAAGCTTCATTCAAAGGGTGTTTCAACAAAAAGCAACATTGTTACCATCCTTTGGTCCCATAGACAGCTTAGTCTCGTGTACATTATTGAAACATTGATTCAATAATTTGGAGGGCCAAGATCATCTTCGTTACTGATAATTTCAGTCATCAATATGGAATATATGGAGAACCTTCATTGTGAAGAATAATCTTTACTGAATGTACTTATCACCTATGGAATCACTGCCTTGGACCACCATTTAAATCATCTCTTTCGGCTGGCTTTGATAAAATATTTCCATGATTATATAAAGGATCTTTTGTGATTAATCTAAAATTGCTTTTCAGAATTTTGGTTAATGTTGTTGCTTTGTAACAGTAAATGTGCAAAGAACTTTTACCAAAAAAAGGGATGTTCGTCCTTCCGCTGGAAGCATCGGTTCTTGCTAAATTTGGCCTCTCTTCCTAGTTGGATATTTTTTGTTTAGTACAACACAACAATTCCCCCACAATCATCTCTTTGGATTCTACCCCCACCTATACGGATTGAACTAGCCTATGGTTCATCAAGAAGTACCCTGGGGCTTTCAAGAATAGGTGAAATATTAGACAATTGTAGCAGCTTCGCTTTATTCCATTACTTTAAGGAATGGACCGTCAAACAAAACATTGCCCACAAGTGTGTTGTGCCGGCTACCTCTGTCAGCCATATTCCTGTTCAAATCCAGATTGCAAGTCAAGCGCCCCATAGAAGCTAGCAATTAGCAGGAATTCAAGGATATTTTTAGAGAATTAACTCTATAAGCCTTTCTAGGACTAAGACTGCAGCTGTGTCTATGACACAGATACCATGAAAGCATATTTTAAATGGGCAAAGACTGCAGCAAGAAGGTTCGGATGGACTGAAAGAACAATCTACGGATTGCAACTCAACAATGGAGAGATGGCACAAGAGGTTAATAATACAACTAGATTAACTGAAAACTGAGTACTTGCAAGTAGACCACTACTTTGCCCTGCGTAAGCTGCTTAATGCTGTTGGTGTGTGGATGGATCTGATGTTTGTTGTAGTTTTTAGGTTGATAAAATTCAACTAAATTTTCCGAAAACTGAGCTACTTGTGTGTAGGCAAGAATCTGCTTAAGATTGTGGGTGAGTGATCCAATGTTTTCTGTAGTTTCTTTTTTAGCTCATATATATGCTCAAAACTTGTAGCACAACTGCTCTGCTACCGTTGAGCATCAAGACAAAGCTTTAACATACCCTATATCTACGTGAACTTTTACCTACAGATAACCCCTATGTTACCGGATACGCCGGTTTTGGGGCCTGGAGCGGGAGCGGGAGCGTTCGGGAGCGGGAGCGGGAGCGGGAGCGCGCGCGAGAGCGGCCAAGGAGCGGCCTAGCACTATGGAAATGGCCGGGTACGGCCTGCGCCGTACCCGGCCGTTTCCACAGTGCCGGGCCGCTCCATGGCCACTCCCGCGTGCAAAAACACGCGTTTTTAATTTTTTTTTTAATTTTTTCCACTTTTTTAAACTCGCAAATCAATAAAAAATAATAAATTCTTCTAATCTAAAACCTAAAAGCTACATCTAAACAATAAAACAAAAGAACAACACACAAATATAACATAAAGCAAACAAACTCACATTGTGGCTCTCCAAAATTGCATTGTGCTTGTCTAGGGTTTTGAGGAGTGTGAGGAGCTATTGCTAAGCTTGGAGGAGTGTGAGGAGCTGCAAAGGAGGATTTGTGAAGGATTTGATTTGTGGTTTACTAAGTGAAGGTGAGTTTTTTTTAATTTCTAGCCTTGTTCCTCTATTTTTTTATTTTTTTTTAATCTTTCACACATTACATTTTTTGTTCATTTTTATTTTTCTCTTTCCATTTAATTTTTTTAATTTTCATTGTTCAATCACAATGCAATTGCATGCCATTGTTTTCTTTGCTTAATTAATTTTTTAAACCTTGTAGGTATTTCTGCAATGGCAACAAGTTCTGCTTCTTCTGGGCAATCTTTGGCCAAAGACTTTGACCCAAATTCACCGTTATGGAGGCACGTAACAATAGTTCAACAACTTGTAGGTGGTGGTTGTTTTGAATGGAAATGCAATGAGTGTGATGGAATATTCAAAGGCTCTTACAGTAGGGTGAAAAGCCATTTGTGTGCCATAACGGGTAATGGTATAAGAGTATGTAGGGGGAGGAATAATGCTGGGGTGCCAAGAGAAAATGTTTTGGCATTTATCAAAGAGCAGGAGGATGCAGAGGCTAAAGTGGCTCTGAGAGCGGGTCATCCATTGGCCAAAAGAGGAGGTTCCTCTCGTTCAGCAAGGCCCCCAGTTGCTCCATCACCTAGTGGATCCCCAATTGTGGCCATGCCACATCCATTTGTGGCTCCTATCTCCACAAATGAGGATGTTTCCCTTGCACGAAAGAAAAGTAAGACAAAAGGGCCATTGGAAAAGGCCTTTCAGAATGAGTACAGGGAGATTGCAGATGAATGCATTGCAAGGTGTGTATATGCTAATGGTCTTTCTTTTAATGTTGTGAGATCACCTTATTGGCATGAGATGGTGAAAGCCATCAATGAGGCACCAAAAGGGTATAAACCACCAGGATTTGAGAAGATCCGCACCACCCTTTTGGAAAGACAAAAAAAATTATGTGGAAACCTCCTTGCAACCAATTAGGGACTCATGGACCAAAACTGGTGTGTCCATTGTTTCTGATGGATGGAAAGATGCAAGAAACCGCCCTTTAATCAATGTGATTGCAGTATGCCCTAAGGGGGCAATGTTTTTGAAAGCGGTTGATTGTGAGGGGCAAGTGAAGGATGCCCAATTCATAGCCAACATTCTCTTTGAGTCCATTGAGGCAGTGGGACCTGAAAATGTTGTCCAAGTGATAACGGACAATGCCAAAAATTGCAAAGTTGCAGGGATGTTAGTTGAGGCACGGTATGGGCATATTTTTTGGACACCTTGTGCTGTGCATTCATTGAATTTAATGCTAAAGAAAATGGCAAACAAAATAGAGTGGATCCGGCAAGTGTATGCAGAAGCTGAAGAAATCCAAATGTTTGTCACCAACCACCACATGTCACAGGGCATTTTTAGATCATTCTCGCAGTTGGAGCTACTGAAGGTAAGGACAAGCTTTATTTTTTTCTTTCTTTTTAATTTAATATTTAATATAAGTTTTTTAATATTCTTTTAGCTTTCAATTTCATAATTTAAATTTTATTTTTAATTTTTGTTCCTCGTTCTTATTAGGTTGCTGAGACTCGGTTTGCATCACACACAATCGTCTTGAGACGACTAGTGAAGGTGCGAGAGGCACTCATGAGGATGGTAACATCCAATCTTTGGTCTGTATGGAGGCAATCAAACACTGAAGGGGCTCAAAAAGTGAAGAACTTGATCTTAGAGGACTCTTGGTGGGATAGAGTGGGTTATCTGTTGAGATTTACGGAGCCCACTATGAGCATGATCCGGTTTACTGACACGGATCAACCATGTCTAGGAGAGATATATGACGGCATCGACTCAATGATTGAGAAGATAAAAGCCGTCATAAATGCAAAAGAACAAGATCCCGAGGAAATATTTTTCAAACAAGTGAAGTCAATCCTCATTGAGCGGTGGAACAAAATGACCACCCCATTACATCTACTAGCTTTTGCATTGACTCCTAGATTTTATAGCACAGAGATCCTTTCCTTGCCAGGGAGGGTAGCACCATACAGGGATGCGGAAGTCAATGAGGGATATATGGTGGCATTAGCTAGGCTCTTCCCTGATCCTGAGGCCCAAGACCAGGTTATGGTAGAGTTTGACAATTTCATAGCAAAAACGGGTCATAGCCTTCTCGCTCTTCGGAGCAAATACAAGATGGATGCACATATGTGGTGGTACCTCCATGGTACTTCATCGGCTTACTTGCAACCTCTGGCAATCAAGGTCTTGGCACAGGTAAGTTTTTAATTTTTTTATTCTCTTTTCTTTTAGTTTTTTAAAATTTAAGTTTGAGTGTTTAAATCTGAAGTTGAACTTTGCATTGACTTTGAAGTTTGGGTTGCCTTAATAGGTTGCAAGTTCATCTTCCTCTGAGCGCAACTGGAGTACGTATAATTTCATCCACTCACAGAAGCGCAACAGATTGGGGGCTAAAAGGGCTGAAGATTTGGTATACATACATTCCAACTTGCGCCTTTTATCCCACAAGCAGCCAGAGTACAAGAAAGGGTCAACAAAACATTGGGACATTGATCCAGAGATAATTGACTTAGATGCTTCCATTTCCCACCATGGAGCATATGATGATGAGACGGGTTCTGTGGCACCACGAGACCTACATGCACAAGGGGGTGCAACTGGCAGTGGCCCTAGTGCGAGTGGTTCGAGCCCATGTGGTTCTAATGAACCACATAATGATGATGATGTAGCTGGTTTTGATCCTCTTGATGAAGAGGAATATGATGAATATTGACAATGAAAGATAGTTTGAGCTTTGAATATTGATCTATGATTGAATTTAATATATCATGAGATTCATGACATTCACATTGTGTTTGATTTAAGTATTTTAAATTTTAATTTAACTTTTAAACTTTTAAGTTTCTAAGTTTTATCGGTATCCTAGCTTGTTTGTTGTGGTTATTCACTTATTTAGCTTATAACTTGTCTTTCATATGCATAATATGTGGTTAATAATTAAATTCCTATTTAGAAGGCTGAAATTTATATATTTTTTAATTTTTATATAGTTTTTGTACTGCCGTATCCTACGCCGTATCCGGGGTCAAAAAAAAATTTGCCGTTTCCGCGTATCGGATACCCCGCTCCCGCTCCCGTATCCAAAACGTTTCGGTAACTTAGGATAACCCTAGTACAAACAAACCCTGGAGTAGCCTTGTAATCTAACGGCCATCCCAGCTTGTTAACCACATTTCCAATAGTACTTTTCTTCCCAAAATCTCATCATTTGCATCATCACATGACACTTTTGACTATTTTCTCCTATTTGTATATATACCGTTGTTGGATACAGCAATAATGCCCTAAAAAACAACATCTATATATTGTTCAAGTTTGACAGACATTCACAATCACCTGAAAATTTTGATTATAAAAAATCTTCTTAAAAAAAGGAAAAAATCATGTTTTAGGCTGCAATCCCAGAAAACTTATGAAAAAATTATTATACCACATATAAATGGAGACAAGACAATGGATGCCATTGAAAAAGTGTGTATATGATAACAAGGCTCTAATCATAATCTATTCAAAGCATGGAGGAACCAAGCAATAAATGTTCAGAGAGCACCTGCACAAATACAGCAACACAAAGAAGAGAACAATGGAAACAATGTTGTTGTCCTGCAAGTAGGCAGTTCAATAATACCCATACATGAATATTCCTTTATCATTGAATATAAGCATATACAACATAATATGGCTATAGACCCACCCCAATAGCCATATTAATGCTTTCCTATTTCTTTTGTTTTAAGGATATAACTATTTAGGGAGTATCATACTTGAGGCTTGATTTATGATGTTTGCCATTTAAAGCCAACGATGGGATGCACTCAAAATGTAATTATCAAAAGATAGTTTTGTGGATATCCTTAATGACCAGTACCATCACCGCTAATGAATATAAAGAACATTTCCATGAAAAGTAAAGTCAACGATGTACAAACTTCATGCAAATCATTGTGGAGTGCATCAAGTAGTCAAGAGCGTGTACCATGGAATTTGTGCATTTGAAGATGATGGATTCTCCTACCCTGGGCAACGACAGCAAAAACATCAAAACTTTTTTTCTATATGGCACAAGTTCTTTGTTACTTGTAAACCATTCTCGCAGTATTAATTAGTATTAGTCAAGCTACATACCAAGTCAACCACTGGATAATGTTTCATTCACTGTTAGATTGGAAGTGTTTAGCATCAAATGAATGAAAATTTGTAAGAATGGATTAGTGCTACAGCATAAGAAAATGAATCAAAGCTCTGTAATTTTTACATATGCAAAACTTCCAAAGCTTTGCCTATCCTTTAACTTGTCATAATCTTCCATTTCTGACTCTCTCTAGAGAGTAAACATATAGCATTAAAACATGTCCAAATACCACAACTACACAACACCAAAAATATTACCAACTACCACCTATACTGAAATCATTAATGTGTAGGTTTCTTTACCACTTGAAAAGCGATTGGAAGGCCGAGTAATCCCAAGTCACTCAGACATCCTTCAACAAGAGATGCTCGATTGCTAGATATTATGACTTTACTCAGCTTTTCCTCGGCTGTGGATTTTCCCAGAATTTGAGCCCAATTTAAAATCACTGGTCTTTTTGAGGCTTTGGGGTCATCCTAATCAAAGCAGAAGATCCTCCATATGTAACACAACTTCCATCACCCTCCCCAATTGCTGAGCATAATATGAAGTTTCGAATCGCCTCAAAGAGTATAAGATAAAATTAACAGCTAGAGCTAGGACTCCAGACATCTGGACATCAACACCGGATGTCATGCAGAATTACATATTACAACCCCCTGTGCGATGCTTGAAACTAGGTCAGACTCTGTACACAATACAGAGAACCAGCACTAACACCCCATGCCCATCGAGTCCCAAAGATGAAAAGAATTTAACCTTCAAACAATGCTCCTACAAAACAAACCTCCTTGAACCTCAAATTATACAGGCATCCATTCAATGGGATCATTACTTTTTCTCTGCATTCTCCATTTGCAAGGATCCATCCTTCATCAATCTAATACTTAGACTATTGAACCTTTCCCGTGAATACTGTCGTGAGGCTTTCCTCCAATCTGTGCCAGTCTTCATCATTGCTGCAAACTCTTCATAACTGATGCGGCCATCCTGAACATACAAAGATATACAAGCTCTTATTCCCAATCCTAATAAACCAAAACGTGTATAGCAATTACATAAGACCAAGGAAAGCCTTCCTAGGGTCCTCTTAAGAGTAAAAACAAAAATTATGTTAAATAGTTGACACACTTTCTCAAGGATATGCTGCAAGTTGAAAAGCAAAATCACATTTACCTTGTCTGTATCCACTTCACGGAGAATATCATTTATCACTTCTGTGTCATTCGAGCCCAGATCATCTATCAAGGCTTCTCTAAGCTCCTCAACCTCAATATATCCATTGTCATTTTTGTCAAAGAATGCAAATGCTTTATGCAAATGATCATCATTGCCAACCCTCTGCAAATGAATTGAAACCGCAACAAATTCTCCATAATCTAGTACACCATTTCCATCAACATCTGCCTGGAAGACCACCCCAATGGCATATAAGGTTCTGTTTTAAAGCTTAAACATCTATGACTACACTGAAACCTTAAAATAATATGAATATGTTACTTAGATGACACTGACTCTATCACAAATAAAATGATTATAAAATGCACCCCAGTTTACATTCATAGTCCTGAAATTTTTATAAATTCATTACGTGGCATATGTGCATATCAGGGGTCATACATATTTGTAAGGAATGAAATTAGACCAAAATATGTACACTAACATGTATAATATTTGACAAAATACTGAGTACCACTGTCATTAAATTTTTCATCTTACTAGTATCTACAATTCTAAGTGTCCACACACTTGGGATGAGATTTTACTTTTCATACCACATAGCTGCAAAAAGCTCTTAACAATTCTATAGAACACAACCCTTTTCACATGGGTTTACACGTTTCTCAAACTTTAAGCACCCATTGATGTAGCCTTTGACATTTGCTGCCATACAACAGAAGTTGACAAAGCATACCATGTGTCATGGAACATATCTAGTGCATTTAGTAGCAAGATCAGGCTAGCTTTCAAATGACCAATGCCAAGTATGAGCATTGACATGATCAACATCATACTCCACACCAATTCAAGGTTGGTGATCAGAGTATGGATTGACTAGTCAGCAAGGAAAGAACATACAAGACTTATCACTCAAAAGAATAAGCACTTCGCCTTCAATGATGGCATGTATCACCGTTACTAAGAAAACTGGCTGGAGATCCTTCAAGCTCAACTGGTATCACTTCTTCTTGGTACAAATAGCAGTTTTAAATTTAGAACTATTGCATTTATAGTTTAGACCATTGCTGTTTGATTGCTGTACATCAGTTGTTTTTTTGCTGTTGCTTTGTTGGTTGTTGGTTTTTAATTTTGCAGACAGTTTTCTGCAGTTGGGCTTAATTGTTCTATCTGGATTTTGATCCATCTCTTGTGCTTTAACTTTCAATTATGGCTTCTGAGTCTTGGTGTACAAGGGTATAGTCCCTTTCAAAAAACCATTTACCAATAATAAAAAAGAAAAAGATAGTATCAGAGACAAATTTGCAATAAATATAGGGCCCAAATTGAAATAGATGAATAAAACAAAGCATCACTAATTGACGGTGACAAATAGGTCCCAGGCACAGAAAACAGAAGGTAAGAACATCAAAATGTAAAGATAAGTTCTCTGACAGACATGAAGTGGATAGGAGACAGAACACAATGGTACGGGCAAAAGTAGAGAACAAGTAAATGGATGAGAATGAGAAAGGCCTTGTACAGCTGCCATAAAGAATGAATCAAATACATCACGTTTCATAACCTGATAGACACACGAGGAGCTACTGTACAAACTACCCTAAAAATCATGCCATGAACCAAACCACTGTAAGCAGCAATAGACAGACAAAACAAGAACAAAAAATCCCCAATCTAACCCAATGATAAAGCAGAAAAGACTCCACTAACATGGATGGAATTCAATGTGATATTTAAACCTGGATCTAAGATCAGTGATCACAACCCCCATTTATGATACATACAAGTTTGTTGATTTGACTCTGCCAGCTTGACACTTATTTTTCAATACAAGTACTAAACAAGATTGCAAAAGATAGCCTACATGCCACTGAACATGAGAATGTCATTCCATTTATAGGATAATTCCTGAAAACGTCAGAAGCATCAAGGATAAAGGCCTTTCCTAAGTTGGGAGGAGTTTAAACAACTGAGCACAGAAGAAATGTTAACCCTTTGAATTAAAAAAGAACCAGACTACAGCATCACAGATTTTACGACAGCAACAAGGACATATTATGTAAGACCAGATACAGATATTCAAGGATAAACAATGAGGTTAAGGATTAAAGATGGAAGAAAAGCACCTTGTTGTAAAATAATCAGTGGGCCATATACCTCAATTTAGAAGAAGCTAGGTCTATTAGACAAAAAACCACTCTAACAATGATTTTACAAAGCTAAGATTACAAAGCCGGTCTGTTGAAATATTACTACTGAATCACCACAGAAGTAGGAGTTTCTGATCAATCAAACACTTGACGCCCATACCAGCGAGAGGTGGCAAGTAGCAACAATAACATAAAAACTGGATTGCTTGGCGAGCAACAGAATCAAGAGACGTTACAGAGTAATCAGCTTTCAAGAAGACAGGACAAAGGCAAAGTCTTGCAACCACTGTTCCAGACATTGACACACTAACGAGAAATGTTGGCACAAAACATCCTGAGAAACTATTAGTAGTGTACTACCTAGACTGCCCGGAAATGCCAAGTGCCCCACCCGTACCAGGGCCTGATACGTACCAGGTACGGGTACGGGTACACTGTGGGTGGCATACCCACATGCGTAACCACATAATTTGTTTTTTAAGTGCAAAAAAATCAATAAAACTTGAGGGCTTTGACTGGAATTGAACCTTGGAAAGTTGGTGTGAGATTCAATATTGCCAATAGCCTCCGAAGGGGTTCAAGAGAGATGAAAAGGACTTCATTTGGTTGACTTACTATTTGGGTGCTTTCTTATTACTCCTCGTGGGTCCTTCATTCTTCAGTCAATTTGGGATGGCATGGGAACAAGTGAAGCACTTGGTGGTTGGGCAGCCTATCTTCTCTTCCTTTGACACTAGGTGCCAAGCCTACAAATCGATTTTGTCGAATCTGAATTATAATGACAAGATCCTTGCCTTGACAAGAGGCTGCACTGCCCTCCTTTGGTTTGAGAAAGAAATTAAAATATTGCATGACTTGTACAGATTTGGGAAGAGGATGGAATGGACAGACCTTAAAGCTGTCTATAAGCTTCCTCAATCTAAGTTTCAGAATGTATACAATGCTCAGAAATGCTTTCACAGCTCCCTCTACTGGACTAATTATGGAGGATGAGAATGACTTTTGGGATACTATGAGGTGGTTCAAATAGCCCCCTTCTCCAAGAGGCTACCTCCAAACATCTTTATGAAAAGATTGCCTTCTCCCCAAACCTTTCCCTGGGCCTCAACAATAAGTGGAATGTTTGTGAGCCCATTACTAGATGGACTCATAGATTTAATGTTTTGTGGCCTTCTTGTATTCAGTCAAAGAAATCTTGCTTTAGATGACTTCTGATTCATAATAAGCTTGTTGTTGGTTTCTAATATTTTATAGGTTGCTGAGACTATAAACTTGTTGTTAGCTTTTAATTTTTATATATATTTATATTTTTTACTTTTTAAAGAATATATTGTACGAACATACCCACAGCATACCGTACCCAAGGTTTTTAAAATTTTGTCGTTTCAGCGTACCATACATGTACCTGTACCGAAACAGTCTAGTGTACTACACTTAATCGCAGATACTGCAAAGCCCATGAACCATAAAATCAGAAAAGCAGATATATCAATAGACCAATAACAGTTAACAAAGTTGTACTTGACCCTGACAAAAGATAACCTCCACAAAGCAACACTGACAAAGAATTGCCCTTGTCAATATGTGGTCAAGGGAGATCTTGGTTTCAACTTTCAAATATATTTGACAGCAAAAGTAAGAGAAACCTCATAAAGAAAGTGGTTGTGCAATGTAGAGTAAAATGGACTGGCAACAAGACATCACCCATCACATATAATTTGGGATGGTTTAGCCACGAGTTAGAAAAATTCAATAACTAGCAGCATCATTTGAAATTTGCAATCACCCAAGACTCCATCAGTCAAGAAGAGTATGATGATATCCATCGAAGTATGTGACGTTATGCTTGACAATCTTTATCTTTTAAATCACAGCGCAAAATTTGGGAGGATAGCTCATAAATACGCAATGACAAGGATAGGTATTCAGATTTGATTACGAAAGAACAACTGGATCCAAAGAAACTGTCAACAATTGCAAAAGTAAAGCAACTAAATGCTTCCATATCAATAACACTTTTAAGTGAATAAGCAATCCAGATGCTCTCCCCACTACTGAATGGTGACTGAAGGAATCAACAAGACCAAGGGAGCAACTCATTCTTTGCAATGGGAAGCGTCAGGACCCACCATTCATCAATACTAGTGTGGTCTTAATACAAGGGAGGATCCAAGTTCGGTCCCCAAGAGAGTCAGAGCCTTCAGTGATACCTTGGTACTGGTAGAGATAACGAGGTTGGAAATGAAGAAAGGCATGGCTCAAAAGCTGGAGACAGAAAATTCCAACAGGGAATTTGCATCCCAACATCACAAAAATTCAGATGACAACAGAGCCCACCCAAGATAATGGCATACAGATGGCTACTCACAGAGACAAATCTAAGGTAATGAGACAAATCACAAAAAAAGAAGTTCGTGATGACGAAGGGATAGAGAGGTTGGTGTCGGTGATGGAGAAGTTCATGCAAAAGAAGTTTGTACTAGAGAAACTGGCCACACCCCAAGTTGGCAATGAAGAAATGCACACCCCAAAAAAATGGTGGCAAAGAATGTGGCTACAATAAATTTGCATCCAAAACTGCAAAAAAACATACAGAAACAAAAGCCTCGCGCCCCCTGAAATAGCGCCATACAAAGATCGTGACTTACATCTAGGGCAACGAAAGACATCATGACAGGGATAAGTCTGAGGTGGAAACAAAACCCAACCATAACAATGATGACATGCACTCTCACAACAAACACCTCTTGAGCAGATACACAAAAGACAAAATTCAGAGCCGTGGAAAAACGAAAAAGACAAAGCATTATAATTCAAAATGCAGCAACCCCAGGTAGCATTTGGTCGTTCTGTATAGAGAATCCTTGTAACCAATCTCTCTCTCCCAAGAATAAATAACTGAAGAATTTGGGCCTGGAAACCCAATTGTAAATGCAGTTCCCATAGTGAAAGAGTAGACTCTGGATATCAAATGTTCTGAACACACCTGCAAGGACCACTGAGTCGATCTGGCAGTTTGGTATTCTTTCTTTCGAGTTACTTTGTGTATCCCTGGTTATTTGATGACAAAACTTTCTGTAAAGGGCTGACAGGGTCAACGCCCAAAACGAAAGGGTTCAATAAGCATATGGTTTATCAAAAAATAGTCAGTTTCTTGAGACATCGTTTCTGTTTCTCAAGAACAGATCAATAAATGGCAATAAATGAACGGTTTTTGACCTCATCAGGGAATTGACACATGTAACCTGCAACAGTGTTTATTCCTCATTTCCTTATCTGATCAAATTTAGGGCAAAAACAAGGGATCTGGGATACATTTTGTGGTGTACCAGAGAACTCTGGTGCTAATAAACGCACCTTTCTCAGATTAGAAACAAAATCTCAAGTTTACATGAAATTGCTTACATTTACCAATAAAGAAATGAAACTTTTGGATATCCATAAAATTTATAATAAGATTGGGCCATACGGCAAAAAGATTCTTATATAAAGACTGATTAGGACAATGAAACTTTGACCGAAATTGTGAAAATTACAATAAAATATGCATAGAACACTGAAATAATTTAGGCAAACACTAGCAGAGAATTACTCACAGCCTCCATTAACATCTGAACATCTGCCTCCGCCACATGTGAACCAAGCTTATTCATACCGGCCCTCAGTTCATCCAACGATATGCTACCATTTTTATCTGTGTCCATCATGTTGAACATATCTTTGATACCCGCCACTTCTTCAACAGATAAGTGTTCTGCAACTACCTGCAAACATCAAAGAACACAATTGCAATGTTTAAATCCCAAGGGGTAAAAACAAACATTTTTCATGTTTTTAAGGAGAAAGGAAAAACTCTTCTGATGGCAGAAAACCAAAGGCTTAGGACCAACCCTTAGTGCTCTCTTCTTGAATTTATTCATCACAGAAAATTGCTTAAGCCTTGCTCTGACAGTCTCCCCAAGATTGACATTAGGAGCTTTTTTGGCATTCTGTAGCCAAGTATGCTCTGGCATTAAAAAGGCATGAAAAATATGTTAGCACTAGCAGACACTACATGTTACTTGCAAGATACCATATACAAAACTGCAATAGTAAGCAGAGAAATGTTTATAATACACCCCGTATAAATGCATGATAAAAATAATAGTTGCTAACAGCAACAACATTTTCAATTATACTATTCTGTATAGAGAGCTTATCAACTAAGCACTTATCAACTGACATTGGAACTTAAAAACCGTTTTTGCTTTTGTTTGCCACTCCCCAGCTCTAAAGTAGATCAGATTTCTTGGTAGACAAAGAAAGAAGGCCGTGAACTTCATATGCTTGTGATACAGACTACACCTCCATTCAGTTATTACTCAAATAGACATAAAATGCAAACCAAGATCATAAAGCCATTTTATGAAAAGATGGCATAGTCAATAATATGTTATTTAATACCCAAACAAACTTCTGATTATATACTAATAAATGAATATGTTTGACAGCTTTGCTTTTGTTGACATTTTCCTTTTTTTTATTTTCTAAACTCGATGTCCTCCCCTAGGCATCTTCCAGGAATAAAATATAACTGAAACCATATCTTACGTCACATCAATATCCCATCAAATTTTTCTATAAGCCTAGAATGTAAATCAATTGAATCAAACAATCTATTCTGTGGTGGTAATTGAACTTTGAGGTGCTGGTGCTCATTTTAGGCAATCAAAATATTACATACCAAGCACTTGTTCGGCTGTTAACCGTAGCTTAGGATCTGGCTCCAGCATCTGTTTGACAAGGTTCTTTGCCTGATCAGAAATCTTTGGCCATGGATCTCTTTTGAAATCTATAACAGAACGGATAATGGCCTGGGCAACCCCTTGTTCCGTTTCTGCAGAAAACGCACATGGAATTCCTTAAAATCAACTTCCCAAAACAAGAGTAACCCTATCACAAAAGTCATAAAATAGACTCATTAAGTTTTAGTAGAAATGTGAATATAAGGAAAAACGATGATAGTGCCTTCCAACAATCACCAGTGTCAAAATGATATGTTTGAAATAAAGAAACAATTGATCGCTTAAAATAACTAATTGTTTTGTTATGACACTATCATAAACCCATAGTTGCATTTCTTTACAACCACATACCAGCCCAGAACGGCGGCACTCCACACAGTAAAATGTAAAGAATAACCCCTGCACTCCACACATCCACTTCCGGGCCATAATTTCGCTTCAATACCTCAGGAGCCATGTAGTAAGGACTGCCAACTATTTCAGTAAATCGCTCGCCTACAACAGTAAGGACAACCCATTATAACATGATAAATAATGCATGGTCCAGCCTTGAACGAGATTTAAGAATTTGAAAATAAAGACACCCCCTGTAAAGATGAATTTAAAAAGGTGCAAAAACACAATAAGACAAACATTCTGAGAAAAACCCTAATTTGTCCTATAAATATATATTTATACTTACTGTATCATTGGCCAAATCAACAGGTATCACTTTGACCCATTATATGATGCTTTGGGTAATAGTATCTATCCAAAGAAATAAGCTTGATTATGACATTAGGGAAACTCGCTGAACTTCATGTCCGGTGATACTGACAATGTGGACAAGGCTGATACAAGATTCTGTCATACCTTCTTTTTTCAGTTTTCACAATGTTTGGGATAAAAATAACTTCATTTTTCAAATTTTAATTTGAAATTTATTATTCCAAGAGTGTGTATGTCTTGTGCAGAGCAAATTGTACAAATGTCGAAAACTGCCCATGCAGTTAAAAAGGAATTTGCAATGATGGCCATAATAGTAAGAAAATTGTACTCAATGTTATTTTTCTTTTGCATTTCAGGTCACACACTTTTGAATGTACCCCATCTTTAATACTTTGCAAGCTCTGTGGCATGACCAGTTTATGGACCATGTTACTGCAGTGTTGGAATTTGAACTTGGATCACACTATCAAATGTACCCCTTTACCATTATACCACAACCCTTTGGACAAAAATTGTAGTCTATGTTTAAATATGATAAGATTGCCTATTTTCCAAAAGAATTATAAGATAAACCAAGCAGCCATATATGAAACTGTAAACATTCAAATATTCATCAATTGGATAAGGAAATAAGGCAAGACTTACGAGGTTTGAAAAAAACAGAGAGCCCAAAATCAATAGCCTTCAAAGGAGAATTCTCCTTCTTGTTTGCAAATAAGAAATTCTCTGGCTTCAGATCCCTATGCATCACCCCATGTTTGTGGCAGACCTGTAACCAAAGGGGAAAATTTAGATCTAGGAAGTTTTGAAGTACTCATGGAAAATACTACAGACTTTGTACAAGAGAAGGTTGAGAACATTGACTGATATACTAAGTTGCATTTATACGTTGTTGCATTTTAAGTTCCTTTTACTAAAAATGCATGAAATCTCTGACATGGAAAGCACATAAATGCTACATAATACAACATTACAAACGCTGCAAACAGAAAACATTATGGACCTCAAATTCACATCATGTAAAAATAGCAAAGATCAATGACAATTATCAATTAAAAAAACATGAAAATCCGCATTAGAGAATATTTTAGTTGCTAACATTCATTAATTGGCTATTTTTCTGAAAAAATATTCAAAAAGTGTCAGCCAATTGAAACTGAAAATTTGCAAAACTCTTTATATAAGACAAAATCTTAAGGAAATTCACAAGTGGAAAAAAAATTAGATTATTTCCAAACATTAAAAATTTGAGTTTTCTAAACTTGGAAAAATGTACAAAATTATAGTTCCTTAAAATTTTCTTACACCAAAATACGCAAGGAAAACAGGAAATCCTTAGAAACTGAAACATAAGAAGTGCAACAACATTTTACAATAAAAAAAATTTGCTTTCTAACAGAATAGCTTCCAAAACCACAAGGAAAACCATAATATTTCAGGAAATAATAAATTTCTCCAAAAGTTATAAGTTAATATCATTAATTCAATTCTTCGTCATAAAAGACATGGACAGAGACATAATTTTACACTGCCATTTGACCGAAAGAAGTAATGTATAAAATTGCAAATTCCTACGTTGCTGAGAAAGGCCATGTATTTGTTGAATTTTATAGCAGGATATTTCACATGCAAATTTAAAAAGTGAAGAATTTTCATGATGTTTCAATTTTGAGAAGGATGAACAAAATAGGTAAGAAAAAGGTCAACATTGAAAACGAAACAAAATCCAAACAAATTTCAAACTCCTGTGGTGGAGATCGTGGATATTTAAAATTTGCTCAATGAGCACAATCTCCACCCTCAAGAAATCCAATTTTGTTCACCTTAACAACTTCAACAACTGTGAAGTTGTCAGATTTTATTGAAGGTTAATCCACAAACAAAAAATTAGACACAGAGAATTTTACTCTGTGATCTGCTTCAAAGAGGAATAAATTTTTAAAAAAAGGTAAACTAGAAAACACAATGAAATCAGCAAAAATTCCACCTTCGGAAATTTCATGACCTAGAAAATCAAATTTTAAATAATTCTTGAAGATTTGATTTTAAATTGGACAGTCAAAGAAACAATCTTCTAAAACAAAATAATACCTTTAAACAGGTCTTAAGGTTTAATTTTTCCTAGAGGCATTAAAAAGCCGACTCGTCTCATCTCATCATCAAAATTTTGCGCCATATTTCACTTTGAGGAAGAAGAATATTGAACTCACAAAACATTTCTCATAAATGTATACCCACACCAAAAGATCAAACCCATATCTTTGCCGAGGCACTTACTTTCATTTGATTTTATCTGTATTTTAGTGTAGCCCCTATCAAGAGGAGGTTTAAGCTTCCCTGGCAAGGAACATACCACTGAACTAGAATCGTTTCACTTGGAAACGTAAATCAATGCCCAAAGAACCTACAATTTTTAATTTAGAAAAAAAATCAAAATTAATAAAGAGGAAAAAGCACAACTCTTACTCCCTTGAGAAGTTCCATCACACACTCACCTGAATGACTTTTTGCAGAACATTTCACAAGCAAAAGATCAAAAATCAAAAATCAACACTCATTTGCTTTTAAAGAGGAAGAACACAACAGACAAGAAAAAAGGTCAAAAATTGAAACAACAGGAAATCAGCCCAATCTCAGAATTCAACAAGTACACATAAATCATTTCACTTGTAAATGTAACGTAAGGCCCAAAGAACGGGCACTTACAATTTTTAATGTAGAGAAAAAATCAACATTAATAAAAAGGCAAAATCAGCACAAATTACTCCCTTGAGAAGTTCCGTCACACACCCACCTGAATGACTTTTGGCAGGGTATTTCACAAGCAAAAATTAACCCCCTTTTGGTTTTAAAGAGGAAGAACACAATAGACAAGAAAAAAGTTAAAATCAAAATAACAGGGAAATCAGCCCAATTTCAGAATTCAGCAAGTACACATAAATCTCTGGTATGTAAGACTGCAGAAAACAAGGAAAACAAAATGTTTTCTCAAAAAATGATGATGAAAAATTACTGTAAGAAGCTGTGGACCATGATGAAGATCATCAATCTCTGAGTTTTTCGTAATGACTCAAAATATTCAACATATTATTCAATTTAATTCAAATCTGAGACATAAAAGACATAATTTACACTCTTTTAAAGTGGGTAAAATAATATACAAGCTAAAATGCAAAAAAAAATAAAAAATTAATGAGGGAAATCAGCACAAATTCTACCTTTGTGAAAACAAATCATTCAGAAACTCTCGCACAGTGCTCCCAAAAGTGTATAATCAAATATTTAAACACCATGATCCCAAAACATTTGAATCAAGCAGAAAAAAAATAAGATCACCTGGACGACTTTGACTTAGACATCGCATCAAAATTGTAGGATAAAAAGAAAGGAATATATTAAAAGGTGAAAATTAACCAAAAGCCAAAATCAATGCAAATTCCCCCCTCCAAAGAAAATCAAACAGATAGTGGTGTTCTATCACACAAAGCACATACTTCATTCTTTTGCTTTAAAAAAGGAAGAATTAGACAATTGCTTTAAAAAAGGAAGACCATATTAGAGGAGAAAAAGGTTGCAATTGTTTTTCCTTAAGCAAAATCAGCATAAATTCCTAACTGGAAAAGCAAGTCTGTTCACTTTCAATCAAAATGTCAAAATCAGCACAAATTCCTCCCCTACAGAGTAATCCACAAAAAGCACAAATTTTCTACGATTGCCACTGTAGAAGAAGAAGAACACTACACACGAAAAAGTATCAAAATTGATAATTAAAAAAAACAAAGAAACAAAGGTGAAATCAGCACAGATGCTTTCACCCAGAAAAGTTAGTCCCCTTGCCTGAACAACTTTCTGCAGAACAATCCACAAGGAAGAACACAAACAAGAATAATTTCTGAATTGAAAGAATAGTAAAATCAGCACAAATTCTAACATTGCAAAAGCAAATACAATTAGAGTTACCTTGTTCACGAGGAAGAACACAGACAAGAATAATGTCTGAATTGAAAGAAAAGTAAAATCAGCACAAATTCTAACATTGCAAAAGCAAATACAATTAGAGTTACCTTGTTCACGAGGAAGAACACAGACAAGAATAATGTCTGAATTGAAAGAATAGTAAAATCAGCACAAATTCTAACATTGCAAAAGCAACTACAATTAGAGTTATTTTGTTCACCCAAATGACTTCAACAGAAACCGAGAACCTGCCAAATTTGGTCAAAGGATAATCCCCAAACAAAAAAGCAAAAGCTAAAAAGCACAGAATTTTGCCCTGTGATCCGCCTTAAAAGACTATAAGCAAAATAAAAGTGGGAAAGCTCAAAATTGAAAGAAAGGGCAATTTGCAGAATTTCTCGACTTGAAAAAACAACTTCCATTAATCTTGTTATGTTCCGCTCCCATAGTCACATGAAAGACTTTTTGCAGAACAATCCACAAGCCAGTCATTAAAAAAAAAAAACACGCTCTTTTCCCATAACAGAGGTAACAACACGATACACAAGAAAGTCGAAATTGAAGAAAACGGGTGAAATCGGAATAAATCTGCGGTGGAAAAGCAATTCTGTTAACCTGAACACTTGTTCAGTGAAAGCAAAAACGAGAATAGAACAAATTTACAATCTTTCGCTTTTGAACAGGAAGAACACGATTGACGGAGAAAGGTCAAAATCGGAACCAAAGCAATTCACACAAAGGAAATATCAGCATTAATTCCCCGAGGAAAAGCAAATCCGTTAACCTAAACAATTCACCAGAAAAAAGATGGAGATTTAAAAAAAAATTACGCTCCTTCGCTTCCCAAGAGCAAGCATAGAATAGACGACATAAATTGGCTCAGATTTGTATTGCTAACCTGAACGACTTCTACGATCGTCTTGGTAACAAAGGCAGCGGCCCGCTCGGTGTAATGCCCCCTGGCTACAATCCTATCAAACAACTCCCCTCCCTCGCAGAGCTCCATGACCAAATGCACGGCATTGTCGTCCTCGTAAGTGGCCTTGAGCTGCACAATATTGGGATGCTGCGGCAAATTCTTCATAATCTCCACCTCGCGCCGCACGTCCTCAATGTCGATCGCCGTCCGCAGCTTCTTCTTCGAAATTGACTTGCAGGCGAAGTTGTCCCCGGTCTCCTTATCGCTGCACAGGTACGTTATGCCGAACTCGCCACGCCCTAGCTCCCTTCCCAGCACATATTTTCCGTTTATGTCGTGCCCGTCGCAGTCTTTCAAAACGGAGTGCCTGTTATTTCCTCGTCCGCCCGCTGCGGGGCTGGTGGCGGCGTAATTAGGGTAATCGGCTGCGAATGGATTGGGTTTCCTCGGTTTCTTCGGCTTCACTGACCCGCTACCAGATCCGCAGCAATTCCCCATCGACAATTAATTGGCAACAACTCGGTCCTCCGTGCACAAACAGGAGAAAATCGAACCCCTGTGATTCGAACCAGGGATGTGGGTTCTACTAATACAAAAAAAAAAAAAAAAGTGAGCCCCTGTGAATCGAACCCGGGATGTGGTGCCTATCAGCAGAAATGACGAATTTGAGATCTGCTGGTTTGTAAAGGGAAAGAAACAATATTGGACATGAAGAGAAGAGGTTTTGCAATGGCCTGGGGTTGGAAAGGGTCATCCAGCGCGTTCTTCTTTAAACAAGTTTGACATGTTCATCCATGTTTTGACCTCGACTTGTTTCCCTCCACCCTGCCAACCATGGTTGGTTGGCCAAAGATTTATCTTCATTTATTTATGGCGGGGATGGGGACTGCTTTACAACCTGGTCAAATGTATCACGCCATTTATTTGTTTGTATTTTTTGGAGCTTTGACGTTGTAATACTTTGCTGAAATTAATAATAATTTAGTATATTAATACCGTATTTTTAAAATAATCATTTAGTATCGGTTTTTTAACATCTGTGTTACGTGTTTGTTTTTTTAAGTCTAAAATAATTGTTTAGAGTGTTTATTATCATTCAAAAAATGCGGGATTAACTCAATTATCACATAAATTGTTTAGGTGAAAAAATTGGAGCATGTAAATACTCTTTAATTTTGTTTCAAAAATTTTGTCAACATGAGATTCACCTAATTATTTTAATAAATAAACAATTTAATATGTTTTTTAATTTATGTGAAATTTATTCTATATGTATGATTCACTCATGCATTACATGTGTGGTTGTT
Source organism: Taxus chinensis (assembly GCA_019776745.2). Taxonomy (NCBI): domain Eukaryota; kingdom Viridiplantae; phylum Streptophyta; class Pinopsida; order Cupressales; family Taxaceae; genus Taxus; species Taxus chinensis. The sequence goes on from CM034149.1 coordinate 629,610,258, forward strand.
GATAATAATATAATAATAATATCAGTGTGTTCAAAAAGTCAAATTTTGGTATATGGGATTGAAAAAAGTATTTATAAATTAAGGATAGGGTTCTAGAGAGTGTGAAAGTAATTTAGGAAATCTAAAAATTAAAGAATATGCAATAAGAAAATATGTGAAAATAAATTGTGTCTTCCGATGTCTCACTAATCTCACCATATCTACGACCATGCGAAGAAGTTCATTTCCTACTAAATTTTGATGAAGAAAGAAGGTGAATAAAAGAAACAATTATTTGGGTGTAAATCATTATAGAAATAAAGTCTCCGGTTACATGATATTGAAGATCTGCATATTTCGATAGAAAAGAGTCTAACATCTCGAGTCCTTGTAAGCCATGAAGTTTTAGAGAGAGTTATACAAGTCTTTGAAGAAGCAAAAGAATCAACCCCTAATCTTGTCTAGTAAAGAGAACATATAAATACAAAATGATCCTTGGCTTCAGTGTCCAAAGAACAAATCTAACAAATATAATTTTCTTGAGGAAATTGATGATTTGTCTCTATGCAAAGGTGATATGAACAAACTCCAAGGTATACCAAATGAACCCTTGAACTGTTAGTGTAGGTTATTATTTATCATTTTATTTATTTATTAGGATAATTCTTACACTTGTGTTAGCCCTACACTTGTTGGGTTGGCTTGCTTAGATGTACTAGTTGTGTGGAGTTAGCTTACTAGTTGTGTTGAGTTAGTTTCTTAGTTATGTGGAGTTAGTTTACTCGTCTTCTAGAGTTAACTTAACTACCAGTGTCATTTAATGGGAGTTTTTCACCACTGATTTAGGTAGTAGTTGCACTCCCCTCCTCCTATATGTACATTTTTCTTATTGAGTAATTCAAGTCACTGTATTGTAATGTATTGAGCATTATGGATTATGATGGATTTTCATAAATGGTATTTTAGCTCTTCTATTTTGCAAATCTAATGTGGTGTGTTATTATCATCTGAGATCGGGGCTTGGAACAATCTTCTTATCGTTCCTTTCATGGTATCATAGCGATAGATGATGTAGACATTCATCTTTAAGATTTTCTTTGCAAGCAAGAGGTTATTATTTTCATGTATTCGGAATTTGTTAGCACTTTTCTGCAACATGCATTTTTATGCAAAACAGAGTGCGCCATTGGATTTGGAAGGTGCCAAAACACTAGAATCGACTGTAAACTCGACTATGTTTTGAGACAGTCAAATCTGGACACAGATTTATACCCTTTTAGTGCATTCTTTTATCCACTAGACGCAGATATGTACCCTATAGGTGCATTCTTTTATCCATTGGATATAAGTGTGTACCTTCTGGATGTATTTTTTTACCCTCTGGATATTTTTGTTTTGGATGCAGTCTTTTATCTACTGGATGCAGATATGTACCCTCTAGGTGCATTCTTTTATCTATTGAATATAAGTGTGTACCTTCTGGATGCATTCTTTTACCCTCTGAATATTTTTGTTTTGAATGCAGTTTTTTATCCATTGGACACATATTTGTACCCTTTGGGTGCATTATTTTATCTATTAGATATAGATGTGTACCCTCTGGACATTTAGGTTTTGGGCGCAGGGTTTTATCCTTTGGTTGCAAGCATGTATCATGTGGATGCACTCTTTTACCCTTTAGACATTTGGGTGTCACATGTACCTTTTAAAAAGACATCGGCATTAAAATATTATTTTAATAGTAAAATCTTCTGGAGCTCATAACTTTTGATCCGTAGATCAAATTAAAGTGATCTTTGTTTTGAAATTGTGTAATTTTTCGAGATCTACACATTGGTGAAATTTTTATACACATATTTCAAACGTAAAAGGTACGTTTACTCATTGTAATATTTAGATGCACTCAATTATAAAGTGTCAAATTTGGGAGGGTGTTGTAATCACTTGTGAATGCAATTTCGATTGAGCCCAACATCCTAAACCTTTGGATGTTGCATTCTTGTATCTATGGGTGTATACATTTATATCTATCTTGTATGTTGTGATGTTTTGGATCTATATTTACGACATGTTTTTGTATGTTGACAGTCTCTCTTGTGGGGGAGCTATTATGGTGAAGCCCAGTGTTCGAGTAGTTGATTTTTGCAGCTCATACAAATATGTGGTGTCACTCTACCCATTCAGCAATATGAGAGGGTGTGGTGTTGATACTGATTATTTGGGTTTCGTGTCCTCGTCTTGTTACGTGTTGATATTACTTCTTCGGGTTTCATGTCCTTGTCTTGTTACCTTTGCTTTTCTTAGATCATGGTACTCCTATTTATTTGGATCTCGTGTCCTTGTCTTGGTTATTGTTCTTGGATCGTGACACACCTATTTGTAGCAGTTGATCTTGCTTCTTCGAATTTTGTGTCCTTACCTTGTTACCTTGGCTTTTCTTGGACCATGACACTCCTATTTATTTGGATCTCGTGTCCTTGCCTTGTTTCCTTGGTTGTTCTTAGATCGTGGCACACTTATTTGTAGCAATTGATCGAATTATGTTGGTATTTTTTTTACACTTTCGACATCACTCCATTAACAGTCTCCTTGCATGGAGCTATTCTGGTGAAGCCTAGTGTCAGTTGTTTTTGAGTTTTATGATCGAACAGTAGATTCAGACCACAATGCACACCAAACTTTTTCATCATTGTACGAGTTTTTGGAGCTGAGCTTCTTAGGATATTTTGCAGCGAGATTTTACTCTCGTTACTTTGTTATTATTGGTTTTAAGTACCTTGTGGTGTCTAATTTTCTCAGTTATTGTACGCGAGTACCTCATCAGGCCTTGTTGTTAAGACCCACCTTCTTTTTTGCCCACCTAAGCTATGGTTACGTTAGGGTGTTAGTGTAGGTTATTATTTATTTGTTAGGATAATTCTTACACTTGTGTTAGCCCTACACTTGTTGGGTTTGTTTTCTTATGTGTAGTAGTTGTGTGGAGTTCACTTACTAGTTGTGTTGAGTTAGCTTACTAGTCTTCTGGAGTTAACTTAACTACCAGTATTAGGTAGTAGGAGTTCTTCACCACTGATTTAGGTAGTATTTGCACTTCCATCCTCCTATATGTACATATTTCTTATTGAGTAATTCAAGCCATTGTATTGTAATGTATTGAGCAGTATGGATTATGATGGATTTCCATATATAATATTTTAGCTCTTATATTTTGCAAATTTAATGTGGTGTGCTATTATCATCTCAGATTGCGGCTTGGAACAATCTTCTTATCGTTCTTTTCATGAACTGTAAGATAATTGGAGTCGGGTGTAGCATGGAGGTTGGATGAACCCATCTTGAAAGTGAGCATATGTATTGTAATAATATTAAAACTTCGAAGTAAAAGGTTGACAAGGCTTTAGACATTTGGGCTGAAGGTGGGATATATAGATCTCGTCTTTGATACCCTGATTTATCTCCCTTTTAATGGACAAACATGGTGCAACAATTATAAAACTATATGGAGGGAGTTTGTCGATGTCGATACTTACAAGGCCTAATAGCATGGAAACCCTAACATACAAACAATATTTGATCTCTTCGAATTTAGCTTCAATCAACATACTCAAGTTAAGGACCCCCACATTTAAGATATACAAAAGAGTAGGCGCAAGTAAGTGGAAGAGAAGAATCTTTGTTTGGATATCCTAGAACTAAAGTCATAAGCATTATTTCTCAAGAGTGGTGAGGACATCATACATTTTGCTTGGTCTAGTCTCAACAGCTAGTGACAAGTTAAAGTGTGGCCTAGAAAAAAAGGGCCCCTTGCATATGCATATGAAGAGATCATCTCAACCCTTTTGATCTTCATATGCACATTATGCTTTGTAGTGTTAAAAACTGTACTTTTTTTCTCCATATTTACCTAAATATCGTGTGTATCACGAAAGGTAGTCAAGATATTGGGTTCTCTTTGGATACCTTTCTTTGAGTGGAACTTTAAAATAATGTCATTTGTAAATAAAAGAATAAAAAGACAAATTTTGTACAAAAAGACAATCATTTGTGCCAAGACAATTTGATAAGATTTCATCAAGCTCATCTATATATAGACCCAAAAAGTGTAGGGGAGAGTGGACAACCTTGATTAACCCCAATGGTGCTCCGTATTCCTTCCATATCACCAACACCTGTATGTGCTTTGTTAGTAATGGACACGTAGCTCATGCCATAACTAGTGATATCAACAATTTAGAAAGACTTAAAGCCTTGAGTCTAGCAATGAGCAAATCGCGAGGAACAGTGTAAATGGCATTGAGAAAGTCTACAAAGTAATAATAATTCTTATGCCTTTTAATCTTATTGGAGCTTTGACGTTTTAATATTTTGCTTGAATTAATAATAATTTAGTAGAGTATTTTCAATCTTTTATTAATAGCGTATTTTTTAAATAATTATTTAGTATTGGTTTTTTAACATCTGTATTATGTGTGTTTGTTTTTTTAACTTCAAATAATTGTTTAGAGTGTTTGTTATTATAAAAAAAATGTGGGATTAACTCAATTATCACATAAATTGTTTTGCGTAAAATTTTTGGAGCATGTAAATACTCTTTAATTTTGTTTCACAATTTTTGTCAACATGAGATTCACCTTTTGAAACTTATATAAATAAACTTCTATGTGAAATGTAGTCTATGTGTATGATTCATTCATACATTATAAAATAATAATATTAATGTGTTCAAAAAGTCAAAAATTAGTATATGGGATTGATAAAAGTATATATACATTAAGGAGTGGGGAGTGTGAAAGTAATCTAGCAAATCTAAAAAGTAAAGAATATGCAGCAAGAAAATGTGTGAAAATAAATTGTGTCTTCGATGTCTGACTAATCTCACCATATCTATGCCCATGCGAAGAGGTTCATTTCCTACTAAATTTTGAAGAAGAAAGAAGGTGAATAAAAGAAACAATTATTTGGGTGCAAATCATTGTAGAAGTAAAGTCTCCAGTTAAATGATATTGAAGATCAACATCTTTTGATAGAAAAGAGCTTAGCATCTCAGGTCCTTGTAAGCCATGAAGTTTTAGAGGGAGTTATACAAGTCTATGAAGAGGCAAAAGAATCAACCCCTAATCTCGTCTAGTAAAGAGAACATATAAATACAAAATGATCCTTGGCTTCAGTGTCTAAAGAAAAAATCTAACAAACATAATTTTCTCGAGGAAATTGATGATTTGTCTCTATGCAAAGGTGATATAAACAAACTCCAAGTCATACCAAAGGAACCCTTGAACTATAAGATAATTGGAGTTGGGTGCAGCATGGAGGTTGGATGAACCCATCTTGAAAGCGAGGATATGTATTGTAATAATATTAAAGCTTCAAGGTAAAAGGTTGACAAGGCTTTAGACATTTGGGCCGAAGGTGGGTTATATAGATCTCATCTTTAATACCCTGATTTATCTCCCTTTTAATGGACAAATATGGTGCATCAATTATAAAACTCTATGGACGGAGTTTGTCAATGTCAATACTTACAAGGACTAGTAGCGCGGAAACCCTGACATACAAACAATATTTGATCCCACATTGTGGTAGTTGTATAGGGGATTTGAATTCTTAAGACAAGTATTTGAAGAAATCAACTGAAGAGTTGGCCATTCATCTAAGCTTGTGTATCATACTCACCAATTGAAAAATCACTACAATGATGAATGGGGATGTAACACACTTAACGAGAATTATGTCAAAAGGGATTGATCTTCTAGCATGGAGATGCTTGTGTAAAATGGAGGTACGAACTCTTCAAATTTAGCTTCAATCAACTTTCTCGAGGTAAGGCCCCCCCACATTTCAACAATACGAAAGAGTGGGCACAAATAAGTAGAAGAGAAGAATCTTTGTTTGGATAACCTGGAACTAAAGTTAGAAGCATTATTTCTCAAGAGTGGTGAGGGCATCATACATTTTTCTTGGTCTGGTCTTGATGGCTAGTGACAAGTTGAAGTGTGGCCCAGAAAAAAAGGACCCCTACATATGCATATGAAGTGACCATCTCAACCCTTTGATCTTAATATGCCCATTATGTTTTGTAGTGTAAAAAATTGTACCTTTTTTTCTCCATATTTACCAAAATATCATGTGTATCACAAAAGGTAGTCAAGATATATGGTTGTCTTTGGATACCTTTCTTTGTGTGGGACTTTAAAACAATGTCATTTGTATATAAAAGAATAAAAAGACAAATTTTGTACAAAAAGACAATCATTTGTGCCTAGACTACTTGATAAGATTTCATCAAGCTCATCTATGTATAGACCAAAAAGTGTAGGGGAGAGTGGACAACCTTGATAAACCCCAATGGTGTTTTGTACCCCTTCCATATCACCAACACTTATATGCAATCTATTAATAATGGACCCATAGCTCGTGCCATAATTAGTGATATCAACAATTCAGAAAGACTTAAAGCCTCGAGTCTATTGATGAGAAGATCGCGAGGAACGGTGTCATTGGCATTGAGAAAGTCTACAAAGTAGTAATAATTATTATGCCTTTTAATCTTAACTTCCTCAATTATAGATGTCAAAGTAAAAATACGATCACTAGTTTGTGATTTTTGTGAAACATGCTTATCTCTTAGCTCTAAGATTTTTAGTTTTTGCCCATCTGGAGATATGAATGTTTGAAGAATGAAATATCCCTTATGGGATACCACTTAAAAATGCACCAAATATTGAAAGTTTGCAGCCAAATAAAATACTAATTTATGCAGATTTTTATAGTAAGGACAACGAACTAAATAAAATCAATATCTCCCAAAATATCCACTCGAATTACTTGAAAATTTAAAGAGAGCTCGATATTATTATAGAGGACATAATAAAACTATTTTTAGAATTTTACAGAAATTAAAATGCTGCAAAAAAAATCACAGCGTGCCCTAGATAGCAGGAAAACTTTAGAGGTTCGCAACTCTCCAAATGCAAGAGCAAAAATTAAGAGTCTTTGGAAATAACATTAACAGGTATAGAAAATGACATTTCAACCTTTAGATCTAAAAGGTATCAACTGGAAAACCCTCTAAATACAGGCTACAAGTCACCTTGCTTGGAAAGGGGTTGGAAACTGATGGAGGCGCCTTCAAAGTGATGTTAAGCCCAACCCAAATGGCTGCCGTAAATCTAATCTGGAACCCTCTGATTATCTTCCCAAATTCCCCCAAAACCCTCAAATTCCTTCCTCTGAAACCTATGATAAATTCTCTGTAACACATCCCAAAAGGTGGCTCCAAAATGACAGACTAGGGTAGATCTCTCATTGCCGAAGAATGCCCTGCTAGCTAGGGATGGGTCTCTCACCACCAAAGCTAGGGTCCCTGTGGAATTTCACTCCACAAGATGTAGATGCACAAACAACATTTGCATGTGAAGGGTCAATAAAATGTATGCCAAAAAGTTCCTTTCCTTTCTCCCCTAGCTCCTCATATACTTCTCCAAGGCAAAAAAGCCCCAATAGACCCTATATGCATTTCATTCCATGGAGGGGCCAATAAAAACAAAAGTAACTTAAGTTACTTTTCCCCTTTAAGTCACCATGGTCCAAAAGTGACCCTCAATGCAAAATTAGAATATTAGAACCACGTGGCCCCTTCCCAATAGCTCCTAGCGTCCACAACCCCTTGGGTTTGACCACGGCTTGGACTCGACCTAGTCCTTAGGCCTTTGGCACAGGAAAAGGGGACATTACAAAGCAGTAGCAAAGATTTTTGCAATTTTATGCCCAATCACAATCATTCGATAATACTAGGATCATTTTGGTCTCCAATTATGTGTATCGGGTAGATGACGTAGTTTGTCAAAGATGGATGAAATCTATTGCATACAATATAATCAAACAATTTGGCTGGGTAGACAGTTAATACTTCTAGAATGTGCTTGAAGATAATCTTCATCTTGAACTTTATTAGAATTGAGTTTAAGGATGTCATAGAGGACAAGGTGAGTGGTAAATAAGTGACAATGAATAGGTCCAGGGCTAAACAATATATAAGGTTAGTTATGAATGTTTTAAAGGTTAGATGCACAATCAAGCCAAATTGAAAGATCAAGTATAACACAAATTGATTTCTTAAGAAGAAAGACCGTCTAAAAAAGTATCGGGTGAATTGAAGTTGATGTAGAATAAGTTTATGCTTCTTTTCCAAATATGTCATTTTTGTGCTTATAAGAATACTCTTATAGATTATTTGCATATGTACATATTTGTTTAGGGTTGTTTCCATAATAGATTTGGTTAGCCTATGGATATTCCTACAATTGAATTCAGACAACACCTTATACAGGAAATTGACAACACTGGGTTGGTGGGGTGTATGGGTTGAATGAGAAAATAATGTAATGTTAACGAAAATATGGCTTAGGTGAAGAAACTCGCACATTCATCTGGTTATGGACAACATAGTTGGAAAGGAGCCTTATTTTGAGGATTTTAGTGTATTTTTTATCAAATTGGTGGTCAAAATGAATCACTACAATTTTTTGGGGTTGAATAACGTTGGTATTGGTGTGGCGTACTTGCCTTGTCATCTTGGGGCATTGTCCACATCATGTGGCAAGTCATCTCGCTTAGATGAGATCATAGGTCTTAGGTGTCTTAGGGGGTATGACAGATTCTGTCATACAATTTTTCATATGCATTAGTGTGCATTAGTTCGTCACACAGGAGTTACTTTCCATTTCTGGATCGTAACTCCTCTTCTCCCTTATGGGGGTATGATGGTCTTGCATTAGGAGTTATACATCACTCCTATTTGTACCTTCTTTTCTAATCTATGAGAGTGAGTATACCCCTGAATGCACATTTTATGGTTAAATGCTTGCTTACTACACGTAACTCTATTACGCTATCGTTTGAGTGCAACTCGGTTGCTGTGCGTGCCATCCTGCTTAATCATTGGTCTCACATTCTCTCATAGTTGGAATAGTAGGTGGAGTGTGAAGTGCTAACATAAAAGATATGATGAATTGATTAGAAAAGGGGGGATGAAAATATGAAACCATAAAGGTTTAGAACCTTTGACAAAAGAGCCCTACTAACAATAATGTAGTCCAAAACTGGAGAGCTGCCGACAAAAGGGAAGAAAGTGAAACCATGAAATATTCCAAGCCAGTTTTTTTCGTTTTTTTTTTTTTAATTATCAGTTTACAACATTACAATCAAAGTACCCGTTAAGGTTAGAAGGTAAACCAAAACGTACGAAAGCAACTCTAACCAAGAATGGCGCCGATGATGGTGAGCATATGGTCAAAGGATCTTCTACCCTAAATGCTGAATGGGAACTCAACACCAAGTATGTGCTACCCAATCCAGTATAGAGTGAGGGGCGACCATATGACGAAGTGTTACAGAATACTATGCTTGAAAAGAAATGCGGAAAGCTGGAAATACTCAACACCCAGAGTGTGCTTGCTAACCCAGAATGGGAAAGTAGCTACCATAGGGCGGAGGTCAATTAAAAAACAATATCAACTGCTGAAAGTAAGAAGGGCATTACAATTTGATAAGCAAGAATATAAGTTGCTGCCAGTACTACTGCCAGCTTACAATATAAATGGTGAGATCTTGCTAACAATGCAAATCATCATAAGAATAGAGTTACAATGATATTGAAGACTTTCTTTGCTGATAAGTATAGCTTAGAAATGAAAGAGCATTAAATAGATCCAACCTCTTTTCAATTTGGGCAATTCCCAATGAAGCCGCCGCCAAGTCTTTGAGAACTCTCACACCCGTCCAAGATTGAAGATGCAGATTTCTCCAAGCTGTTGTGACAGTCCTATATTTTTCTCCATATAACCAATAGCATACAGATTTCTAGAATAGCTCAGAAATTCCTTAAAACTTACTCAAATAACATGATACTGATTGCAAATCACTACTAGCAAGAGGGCGCTCAGACAAACCCCAAAAAATAGACTCAAAATGCAGGCTATATTAAATACACGAATTCCAAGACACCATGAATGGTACGGCCCATCACAGGGGTGATTTTGCTTTTAAAAATCAGATCTTCTTCCAAAAAACCTATAGACTTGCATACATGGGCGCCTAGCCAAGAAGGGAGGAATGAAACAATACCCACCATGAATTTTTTTGTCTTTTTGGATTTATGAATAAAACATCGAATCTGCTTAAGCAAAAATGCAAAAACTAGAAAACTCTAATATGCAAAATCTGAACCTAATTAGACAAATGCAGATTCCACAACACTAATTCCACTGAACTCACAATCTAGACTAAAATCACCACTAGTTGTTGTCTTACAAACAAGAAGCGATGCCCGAGCTAGGAGGCCTTCATTCCTCGAAGCAAACCCAGAGCCAAACCGGCAGCATAACAGTACTGCAGTCCAAAAATCTGAAATGATGCTCAAATTATTCCTTTTATAACTTCTTGTTGACTTCACGAAACCCTAAAATTCACTTCAATATCCAAACCCTAATCCTTTCTCCAAGATGGCGTCCTTTTCCTTTCAAGCTTAATATTGATATTTTAATTAAATTCAATACCTTGATAAATGCGCCCACCTTAAGCTTGCTTTGACTTTGGAAAATAATAAAATAATCTTAATGAAGGCGCCACCCTCAAAAGGCCCACTTTAACAACATAAAGTCAAAAGACTAGACCAAGGGGTCAACGTTCGAATATAATATTAAAACGTGACCTTTAATTAAATATATCAACTTAACTCTTCAATCATGCCCTGAAGCCAATAATGACCAGTCAACTGACCAAACTGAAGTAGGAAGTCAACCATGCTGAACCCAACTGAAAACTGCCAAAAATAGAATTTACTAAAAATAGTAAATTCCAGAAAATGCTCTGAATGCCGAAATGAACATACCACAGCGAAACTCTCTGAAAACCCAGAAAGAATCCGCCATTGAATCCACCAACTCCGAGCAAAGACATCCTCAAAAATAGGAAACCCTAATTTATCTTCCGACTAGCCTTCGGGTTTCTAGAAAAAAGGCCAACAGTCACTAGAAAGATCAGGTCTGAGAAGGGGACATTACAGTCCGCCCTCCCCAAGATTGCTTGTCCTCAAGCAATCGCAAACCAGGATGCTGCAGAATCTCATCACTTTCCCAAGTCGCATCCTCCATAGGTAGGTTTTTCCACTTCACCAGGTATTCTCTAATAGTTCTTTTCCTCAAAGAACACTCTCTGAAATCAAGTGTCTCCTTTGGAATTAGAACCAACTGTCCCTCCTCATCCAAAGGCGGTAACTGTGATGAAGCAACCACATTATGTCCAAGTGCCTTCTTGAGGCGAGACATGTGGAAAACATTATGCACTCTGCTATCAGAAGGTAGCTCTAACTCATAAGCTACTGCCCCAACTTTTCTGATGACCCTGAATGGCCCATAGAAATGAGGTTTGAGCTTCTCAACTCCACTCTTCTTGAGAGTAGACTATATGTAAGGCTGCAATTGGAGATAAACCATATCCCCAACCTCAAAAGAACGCTCAACACGTCTCTGATCAGCATACATCTTCTGTTGATTCTGTGCAATCTGTAGATTATCCTTCAAGGATTTCATGATGTCTTGACTTTGCTGCAACAAGTCCTTGGCTTGGGGTGCTCTGCTCTCACCAAACACCAAATCGGAAAAGCTAGGTGCTTCATACCCATAAAGAGCCAAGAAAGGAGACATCTTAATCAACATATGAAAAGAAGAATTGTAGCAGTACTCACCTATATGCAACCACTTGACCCAAGCTCTTTGCTGTTCTGACACATAGTTTCTCAAGTAGCCTTCCAACCACTTGTTCACTACTTCCGTTTGTCCATCTGTTTGGGGATGGTAACTAGTGCTTGGAGTGAGCACACTACCACTCATTCTGAAGACTTCTTGCCAAAAATTACTTAGGAACTTGTTGTCCCTATCACTCACAATGTTCTTTGGCAACCCATGCAGCCTAAACACCTCTCGAAAAAATAGATCTGCAACTTGGGCTGCAGAAAAAGTGCTGGTAATGGCAAAAAAATGAGCAAATTTGGTTAGCCTATCCACCACTACATAAATACAATCCTTCCCTTAGGCCTTGGGCAACCCTGTGATGAAATCCATCGAAATGCTTTCCCATTTTTGATTGGGAATAGGGAGTGGTTGCAACAAACCGACTGGTAATGTATGCTCATTCTTATTCACTTGACAAATAGGACACTCCTGAATGTAGCGTTGTACTTCTCCTTTCAATCCTTTCTAAGAAAACCTTTCTCGGATCTGCATATATGTCTTGAAAAAACCTTGGTGACCAGCAACTGGAATATCATGAAAAGTCAAAAGAATCTTCTTCTTAAGCTTTGAACCAGCCACCAGAAAGATTCTTCCCTTATAGTGTATCAATCCCTCAATCACCTTGTACCTTTCATCATGAAAAGTACCCTCAAGAATGCTGGTTGCAAACTGATTTTTGGCATAATCAGCAAGCAACATGTCTCTCCAATCTGCAGTAAGATCACACAATGAGCTAAGATGAGGTCTCCTGGATAAAGCATCAGCCACGATATTATTTTTCCCTTTGACATATTCAATGTCAAAGTCATAATCTTGAAGCTTACTCACCCATTTCTGTTGCCTCTCATTCAGGTCCTTCTGGTGCATGAAATGCTTGAGGCTATTGTGGTCAATCTTAACCACAAACTTGTTCCCCACCAATTACTGCCTGAACTTGGCTAATGCATGCATAATGGCAAGCATTTCCTTGTCATAAATTGAGTATGTTTTTTCCACACCCCTTAATTTTCAACTCTCAAACACAATAGGGTGTTTGTCTTGCATCAGGACAGCCCCAACTCCTTCACCTGATGCATCACACTGCAGCTCGAATGGCTTGGAGAAATCCGAAATAGCCAGAACCAGACACGAGCTCATGATCTTCTTGAACTTGTCAAAAACAATTTGAGCCTTTTCTAACCAACAAAAGGCTCCTTTTTTGGTGAGATCAGTGAGGGGAGTAGCATTTTGTGAATACCCCTTTACGAATCTCTGATAAAAACCACAAAGACCTAGAAAACCTTTCAACTGAGTCAAGTTCTCAGGAGGTGGCCAATCAACTACTGCTTTGATCTTTTCCGGATCCACCTTCACTCCCTCAGCACTGATTATGTGGCCAAGGTACAGTAACTCCTCCATTCCAAATTCACATTTGGATGCTTTTGCGAACAAACTCTCAGATTCCAAAATACTAAGCACTTCCTCCAAGTGCTTGAGATGATCCTCCCAAGTCTTACTGTAAATCAAAATGTCATAAAAAAAATCAACACAAACCTCCTTAACTGATTCTGAAAAACACGGTTCATGCAAGACTGAAAGGTAGCCAGAGCGTTAGTAAACCCAAATGGCATGACTAAGAATTCAAAATGGCCATAGTGACATCTGAAAGCTGTCTTCTCCACATCCGATCCTCTCATTCGAATCTGATGATAACTCGATCTCAAATCGATCTTCGAGAAGAACTTGGCCCCATGTAGCTCATCAATGAGCTCATCTATCCTGGGAATGGGGTATCTGTTTTTTATGGTGCTTTGATTCAAAGCACGATAGTCCACACACATGTGCATGGCACCATCCTTCTTCTTCACAAGAACCACGCCAGATGTAAAGGGGTTCTTGCTTGGGCGAATGAAGCCCATCTCCAAGAGTTCTTGAATATTCTTCTCAATCTCATCCTTTTGCCTCTTCGGGTACCGATATGGAGTTGTAATCACCGGTTTAGCTCCTTCCTTGAGCTCTATGATATGTTATGAACCCCGTTCAGGTGGTGGTCTAGTAGGCAAGTCTGCAAAGACCTTGCTCTTCTTCGTCAGTAGAGACTGAACATCAGGAGGATGGTCTTGTTTAGTCTCAACCGGACTAGCAGGAAGGATCATGCACTCTGCAACCCACTCGGCTTGATCGTGACGGATCAGCCTTGCCATTCTTTTGAATGACACAACCCGAGGGCCCCCATTGGACATTCCTCTTAGGACTATCTTCTTCCCATCAGATTGAAACTTCAGCTCCATAGTCTGCAGATTCAAGGAGATCTCCCCAAGAGAACACATCCATTGAATGCCTAGGACGGCATCAGTATCTCTAATGTGGACTATATAGAAGTCATCCTTGACTTCATAATTCCCCAATTGCATGGTCAAGTTCGAGATTTTCTTAGTACATGAAATATGGAATCCATTGGCAACCATGACCTTGAACCCTTCAAACTCCTCTGTTTGCAGCCCCTTCTTTGCCACCACAACTTCATCAATGAAGTTGTGTGTTGCTCCAGTGTCGATCAAGGCAGTGATTCGTTGCCCTTTGATCATCCCTTGAACCTTGAATGATTCGTTTCTTTGGAAGCTAGAAAGTTGAGCTAAGACTCCACCACTTTCTTTCTCATCTCTGGACTCTTATGGAGCTCTATCTACCTCACTTTCTTCAACATCAGATTGCTGGTCGGAAAAATTAGAACTACTTTCACCAGCAGAATAGTACTCAATCTGATTGAATTTAACTCCCTTAGGGCAAACATGATCTTGAGACCACTTTTCCCAACACCGGAAACACAACCCTTTTCTTCTGAGTTCATTTAGGGTTTCAGGATCCAACCTGGTGACATGGGGATTGTGATGTTTGAACTCCTCGTGCTGAGGTCTCAAAGGAGGTCTATGCTGAGGTCTTTTCCCTTTATCCCTTTTCTGAAAGGGGGAATTTGACTAAAATTTTGCCTTAGGAGCAGCCCACTCCATGTTTCTTGCTTTCTTCATGGCCTCATGCAGGGTTGGTGGATCAAAGGCTTTAATCCAACCTTTGAGTGGTTATGTCAACCCTTCACTGAAAAGGATCACCAATCTCCTCTCCATGATTCCAGTCACCATGACTGATAGTCTCTGAAACTCCGCAATGTAGGCATCAACTGTGCCATACTGTCTAAATTGTGCCAGTTCCCTGAAATGAATTTCAGGATCCTTCTTTTCAAACCTCTCGATGAGCCTAGTAGTGAACTCATCATACGTTGTGATAGACCGATGACCCAGAGTAACTAGGCCATGGTACCACCATTCATGCGCCACCCCATCAAGGTGTAGCGTAGCGAACTTGATCGCCTCCTCTTCTGCCATAGGTTTGAGAGCTAGATATTTATCTAGCTTCTGAATCCAAGGTCGGGTTGAACTGGTATCATTCCCGTCAAAGTGTGGAAGTGTCACCTTGTTGACAACTTGGTACAAGTCTCCTTGATTTGATGGTCTTCTTTGATCATAGTGTCTCCCGTGTCCTTTGTTTTTCCTTTTATGATCCATGAAATCGTTATAGGACATATCCATCTTGATGTCGTCAGGTAGAGAGTCATACTCTGCACGACCAAGTCTCAACTGCTCCACGAATGAAGCATTCTCTTCAAGATTTGGCTGAGTGTTTACAGGTGCCAAAAAGGTGGGTTTGAATGACCTGGAAGAAATATAAGTGTTGTTTGACACAGTCTGGGCTGCATGTCCATCATGTTGGTTGGAGGCACTGTGCTCTCCTCTATGCCCTGAGTTGTTCTGTGGAGTGGTATTCTGACCCACTTTCCCCATCATGAGAGATACCATGTCCATCAAGGCATCCATCTTTCTTTCAAATCTCTTTCTGGGACTCATAGACCTTTCTCTTCCTTTCCCACTGTCATCTTTGTTATTGGTAACTCTCTCGTTACCCCCAACTGATCTCTCACCCTCTGCCATAGCTGATTCCTGAGAAGACTCCCAATGAGCCCTCAAGATCTCTGAAGCTGTCTGACCTTCTGGAGCCTGATAAAGCTGGAACTATTTTCCAACCTTCTTGTCTTCCCTTGCAATGTACCTCTTTTCTCTGTCACTCATAGATAGATTGTTCACAGGGTGGCAAGATCTTCACTCTGATACCACTGAAATATTCCGAGCCAATTTTTTTCATTTTTTAAAAAATTATCAGATTACAACATTACAATCAAAGTACCCGTTAAGGTTAGAAGGTAAACCAAAACGTACGAAAACAACTCTAACCAAGAATGGCGCTGATGATGGCGAGCATATGGTCAAAGGATCTTCTACCCTAAATGCTGAATGGGAACTCAACGCCAAGTATGTGCCACCCAATCCAATATGGAGTGAGGGGCGACCATATGACGGAGTGTTACAAAATACTATGCTTGAAAAGAAATGCGGAAAGCTGGAAATACTCAACACCCAGAATGTGCTTGCTAACCCAGAATGGGAAAGTAGCTACCATAGGGCGGAGGTCAATTAAAAAACAATATCAATTGCTGAAAGTAAGAAGGGCATTACAATTTGATAAGCAAGAATCTAAGTTGCTGCCAGTACTACCCGCCAACTTACAATATAAGTGGTGAGATCTTGCTAACAATGCGAATCATCATAAGAACAGAGTTACAATGATATTGAAGACTTTCTTTGCTGATAAGTATAGCTTAGAAATGAAAGAGCATTAAATAGATCCAACCTCTTTTCAATTTGGGCAATTCCCAATGAAGTCACCGCCAAGTCTTTGAGAAGTCACCGCCAAGTCTTTGAGAACTCTCACACCCGTCCAAGATTGAAGATGCAGATTTCTCCGAGCTGTTGTGACAGTCCTGTATTTTTCTCCATATAACCAGCAACATACAAATTTCTAGAATAGCTCAGAAATTCCTTAAAACTTACTCAAATAACATGATACTGATTGCAAATCACTACTAGCAAGAGGGCACTCAGACTAACCCCAAAAAACAGACTCAAAATGCAGGCTATATTAAATGCACGAATTCCAAGACACCATGAATGGTATGGCCCATCACAGGGGTGATTTTGCTTTTAAAAATCAGATCTTCTTCCAAAAAATCTACAGACTTGCATACATGGGCGCCTAGCCAAGAAGGAAGGAATGAAACAATACCCACCATGAATTTTTTTGTCTTTTTTGGATTTATGAATAAAACATCAAATCTGCTTAAGCAAAAATGCAAAAACCAGAAAACGCTAATATGCAAAATCTGAACCTAATTAGACAAATGCAGATTACACAACACTAATTCCACTAAACTCACAATCTAGACTAAAATCACCACTAGTTGTTGTCTTACAAACAAGAAGCGATGCCCGAGCTAGGAGGCCTTCATTCCTCGAAGCAAACCCAGAGCCAAACCGACAGCATAACAATACTGCAGTCCAAAAATCTGAAATGATGCTCAAAGTTTTCCTTTTATAACTTCCTGTTGACTTCACGAAACCCTAAAATTCACTTCAATATCCAAACCCTAATCCTTTCTCCAAGATGGCGTCCTTTTCCTTTCAAGCTTAATATTGATATTTTAATTAAATTCAATACCTTGATAAATGTGCCCACCTTAAGCTTGCTTTGACTTTGGAAAATAGTAAAATAATCTTAATGAAGGTGCTACCCTCAAAAAGCCCACTTTTCAAAACAACATAAAGTCAATAGACTAGGCCAAGGGGTCAACGTTCGAATATAATATTAAAACGTGACCTTTAATTAAATATATCAACTTAACTCTTCAATCATGCCCTGAAGCCAATAATGACCAGTCAACTGACCAAACTGAAGTAGGAAGTCAACCATGCTGAACCCAACTGAAAACTGCCAAAAATAGAATTTACTAAAAATAGTAAATTCCAGAAAATGCTTTGAATGTTGAAATGAACATACCACTGCGAAGCTCTCTGAAAACCCAGAAAGAATCCGCCATTGAATCCACCAACTCCGAGCAAAGACATCCTCAAAAATAGGAAACCCTAATTTACCTTCCGATTAGCCTTCGGGTTTCTAGAAAAAGGGCCAACGGTCACTGGAAAGATCAGGTCTGAGAAGGGGACATTACAAACCACCACAACATGAAAATCAGATAGAGCCATTGAGAATCACAAAGTCATGCGAGTTCCCTAAACCAATCAAGTGATTCTCGCATGATGATATTTTATGATCTAAAGAATTATGTGGAAGGTCTTCGGTTTATATGTCCATTGATCGAGTCAACATAAGATACATACATAAATGTCATGTCTAGTATATTTCATGCAACCAATTTGGTCATTGAAGTCGCCAATTAAGAGGATATCACGGAGGGAGGAAAATCTTGTTATTTTTGTTTATATATTAGCAAATGAAGAGGCACATATATTTGATGCAAGTCGCAACGCGTTCACAAAATGGAACCTCGTTGCAAGTCAAAGTTGTCGCGAGTCGGGCGTGGCTGCTGGGAAAATGTCGAGCAAGGGAATAAGAATTTTCTCTACATGTTAATTCTCGATAGGCCACGTGGCAGAACGCGGATAGTCCAACGGTTGAAAAAATTGCAAGCAGGCATGGACAAAAGGGGGAAGCTTTTTTATAATTATTAATTATGATTATGATTTAGTTAAAATTGGTATCAGCGCAGCGCGTTCGGAGGGCAGGACAGGTGTTGCTTTTTATTTCTTCGTAATTCGACTTGGAAATTTGAAATCTTAATTATGATTATGATTTAGTTAAAATTGGTATCAGCGCAGCGCGTTCGGAGGGCAAAGATAAGGACAGGTGTTGCTTTTTATTTCTTCGTAATTCGACTTGGAAATTTGGATAGGTTATAAGTTCGAATCCTCCGGCTCCATCACCGTTGCGGAAACTTCCTTTCTTTTTTTCAATATTTTTTCCGACAGCGCCGAAACTATTGTTTTATTTGATCTTTGTGCTTTTGACCACACAATCCGACTACTCTAGTATTTGTCTGCTACTTATTTTCGTTTTTGACTGCGTATTAGTCTTGTTACTCTAGGAAAAGCTTTCTCATCTTTAATTTATTAGCGTTTTTTTTAATTAAAAAAAGTGAATTGTAAAAATGCTATCGTTGTTGTTATACTAGTGGTTGCTCCAGGGGAAGCAAGGTAACGCTGAAAGGGGGTGTGGTTGTGTGGTGTAGGTAGGCTGATGTATGCATATGGATGTGGGACACAATCTCGATGGTATTGTAGCCGATGTTTAATAACTGCCTAGAAAAGTTTTAAGCACGCATCAATGATAGATTTCCAGTGAAGAAGTTAAAATCGGGGGTATGAGTGGAACATGTGTCTAACGGGTTTCGTGTTTTGCAGTGCCTAGGATGGTATGCTATGTAGCGCTCTTTACACACTTTGTTTCATGTGGGTAAGTAATGATGACACGGATTCTACGTGCAACAAGATAATATGTATGCAACATGATGACCTACAATAGAGAGGTTATGGGTGAAGTTAAAAGGTTTCGAGAGGCATAATGTACGCAAGTTGATTTACTACTCGAGGCCGTTGTATAAAAAATGTGAAGAGCATGTGTATAAGTCAATCATTTATAGACACTTGTAAAAGGGAGTTGTGTATTTTTGGCCTGCCAAGTAGACTATGAACATAAAGATGCATGCTCGTACAATGTTTGTATTTGTGTAAGAGCACTTGCAGGCAGGGCTAAACAAGCTTTGACTGCATCTTCGAAGGTTGTGGGCCATATAGTGCCAGTTGGGTCCTCTAACAGTAGGTGCAGTGCATATTTATATTCGCATGAGGTAGAATCCAAGTTGCATTTTAAGCAATGTTAAGAGTCATCCGTAGCTATAACTATTTTTTCCCGGCACTGTTTACCGTTAACCATCTGAGAACAAACAGGGTAGCAAAAATTCTTCATATTGATATGTATAATGGTGGCAACAAGTGCAACTTGTTGGAATGGATTTTATAAAGTGGGGGTCTAGATGCCAACAATAGTTCTGTTACCGGTATTTCTAGACTCACCATAATTGAAGCATCTACTATGGTTGTGGTACTTACCCAAATACAAAGGGCTTTTGTTTCCAGTACCGGAGGTGTTAGGGAAGTTGTGTAGTAACCCTTGCGGTTAAGCTTCTTTGTTGGAATGCAGTAACCTTGACTTTCTTAATAGCTAATATCAGTATATGTATGTCACCTGCAGCCCCTGACGGTTGTACCATGTGTGTGGTCTCAACACATAAGTCCCCCCACAAGGTTATGGCTACAATATAACATGTCTAGTCTTTAATGGCAACAATACAATGTTGCGTACAACTGCCATCTTTTCAAGTAATGGTAGAAATGTCAAATGTAGAGGTTACAATATCAATAACATCTACTACAGACCTAAGTGGTAGGGATTGGAGTGCAACTATAGTGGTCAGCGAAAAATGGTGGAGGGGGATTTCTGTTGTAGGTTGTAGACATAACTGGAAAATAGATTCCATATTTAAAATGAGCTCCCAGGGACTACTAGTGTGTTTATATTATGGTTTGACGTATTTTAATGTAGCTTTTGAGATGGAGTAAACCTCACCTACCTGAACTGTGTAGATGTAATAAGTGGAAGCATTGCCGAAGCAAACGACATTCATGTCATCACCCAGGGCATTGAATACATTGAAATTCAAAACCTTACCCTCAACTTTTTGGTTGACACAGGTGTGCATTGTTCCTTTATGAGCTATTCTTCCCTCAATCACCCAATTCATATTGTACGGATGTAATTTGTTAATTCTTGATGTGGGAACCACCTGCAAGGACCTGATGGGCGTCGCCATTTCTGCAAGTATACAACAATGAATGCAATATAAGTAACAAGTACTTATAGTAATGTGGTATACAACGAAATAGTTGTATAGGTCCTTGTTCATTTATGAGATGCAAATACAGATGTAAATTACACAATAATGACAAGTTGAATGGGTGTTGTACACAACCTGGGCAGGTACATGCAAGAGAGGTTGGTACCTATAGGAGCACAAAATTAGGTTGGGGTACCGCTGCTAGAAAACACGATGTAAATGACAATCCTTTTTTTACAAAAAAAAGATATTAAAACAAAGAGACACCTAAGAGCAACCTAGAGTAATTAATTAAAGCTTTAGAATTCATGTTAAAAAATGCATAAACAGTCTGAGGAATTCTATACATTAAAAAACTATTAGTTGTTAAAATGGCTAAGTTGCCAATACTAACAACTCAAATGTCATTAATTTAAATGGACATGGCAAATACAATGTGCAGAGAATCCCAGGTAGCATGCATGCAGGGAAACAAGTGTCATGGTATTGAATGACGATGCGAGCAAGGACACCTTTGACGAATGTACGGCTGGAAACACTATCCCTCATACATGTAAGATTGGCGTTGGAAAAGGCGGGTACAGAGGGCCTCGATTATTACTAAGAATGGATTCCACCTATAGTCAGATGTGTTAGCCCCATCGCCTATTAAGGAAGACAAATCAATGGTTTTCAAATGGGACTGTTTGGAATATAACAACCAAAGTTGTGAGACATTCATGGTCAAGATGGTTTCAAGAAGATGACCTTCAATTTTTTCAAACAGTAAGAGAGATCTTTAGTTTCCTTTAACAAAGAAAATTACAAAAAAACTTTCTACTCATCTACATACCAAGTACAAAAGTTCATTGATTCAAGATGTCCGCATAACATGGTAGTTGTGATAAATCTGGGTCAGTTGCACATACTTATAATATATTTAGTTGAATCAAAGTGCTTTATAATTTATTCTAGCTCCTCTGAGTATGTAGTTCAATTCATTTGCAAAAGGAAGTCAACTTAATGTTTTGTTTTTATGAATGTCTCCGAGCTAATTAGCTGGATATTTTCAATTTATTGTTCTTCTATCTGGTGATTCAGATTAATGGTTCACTTGCACGAAAGCCCATTAAAGATCTTATAGCACGAGGATCCATCAAAATGATTTCGACCCATTCAAGTTAGCAGATTTACACCAGAGCAACCAACACTTGATTTTTGTTTTGTGTTGGTTGTATGTAGTAGGCATTCCTTTTTAAGTCAGAATATAAATCAGGGGCGATGGTTCAAATTTGCTATTTTCAGAGCAACTATGGCTAGAGTGTAATCCACAAGCGAGAATAAATAATAGCAACAAACACACAAACGATAAGGTACAAATTGAAATTTATCCACATGAGGTCGCAGGCGAGAGTAGGTTGGTGGCAGGGAAGCAGTGGAGGCAATGACAGGTGTCAGGCTGACAGAGCACCACAGTGGTAGTGCTGATAGTGGAAAATGAAGCAAGTGAAGTTGTACATCGTCGTTAAGATCTAAGTGAAGGGTAGTCATGCCTTTGGCATAATAACTTATTAGTCCTCGTCAAAGCAGGGTAACTATTAAGATCCACTTTCCTATTGCTCAAATTTTTTTCAACCAATCACAATCAACTATTTTTATTTCATATGGTCTATGTAATAGTTTTAAACAATTTAACAAACACTTAGGCAAGGACTAGTTGCATTGTGACACTTATTTAAAATTAGTCATTGCGCTTGATGTGCAATATATGTCCGAAGGGATTTCAATGCGAAGCTAGTTTGGAAATGCATTTTGATGTGATAGAAATATATATATCACGAAGATGAAAGAAGAAAAAAGTGTCTACAACAAAAGTTTTTGTAAATATGTTTAAAATTTACATGTTTTTGAAATGTCTAAGAGTAAGACATTTGTTGCTAAATAAAGTACTTAAGAACCTCACCTCAATTAAAGTTGGTTTGGGTGAAGGACGGGAGTGTAGTTTTGGTTCCTTTGCCTACTATTAAATAAGATGGGCAACATTAGTTGACAACACTCAATCCCTCACCAAGCCCTTCCCTCAAGACTCATTTTCCTTTCTTATTGTGAGATTTGTTTTATAGGCCTTGAATATGTTAGAGTTGTACTCACGCTACACAAATTAAGATTTAGTTTGAGTTATATTCTAATAATAAGCAACAAACTCAGGCGCTGGTGTTCTCCATTTTTGTCGAGCAACAAACTCGGCTAGATATGGCGGTGGATGTATCTTCAAATGACTCATTGTGGGGCTTGAGATCCATCTCCTCCAAGCTAACACATCTTTGACAACAAAAAATCCAACTCGACGCTGAGATTCCTCTTCCTCCAAAATGACAACACTCTCCTTAGTGGCTACATAAGGAAATATTCATCAGTGAAACTAAACTGAAAACCTAATTTCAATCTTTGCCATGTGGAGATCTTTGCCCATGGAAAAGCTTTGGAAGAATATTGCCACGTAGAATGTTAATATGGTATTTGGTTTCAAAAAATATTTTATTTTAGATGAAAAAACAAATCAACACCATTTTATACATGGAGGGTTACGCGGCGCAATTGGCGGCTAAGCCTTTTAAGAGGCAAGAGGTCATTGGTTCAAGGTTAATCGAGCCTTCTTTTTTTGGTGAATGAAAATTAGAGGATTTTTTTTTGTGAATGAAAATTAGCGGGGGAGATAGCAAACCGCTAGAATTGACAGTCTCGCTATAATCAGTAGAGGATGACTATGTTTAGCAATAAAACACCTAATAAAGTGTGGATTTTTTTCATAAATATTTTTTTTCAAAGGAGATTTCTTATATATATTGAAAACAAGATTTTAGAAACTATAATCCATGTGGGGGTATTTTTTATTGGTAATGTCCAGACTTTCCCTCTCTTTTGGTTACAGTTATGCCACTTTCACGTCAGAGATGGACCTCAAACTATTCGAATTGCTCAACTCGTCTAACTATCACACCTATAAACCAAACATGAGATAGTTCCTTCAATTTAGAGGTCTATAGAGAGTATTTCAAAGAAATGTTTATGCATTCACCTCAAAGAAGGATAAGTACACTTATGCTTGTAAGTAAGACGAAGCCCTCAGTTTGATTGCTCTTAATGTATTTAAGAGCCTACAATTTCACGTTTATGAATCCAAAACTCTAAAAGAGGCATGGGAAAAATTTGAAGGTCTCTTTGCTAAAATAAATGAATACAATTTGCTTCAATTAAATAAATAGTTGAATGTTTTTTCGCCTTCTAATTTTCCGTCTATTGAAGAATTCCTATTAAAATTGAAGTCTATTAGATCACAACTAAAAGTTTGTGGTAGAGAAGAGAAATATGAGTGAATTATTTTGATTCTTTCCAAATCAAAGGGTCCTTACACTGTGGTTGCATCTACTTTTTATTCCATAATGGATGCGTTGCATGAAAAATTTAAAATGCCTACTTTTGAGCTATTTTTAAAAAGTGAACAAAATTACGATCACTTGATGCCTTCCCGAGCTCGATGATGAGACAAAGCTAAGTCTCATCCATTGCAAAAAATAACACTATTCCTTCTCTTATAAAGTGGATTTAGATGTAGTCTTAAGAACTAGATATCTCATTTAGATAAAATGTAGAATATATTTGATCTATCTTTGAAAAGTCCATTGCAATCTGAATGTTTCCATTTCCTAATTTTCCTTGTAAGATGGAGCTCACTATTGTGTGTAAGAAGGTCATTTGATATCCAAAATTTATTGCAACAAGTTCAAGACACACAATACATAGAGCAGAGGACTCACAAAGAATGCATGACTCACAATACATAGAGCGCATGACTCGCAGAACCAATGCAGGACTTGCTATAACTAAAATTACAGATTTCTAAATGAAAATTTGAGAGAGGTTTTCATTCCTCTTATTGTTAGGAGGAAAATCCTCTCTTTGTTTTTACACAATGAGAATGGTTTTGAAGATATCGACCTATTTCTAAGCGCTGGGCTCGTAAGTCAAAAAGCGCAGGGCTTCCAAAATCAATACAAGACTTGCTCTAACTAAAATTGCAGATTTCTAAATGAAAATACGAGAGAGGTTTTTGTTCCTCTTATTTTTAGGAGGAAAATAATTTCTCCGTTTTTACATAGAAATAATGGTTAAGAAGATATCAACATTTTTCCAAGCTTTGGGCTCGTAGGTCACAAAGCGCAGAGCTCGCAGAATCACCACAAGACTTGCTCTAACTATAGTTTCAAACTTCCAAATGAAAATATGAGAGAGGTTTTTGTTCATATTATTGCTAGGAGGAAAAACCTCTCTCAATTTTTACACAACAACAATAATTGAGGAGATATATTCATTTTAAGTTTCAACAGAAAAAGGTCGAAGGAAAGTAAATAAGACAAAAAACAAAAAAACATAGGTTCAATAAAAATACGATATCTCCCTCATTTCTTGACAAAAATAATAATTTTAAGATGTTTTGGAAAACTCACAACAAGGAGCACCAAACCATAGAAAAGGTTTGAAAATATTCTTCAAATGGAATTCACAGTAACGATTAGAAAATCAAGGATGAAAATATGGCGGGACAACTGTCATGTTGAAAGATTCAATCATGCAAGAGTAGACTTGGCAATTGGAAATAAGTAGTTAACTGCGTGTGGAAGAAATAGTTGAATGTGGAGTTTTAATATTTGGTTAATTCTCTTCTGCTATGTACCTTGGGATATGATAATATAATATATATGGGTTGATGGAGATGTCGACATGTGGCACACATCCCCTTAGTTATATGTATGGGTTCACATGGGATATGATAATATAATGTATATGGGTTGATGGAGATGCTGACATGTGGCACACATCCCCTTAGTTAGTTATATGGGCTCACATAGGAATTAATTATATTAGGTAATGGGTCGGCCTACATTGGGATTAGGTGTTACCCATCCTATTTAAAGGATGTGAATATCATTATGAGGGGTAATGTATGTATGAGTTAAGTCTTCTATTTGGTAGAGGTATATTGGAGGTGTCCCCCTCGAAGCCGATTCCCATCTTGGGAGATTGTGGAGTTACTCCTTCCTTAAGGAGCATTGTATGGTGTCGCCCTACCTTAAGGGTATTAATTTTGCATATTTAGGCATCTTGGCCCACCCATATATCTTGTGTTGTGTTATCTTCTGTGATTTATTGATTTATTACATGCAAGGTTTTTATCAAGTGGTATCTTGATAAGAACCTTGCATATAATAAATCAATAAATTGTAGAATATAACACAACACAAGAGATATGGGTGGGCCAAGATACCCAAATATGTAGAATTAATACCCTTAAGGTAGGGCAACACCATACAATGCTCCTTAAGGAAGGAATAACTCCACAATCTCCCAAGATGGGAATCCACTTTGAGGGGGACACCTCCAATATACCTCTACCAAGTAGAAGAATAAACTCATACATACATTACCCCCTCGACTAGTTAGATTGACATCTCAACAAATTGAAGAAAAAAGAGAAAAAGGTTTATGTTTTAACTGTGACAGTAAATTTGGACCAGGACATAAATGTGCTGAAAAGAAGTTGTTCTACATTGATGGGCCTAGTGAAGATGAAGAGAAGGATGAAGATTCAGAGTCAGATAAGAACCTTGATAACTACAGATAGTAGTTGAGGAGTTGGAGACAAAAGATATAACTACAGATTCCTCAGGGTTAGGGTTTACTTCGACAGACCACAAATTAAGCCAACTTGAGTTTAACCTGAGAGACCTCGAATCTTGGGTGAGCAACAAAGAAGATGTGGATAGGATTGGAAAAAGATTGGAGGATTTCATGCAAAACTTCAGTACGTATATGATGGGTAATCATACTTATGTCAATCAAGGTGGATCCTCAGGTCAACATAATATACACATGAGCCAGAGTGGATCTTCGAGTGTGCACAATCCAAATACGAGCACTCTGTAGGCCCATACTATGTTTCCAAAAGTGGAGATGCGTAAGTTTGATGGAAAGGATTCACTCAATTGGATCAACCAAATGGAGATTTTTTTTGAACTACATCAGATTCCACTAGGACAAAAGGTGACCATGACAACTTTGTATCTCGAACCTGACCAATTCGTCTGGTATCGATGGTTATGTGCTCAAAGGTAGAAGAGTGGTCTCAATGTTACATGGACATTGTTCACTGAAGAGTTGCAATTACACTATAGTTCTAGTGTGTCAGATAATTACTTCAGCCAATTAGCAAAATTGAGATAGATAGGATCTGTTAAGGATTACATTCATCACTTCCAAAACCTTTCTCTACTGGTGGAAAATATTACTGAAGAGAATCTGAATGACCTATTCTTGGGGGTCTTAAGGATCGAATTGAGCATGAGGTGCGTATGTTTAATCCTCATAAGGTTTCTAATTCGATGATTATGGAAAGAAGAGCAGAGGAGAAATTTGTTTCAAGTAGGAGACAACATTTCACTTATACTAGAGATCGCAACACCTTGGCCCTAGCACTCCCTCGACCAGTTAGATTGACACCTCAAAAAATTGAAGAAAAAAGAGAAAAAGGTTTATGTTTTAATTGTGAGAGTAAATTTGGCCCAGGACATAAATGTGCTGAAAAGAAGTTGTTTTACATTAATGGGCCTAGTGAAGATGAAGAGAAGGATGAAGATTCAGAGTCAGAGGTCTTGGTTGAGCCAGAGGAGGAGTTAGGAGATCCTTAGCCAACAATATCATGCCATGCAATTTTAGGTATTAGCACCCCCAAACCCTAAAGGTGGTTGGATTCCTAAAAAACAGAGGGTCACAATGTTGATTGATTCAAGAAGTACTCGCAACTTTATCAATCATAAGTTAGCAGTGCGCCTAAACTGCTTCATTTATCTAGCTCCTGAATGTCAAGTAATGATTGCTGATGGAGGTATTGTTACTTGTTCTGGAAAATGCCATAGCATTAAGCTTGCCATGGGAGATTACATACTAAATAGTCCCATGTATGCCATTTCTATGGGAGGAGTAGACATTGTGTTAGGGGTTCAATGGCTTACCACTTTGGGAACCATTGAGATGAACTTCCAAGACTTGATCATGCGATCACTCTGAAGGAAGGAATTTTGAGCTAAGAGGCTTGAGATCAAAGTCTCCACAAATAGCAAGTTCTTATCAGATGCATAAAATGCTAAAAAAGGGTGCAGAGGGATTTGTGGCACAACTATTTTCATTGGAGGCTCATCATTCTAAGGACATTATACCATCAGATATGCAAGTAGTGTTGGATGCACACTCTGTTGTATTTGAAAATATACCAAAGGGCTTACCTCCAAAGAGAGATCATGATAATGCTATTCAGTTATTACTAGGAAGTCAACCGCCTAACATGAGACCTTAAAGGTACCCATATGTGAAAAAGAGTGAAATTGAAAAGATTGTACAAGAGATGTTGGAAGCAGGAATTATTTGTCATAGTCAGAGTGCTTATTCTTCTCTAGTAGTGATGGTACGGAAGAAAGATGACATGTGGCGCATGTGTCCTGATTATAGGTACTTAATAAGTACACAATCAAAGATAGGTTTCCTATTCCTATGATTGATGATTTTCTTGATGAGTTGCATGGCGATGTTTATTTTACAAAGCTTGATCTTCATTCGAGATACC
Organism: Taxus chinensis; assembly: GCA_019776745.2. Lineage (NCBI taxonomy): Eukaryota > Viridiplantae > Streptophyta > Pinopsida > Cupressales > Taxaceae > Taxus > Taxus chinensis. The sequence continues at coordinate 629,638,525 of CM034149.1, forward strand.
ACCAAATCAGAATCAAGGATGAGGATGTTCATAAAACTACCTTTCAGACACATGAAGGCCATTATGAATTCCTGGTAATGCCTTTTGGACTCATAAATGCACCTTCTACATTTCAAAGTTTGATGAATTCTATTTTTAAGTCATTCCTGCGGAAGTTTGTCTTAGTGTTTTTTGATGATATATTAATTTATAGCAAAACATGGGAGGAACATTTGCATCATGTAAATAAGGTTTTGGAAACCCTTGAGCAACATCAACTTTATGCAAAGCTATCTAAGTGTTCTTTTGGACTCAAGGAGGTTGAATATTTGGGTCACATTGTCTCTAATGAAGGGGTTAAAGTGGATCCTAATAAGATCAAAGCCATGATGGAGTGGAAGGTTCTAAAACCCCTAAAGAATCTATGAGGATTTTTGGGGCTTATAGGTTATTACCGAAGATTCGTAAGGCATTATGGAAGCATATCTGCACCTCTGACAACTTTATTGAAGAAGGACTCCTTCCATTGGAGTGAGGATGCAACCAAAGCATTTGAGCAACTAAAGGAGGCCATGTGCACCACTCCGGTCTTGACAACTCCAGAGTTTTCCAAAACATTCATTGTTGAATGTGATGCATCAAGGGTGGGTATGGGGGCAGTTATCATGCAAGAAGGCTGTCCTATTGCCTTTTTGAGCTGTCAATTCAAATGTAAGAATATTTCTAAGCCGGCTTATGAGAAGGAAATGCAAGGCATACTTCATGCAGTAAAGCAATGGAGACCATATCTCATAGGAAGACACTTTAAAGTGAAGATAGATCATGATAGTCTGAAATACTTCTTGGAGTAGCGTTTATCATCTGAAGAACAACAAAAATGGGTCTCCAAGATGTTGGGATATGATTTTGAGATTATATATAAGAAAGGGAAGGAGAATGTAGTTGCGGATGCTCTGTCGCAAAAAGATGAATCAACTGCAACCTTGTTATGTGCCATATCCATATTACAGGAAGATTGGATGGATGAGGCAAGGTTCGAATGGAGAAATGACCCAACCACACAAAACCTCATTCATCATCTCCAGAATGATCCAAGCATGTCCTAAAAAATTGTATTGAAAGGGGATGCTTTATGGTATAAAGATAGATTATACCTATGTAAGAACTCCACTCTTAAAAATAGGATTCTATATAAGCTTCACTCTTCTCTAGTAGGGGGGCACTCTGGATTCTTGAAGACTTATCATCGAGTCAAACAAGATTTCTTTTGGGAAGGTCTCAAAGGGGATGTCCAAAAATTTGTGGCAGAATTCATGGTTTGTCAGCAAATAAGGGTGAAACAGTTTGTTCCCCAGGTCTTCTACAACCTCTATCTATTCCTAGCCAACGGTGGGAAGAGGTTTCTATGGAATTTATCACAGGATTGCCTAAATCTGAAGGAAAAAATGTCATCATGGTTGTGGTGGATATACTCACCAAATATGCTCATTTTTGTGCCTTGGCACACCCATTTGCTGTAAGCACGGTAGCAACAGCCTTCATGGACATAGTTCAGAAGCTTCATGTGACACCGAAGATTATAGTAAGTGATTGAGACCCTATATTTACTAGTAATTTTTGGACTGATTTATTCTCATGTTTGGGTACTCAGTTAGCTCATAGCTTTTCTTATCATCCCTAGTTTGATGGGAAAACAAAAGTTGTAAATAAGTGTTTAGAGGGATATCTCCGTTGCTTTACGTCAGATAAACAAGCAAGATGGGTCCAATGGTTGCCACTTGCAAAATGGTGGCATAACACTTCCTTCCATACTTAATCTAAAATGTCTCCTTTTTTGGCACTCTATGGGTACCATCCACCATCCATCACATCATCATTGAGAGGACAACCGTGGGTTAGAGTAGTAGAAGAACACATTTAGTATTAACAAGAGGTCCTATCTAGTCTCAAGGAGAACTTGGTCATGGCACAAAACCGCATGAAGCAATAGGTTGATCAACATCGCACAGAAAGGCATTTTGAAGTCGGTGATTGGGTTTTTGTGCGGTTACAACCATATAAGCAAATGTCTTTGAAACAACAACAAAAGGATAACAAACTTTCACCGAAGTATTATGGCCCCTATCAAGTATTGCAGAAGATTGGTACTGTAGCATACAAATTAGAACTTCCACAATCAACCAAAATACATCTAGTCTTTTATGTTTCTTGCCTGAAGAAAGTAATTGGACAGAGAGTATAAGCCCAAATAGTGTTACCTGAGCTCGATGAGGAGGGGAGAGTCATCTTGGAACTTGAATGCATCCTTTAAACACACACTAAAAGATTGAGGACACATGTTATTATTGAGTACCTGATCAAGTGGAAGAATATGGACAATGAAGATCCAACATGGGAAGATATGACATCCTGCAGCAGCACCCAGAGCTTCTCAACATTGGAGACAATGTTGCTTTGAAGGGGAAGGGCATGCTACGCCCTTAACCTATTGCTTGTATTAGGATATGAGTAGCCGACTTGTGGCTTACCATATCATTTTATATATCATTTATACTTTCTCATGCTTAGTAGGTCGACCTTGGTGTTGACAATAACATATGAATAATATATATAGGGGATTTTAGGTAGTAGTTCATCATTATTTGGAGCTTTTGAGTCTTATTGTATGGTTTGGAGGTTGCCCCCTCGAAGTGGCGAAGCTATTCTAATTGCATATTGAGATCATTATTCTAGAATATTGTGTTATTTGGTGTTATAGTTCTGCTCATGATCTGAATTATACAAGTAATTTCATTACAATCCAAGTACTAAAACAATTCTATACAAAGCATAACAATAAAAATAAGATTTCAAATGTAAAGGAATTAAGAAGAAAAAAAGGGTAATCTACCTTGGAGAACTAGGTCCTAGTGAGTGGGGGGGTTTCAACTAAGAATTTGAGCAACAAAGTTAAATGCAGAGCTACTGGTAACACAATGTGAATAGAAGAAAAAATTATGTTTTCTTTGATTTTAATGTATATCTAACTTTTCTTCATTAGCTATTTTACAAACAAGAAAGGACAACAAATCCTTCCCAACAAATTACCTTCATTCTTAAACACAATTCTCTTTTCCTAAATAATTTGAGTGATAACTTTCAACAACATGGGTATTTTCTTATCTAAGATTGTGTCACATAACATTATATAGGCAAACAATGATGGTCATGTTATTTTAATGCTTTAAATTTTGTAAAATATATACAAGGAAGGCACCACTAAATAAGATCTATAGTTTTATTTATTTTGATACATTGACATTGGTTATTGACACTGGTTTTTGACACTACTAAATTATTTTAACCTATAACATTTGTAAAATGATTGAAATATAAAAAGTTATATAATATCACAATTAGCAGACCTAATAAATGCATGTATTAGGAAAATAACTAATAGATGCCCAGAAAATATAGATATCAAACCTCATTTTTTGGACAAAGAATTGGAAAAGGTCTTTCTGAAAAGGCTTGACTCTTTACGACAAAGAGTCCCACAACAGGGAACACCTCCAGTATAAATATAAAATTCTATGTAGTAATATCTGGTACATGAGTAAAAGAGGATGTGAGGGTAATAACAATTTCAAATAATTTAAGGTTTGTACATATAAGTAGATGCATTACAATAGATCTAGGAACATATGTATGTTGGATGGATGTGTGTAAGCATTACTTAAGTATTGAAAAATGCCTGAATTGTCAATACTAAATATTTATGAGAACATGATTGCCTATGATATTGTAAGAAGAAAATTCCAATGATGCATGAATTTTTTTACACTTACGTGGCATGCAAATATTTTTCTAAAGTTTGTTTGTCTAAGCAATTGTTTTTTCCACAAATTGGGTCTAATGAAAAGGATTTGTGTTGAAGATGTCATTGTTCTTGTGCATTGAAAGCCAATGTTATTAAATTAAACAAAAACTTCATAATTACTATTTTTTGTCATTGTAATTAAAGAGAAAAGGATAAAAGTTTTGAGATGAGGCTAAATTTACTGATGTATTCTTTATTGAACAATGAATTTCAACTTGTACAACATGAAAACTATTGATTAGTTATCTTTTGGTTTTTTAAAAGTGAGGAATATAAAATATCAAAACAAAGATTTTGAATTGATTTATAGAGATTGAGCAACAACATCTACATACATGTGTTTGCTACAAAGAGAGTAATTCTAGGTGAGCCTCTTCTTTTATTTTGATAATGTTGTAGGGATATTGTTTCATTTTATAGGTAACAAAATCTTTAGACCAAATAACAATGTAGTTGGGTGGGAGAAAAATTTAATGGACGACACCACCTGCCTTTTGCATTTGTGATTGTGACGATGATAGTTGTAAGACCACAATATTGCAGATTCAATAAGTGATATAATGATTCATGTGGAAAAGGGCATACTACATTTGTATTTGTGAAGCATGAAGACAAAGGTGAAACACATTCATATTGGGAGAAACGAAAATAAAAATTTGGGCAATATTTTAAGAAACAAATGAATGATTGCATGCATTACAATGGGGGCTAGAGTGGGTAGATGGTTTGTAACAAACAACAAGCCTTCTATATTACACCAACATGACAATCAACAACATGCAAGTTTTTTTATTATAAGCAAGTAAATGAATACTTGATCAATACACTTTAATTGCTTGTATTTATTATATAAAGTCAGAGCATTTATCATGGAAATTAAATGCTACAAATACTTATTTGTATATTGGATAACGATAATAAACACCTTACTTCATGTCTCGACCTTGATTTTTTTTGAAGGGTTTAACATCTCAAGTTGAAAATAATATCACGTAAACATTGGGTACAAGAATAAGTGGGCTTCTTTAACTTAACATGTTAAGAATTGAGGGGTATCCATTTGGCTAAATTCTCCTAGTCTCATTCATACTTATTCAATATACGTGATGATTTGTACCTTAGTGGATGACATAACATGTGTGGTTTATCGTCAACCACACAAATTGGGATACAACCCTTTTGAAGTTTCAACCTTAGTTTGATTCTTTACATGATGTGAACCCAAAAGAGTTTTTGCTAGAAAATGTTACTAGAAAAACTAATAAAAATCATTCACACACACACACACACACGCACACACGCACGCACACACGCACGCACGCACACACACACACACACACACACACACATGCCCATGATTTCATGACCCAAAAATAACCATCCATATAGCCCGTAAAATTTGGGGTAAAATTTTTAAACAATAATTAAATATTTAATGCTCGATTAAACATTGTTCGAAGTCAAAAACCTTAGTTATGGAGTACAAAAATTATTGTAATAATATTTTCACAATTAACGTTACTTAGGTTACTAAGCTACGATAATCAAAGATAATCCATATGATTGTTTGCACGATAAAAGTTAATTGAGTCTAACCTAATTTTCCCCATCAAGGGGTCTGACTTAACAAGGTTAGAAAATAGTTTAACCAGGGGTTAAGTGTTTAAATTGGGCATGGATCCCATTTGGCCCCATCCAAATGGACCCATGGCCCTTGCATCCAAAAATATTTAAATGTTAAATTTAATTTAACTTATTATTCACCCCAAAATTAAAAAGGGAGCACTCTTGCTCAGCCTCCTAAGTCAACCTAGTCCTAGTTGGCCAAGAACAAATTCTAGGTCAATTTGGATCCCTTAGATCAAAGGGACCTCCACCTTTGATCTTTAAGGTTTCTTGTGAAACCCTAATCCAATTTTAAACTTTCTATTACATTTCATTTCTCTTCCTTTTTTCTCTCATTTTTCCATGTTTTTAGTTGCACGCTGGGGGGCTTTCATGGAGGCAATATTGTTCATTTTTCTTCATATATATAGTCACAAAACAATATTAACGATAATTTCAATTTCATTAGATGACATACTTAAATCCAAATATATATATATATATATATATATATATATATATATATATATATATATATATGAGAAGCACAATAATATGATATTGGTTAAACAAATGTCCATTATTTTTAATATATGTTTTTCTAATATATTTTCTTCCAAATAAATATGGTTAAACAATTTAAATAAGGTTTCTCAACACATATTTATTAAGTTATTATCTTAATCTACGAAACCACATATTAAAAAGCTTTGATTTTCCTATTTTCTAATAACATTTGGGGCCCAACCAATTCACACAAATTTAGTGAATGTTTTGCATCCCTAGTATAAATTCTTGTTGGCTTGATGATAATGATTGCTGTCTCATATATAAATAGTAGACAATAAAATCCCAACACAAAAGTATGTGTAATCCTTCGAAATTACATATTTTTCTTTTATTGCGAGGAAAAAATCACAATAATTTGAAACGAGTATATTTGATGCATCTTTATGGAGCACCAAGTTTAACATAAACTATAAAAATTTCAAAGCCAAAAAGGAATACGAGTTATCTGTTATATTCATTTATATGCCACAGTTTGCACCGATGAGTTATTGCACATGCCACGCAAGTGACGAGAAAAAAAATACACGCTTAAAATCATGCACCATGAAATGTTATTTCCTCGTGGAGAATTATATTCAACTAGAGGTGACTAGAGTCGACCAGTTTATCAAGTGGTTCCCAACAAAGCCGAAAAAACGTCCGCTATAATTGGAGGATTATCACTAGGGTTGGGGGAGGTTTATTTATGTGAGACATGTTTGGTAGGTAATTTGTGGAAATACATTCCCACAATAAAAACTTGGTGGTTAATTAGTAATGTTCTCAATAAAATTCAATTTGGGCATATTTTTTAAAAATTATTTTATAGATGATTAATAATTTGTCAATCTAAAAAAATATTTAATTATGGGTAAACATTTTATATGTTTTTCTGTTGAAAATATAACATAGATTATACCAATCAATCAAGAAAATATAAGAAAGAACTCCTTACTACTCAACTTTAAGTAGTAGTTTTGTATTTAGTCATCTAATTGATCAACACTCACCAATAACAACCCAACCATTTACCTCTTTTTAAAAAAAAATATTAATAATGCATATTAATATAACATTAATCACACAAAAAAGTGGGTGGAATGTCATCACACCTCAAAATACATTCATATCAAACTAATAAAACCTAGGGAATATAGAATCTAAGTTTGTAATGATTGTTTAAAATTAATAAAAAACTTTTCAATCATTTAAAAAGAGAGAGTAAGGACCATCAATAACATAAACACCAAGGTAATGAATCATACAACAATGAACATGGTAACTAATGGAGCCGAAGAAGAGCTATCAACCTTGACCCCCAAACCATTTTCACTAAGTAGATCCATTGTGTTGGATATGAGATCCTAACCCTGATTCTTTTCTTCTTCTCCATTCAACTACCTAGATGGAGAAATAATAAGACCCATATAGGGGATATTTTCCTCAGAGGGTACTTGCACACACTAAAAAGTGTGGGGGCCTTTTGTGCATACTCGAATCCTCATGCGTCAGGACAAGGCAGACGATGTAGGGACAATGAGATGATGGTCTAGGGGTATTCTAGATGGTATGAGGATAATATGAAGTAAGAGGGTATGCGAGGTTAAAGATTTGGGCGAGGCGAAAGGAAGATTCTCTATAGATATTCTTAATAAAACAAGACCCACTTGTCGAGGGGTGGCAAAACTCCTACATACGTAATCATGATGGATAGTACAGTTAGGTATAATAGTGGCATGGAGTTCTTGGTCAATTTCACGATTGGTGAATGGGGGGATAATATGTTGAACTACATAGATGAAATGATTATCGGATAAGGGTTGACCCTAATGAGGCAAGGTCATGTGAGGAACGAGGTTTTTTTTTTTGATGAAACTAATCTTGAGAATAATAGAGGATACTTAAATGCCTATGGGAAGTAGTTTTCTTTGAGAAGCTGGATGAGGTGGTTTTCTTGTGGAGTTTCACTATTGAGGATGATGATTTGTGACATAGTGAGTACTTGAGAAGGTGTGGAGTGAAAGACCTCTGGTCTCAGCTTATATAAGATGTCATCCTGAATGTTGTCTGGATCGAGAGGAGCAGGAACACGAGGGGAACATCTAACTCTACTTGATAAGACTTGGTTACACAAATTCATTCACGACAAGAGAGAAGTATCTCTACGTGGGATAGATGCAAGATAATGGGGGTCAAAATGGGGGATAAATGGTCACATTTTTTAATGAAAAATAACAATACATGACATTTGAGAGACTTTTATAGGTACCTAATCAAATAAGTTTGTGATGATATAAGAAGATTAATTGTGAAATTTTGAGTATAGTTTCTATATATATATATATATATATATATATATATATATATATATATATATATATATATATTGTTGCAATACTTAGATAATATAAGTATGTGAAAATTACTCATTTCTAACAATGACATAATAATTTTTTGTGAAAACATAAGAAACATACTTGTTTATAGACACTTTTTTGGAGCAAATGAATGATTTTTTAAATGAAATTGTAGACATAAAATCATGAACTTATGACGATTACATCATGCTTCTAGTATGTTGTTATATACATGATTTCTGAGTATGGAGATTAGACACTGGTGACATATTTTTCCTAGTCCTTCTATTGCTTCGATTGGTTTTGATTATGATTTTGTCTCATATTTATTTGATTTACACCTTTTTTGTCAAGTCATAGGGATCCCTATCTCTGTCTCTGTCCTTGTTCTTGTTTCATTTTCTTGGCTTTGGATAGTACCCGCCCATTAAGGACATTATAGCCCATGAACTAGTGTCCCTTCTGGGCACTTTTTTCTATTCTCTTTTGTTTTCTAAGTTACCATTTGATACTTAACTTTGGGTCTTTTCTAATTCTTTGGGTAAAAATTTGGTGTCGCTAAGTTTCAAAATCCAAACAAGGAAGTCGTATATATTCACAACTTACTCACTGTTATTAGGGGCTGCACAACTTGGGCTATTACTTACTATCTACTACTTAGGAAAAAAGAAACATTTAGGGATAACGTTTGGGCTGCATTATTCACTACATAAGAGGGGCTATTTCAGAATTCCATCTCGCACATTTATCATTGGGGGCAAAGTAGTTGTAGCCCGCTACCTTGGTGCGACTGACACAAGGGAAACCTAGCTTCAAGGGAAATAATTCAAACACACACACACATACACACTAGAACTCTACATAGAGTCTGAAATGTGGTGCAACACTTGATGATAATCACATTGAGGTGACCACCGAGGTCAATTTGACTCAATTATATGCATTATTTATTTCATCTAATGTTTGGGTGAGCCTTATGCATGTAGCTAGGGTTTGTTTTAAGGTTCAGATATGATAATGAAACCCTACAACGAAGTGGTGCAATAAAGAGTGAAAGGAAAAATATGAGTTCAGACCCTACAAAGATCAGAAGCAGAGTTGTTGTCAGTACACTAGCTCCCACTTCAAACACTAATGCCTAGGTGGTCATGTCCTCATCTAGGTATTCCTATATGAAATATTTGGAGATCAAAGTTTCCTAGACGAAGCATATCCAGTCTAGATCTAGCTTGTTCCTCTTAGTTTCTAGCCCCAACATTAACCCATATATTTAAATAGAAGTTAAGTCACTCTTATCTCCCCATTGTACACATTTTCTTGTCCTTTACATGATAGATCTTTCTTGTTACTGTTGTATTCATTTGGTCTTAGTCCTTTGTTTAAGATTTAATTTGTGCTGAATCATAAATTTCATACAAGAATTCAAAAAATGTTAAAGATTGTTGATCATTTTTTTCAATCAATAAAATAATTTTACAAGTCAAGAAAGTAAGAAAAATGAAAATGCAAGTATATGAATACAACTTTTTGATCTTAACTTCATATATTTGAATTTTTTTTAACACCCAATAATGAGTATATTGTTGAGATATAAGTTTCATAATCTATTGATTAATTGTCGAAAAGTTATTAAACTATTGGTAACGTTAATGAATCAATCACAATGAGCTGCATTATGTAGAAATTAAGTAAGAGTTGGAAATAATAATTTAATTAAAAATATATATATTTAAAAAAAAAAATTCTCCCGCTGATGGGGTTTGGGTGGAGTTGTTAAGTCAGATGGTGGTATTTGGCTCCGCCCAGGTTCAAATCCCACTTAGGCACGATCCCTGTTCAGGGTGGTAATGTCCGAGGTGGCATGACTGACAGACTAATTTAATAGAGGTGGATTCTGGTTCGAGATTGCTTACGCTAGAAGTGTGTTCAAGTGTGGTGGATTTGGTTCGCTAATTATTAATCTTAAATGCTATATCTTGGATGAATGTACCCCAGTTCATAGCTCTGGTCAAAAGTGTTTATCTATCTAAAAAAACTATATTCTACCCTCTACAAACTCATATAATACTTTTTAAAATATTCACAAATCCAACAAATATTTTTTTCCTACGAAGGTGAAAAGAACTTAAAATCCTTAAAAAACCTTCTTGGATGATCAAATATAGGTCCAAAATCAAGGTTCAAGTCCCCTAGCCAAAATCCATGGTTGTTTATAGAGGAAAAACATTCAAAACAATTTGAAAAAATAGAAAGGGTGTAGCCCTTTGTAAACAATGATTGCATTTATTTTTTTGTTGTTCACTTGCTTGATTTACAACTACATCTGTAAAGGGCATGCATGATTGTGTAAAGGGCATATGTTCTTTGTAGAATTATAAAAAAATTATAGAAGTCACATTTTATTTGGGGGTAGGTGCACATACATGTGGCCCATTTGTATATAGAGAAGTGACATGAATTTTCTTAAAAATGAGAGTTTATGCAAGTTTGAGTGGTGATAAGTGATACATCAGTTTAGAATTTTACAATAGTGTAAATATATGAAACAAAGGATTTTGAATGTAGAATACTATTATATTTTTTAAAAAATAAAAAAGTATTTTTTTTTGTCTTTTTGTGTAACACATTAGTTTATTTGTGCAAAGTAGCACATTGAGTGACAATTTCGCACATACATGTATGATGATGAGATATAATTATTAAAACACGATTTTTTGAAGATGTTATATTTTCAATGTTATAGAAAAAATAATTTTTTTAATGATTTTGTACAAAAATATATATTTTAATTTAATTATGTAACCAAAACTTTTATGAAGTTAACTATTTTTTGTCGCACACTAAATATCTCAAAATTTAAAGTAGTATAGTTAGGGGGAAAACATAGTTGTGTGAAGTTCACTTTTTGTAGCAAGCTATTATTTTTTCAAATATAAATATTTTATATTTATATTTTTAATTGTGTATATAAAAATAAGAGTAAAAATGAAAATCAACACCTATGTCATTGAAAAATTTGTAAAAATAGAAAATAACGGTTTAAATTGTCAATTTTTTTAATGTACTATGCAATGATAACTACAAAACCTAGCCGATGGGGTGGGAGTGGTGCGGTCAAGTCACATGGTTGTGTGCTTGCCCACCCATGTTCAAATCCCCCTAAGGAATGATCCTCCTTAGAGGTGGTTTTGCCGCTAAAGGCAACATCTCTGCTCGTGCTGACACTAGTGGTTACTCCTCGCTGCTGACGCTGGTGGCTGTTCCTCTTGTTGTCAACGTTGGTGGTTACTTATCCTCTAGCTGTTGACACTGGTGGCTGCTCCGCTCACTATTGATGCTCCTCTCGCTGTTGTCGTGGCTGCTCCTCTCATTGCTGACACTGGTGGCTGCTCCGCTTGCTGATGACCTTGGTGGCTGCTCCTCTCGCTACCGATGCTGGTGGCTATTCTAATAGTTGTCCCATTGGCTGTGATCTTTGTCGATGGTCGTTGCATCTTCACTATGGTTTCATGGTTGCTTTAATTGGGTTCTTAATAGTGGTCCCCTTCATTGTAACCATGGTTGTGGATCCTCTCAAAAAATCCTCAATGTGTACAAGGATGTGGGTCCTTTCAAACACTCTCAATTTACACTCAATCCAAAAAAAAAGATAACTACAACATGTCATCAAGGCGTGATTGATGAATTTTTTTCGCATGTTGAAGAATTTGATCTTTGGCTTTTAGGGGCCAATGAATGCAAATTTTTATTCAAAAAATAAGAGTATACGATTTGGTGGAAAAATTTATAATATGACATAGGGTTTTTAAGTTTTGCACAAAGTATACTAATTTCAACATATTGTATATTTTATGGTTTGGTAACCATCGAAAACCTAGGCACAAAAAAATTTTTGCTACATAATTACAAAAATTTTCTTTTCACCAAATTGCTAACAGTTCGTAAAGGTTTTGTCTTTCACAATTGTAATTCAAAAATCATTAACCTGGTATTCATAGTCTGCATTCCTAATTTTATGTTAATAATCATTATTGGTAATAAAATAATTATGGATTCAGTTGGCATTAAATTTATTATCACATTTGTAATTTGTTGGGATTTTACATACCAAATTCATACTCATTATTGTTGCAAATTCATTGGTTTCAGTTATTGACAAAGTCACTAGTAAATATATTGTTTAATCTTTGGAGCTAGAATCTTATAGTTGTGTATCTTAATTGATTTACCTCCAAAGTTACTAAGAGTTAGATTGACTTTTTAAAGGGCTATGAAATCCTCAAACAATTTAAAGACTATTGATGAACAATACTTATTCTCTTTTGATACTGACTTTGATAGATTGATCAAATTTGTGTTCAGATGTTATAATTTCTTACCATTATCTAATTAAATTTTATTTTTCACTTGGAGGAAAACTATCCAAAGTAAATTTCATAAACTAACTTTATCTCAATGCTTCTCTTATAGGGGTTGATAGTGACATACACCCACATCCAGCGTGATAAAATGTCGCGCATTTTCTTTAAGCATTAACTTATTCTCAATCACTTCAAATGTACTAGTATTACAAAATGTTCATTATTCATAGTGTGGGGGTTAGTCAATTTCAAAACGTTTGGTTCCAGCTCATTAAAAGGGAGCATGTCTTATACCATGTCACTTACATTAATCTCTAAATTCATATGAACTCAAGTTTACATTAAAGGTCCAAACCCTATTTACACCTCCACGTTCCCTCTAATCTCTGAAATAGGTAACGAATAAGAATATTGAATCACTGTATGCCGTGATAGATCTGAGATGATAATAAAAAAAGAGAATTTGATATCTTGAAAGGATTTTACCAGAATAACTTTACAGAGTAGGAAGTTTGCAAACGGGACCTTGCTTTTAAATAAGCATATATGCATAAACCAACCATATTGCGGTTAGAAGGCTACTTTGATCTGCAGGACAATTTTGGTCTTCATATTGGTCAGGACTTTTGTCATTCGACTACGGTAGATCAATGTTGAAGATTTCACCCCTCAACTGATACTGAAAATTAAGTTACTTGAACACTGGTTAGCATAGGCTGTACCGTAGTGTGCCTCTTGCATTGGTAATGTTATCTTTACACAACTAGGAGGCTAACCCCACACATTTTGTACACCCAATAAAATCTTCCTCTTCCTTCATGATCTAGGCATTATATTTCTTAGTGCAAGAATTATAGTGCTAAACCAATAAAAGGATCAATAATAACCTACACTAACACCCCCGTAAGCATTTTTTATTGTGGGATACATAAAGATAGGTGAGTTTTGTTACCCCCAGGCTTTAACATTTACCCACGTCCAATAACTTGGAAAAAGGGAAAATCCAAGGTACCCAGAAGCTTTATGCTAATAACAAAGCAGATATTTTGATCATTTAGCATTCATGTATGACATTTCAAGATGCTTAGCTTATGGTACGTCCTACAATGCTATAGAAGTTTGTTTTTGTAATAATGGTGAAAAGATCCACTGCTAAGATCATTGTATAACGCAATGACCCCACACTCACTCGTTGGATTGTTTTGTAATTAGTATCCATTCAAGGATTCAATCAATGATGAGTTATGTCAGTCAGATGAAAAGACCTTAACAAACGTAATGTGAATCAATTATGTACAAATAGATTTGTCATGATCCAAAAAGGAGAACGAAGAGCAACGACACTAAAACCTTAAGAATTAGGACTAGATGCACTACCTTTAAGTCGTTGGGATCAGTCCTAGGTTTCCTACAACACGGAAACAAGGCAAGGAAAAAATTCATCTCTACATTTTTCAAATATGAGTGCCATGGAATCTAAGAAAAGCATAAGGTTTTAGGACAAGGACACATTACCTTAATAAACATTGTTTTTAAGGTTCACACCCTCCCATATTATTGTAATGGGTGGAGAGATATTACAAATGCCGATGCCTATGTGTTCGTCAAAATAACTACTTGATTCTTGAACACAATGCAATAGTTGAATCCACTAGAATAGATCTCCCATAAGGGACCCATTTCAATACGTTACTTAGTTTTGAAATTCCACACACTGCAAATGTTTTCGTGACAACAAATAAGCTTCAGCTGATTGATACTAAGGCATATACTGCTAAAATTCTCAAAACAAGGAGCATTACAATGCAAATGGTATAGAAAGTGAAGCAAGAGGCCAAATGGTGGAGGAGCCACACCTTTAGAGTCCTCCTCTCAATGAATGCCTATGTTGTAACTACGAGTGATCAGAAATCCTCCCCAAATCAACATGGATGGATGAAGAAGATGTTTGCATGTGATTCGGTGTGAAGTGCAAAACAATGTCATGTAAAGGAACATCAAAATATGTGTCAGGTCGATCATGTATGGTAGCTGAAATATCAGGTTTCTCAAGCATGAGTGAAGGTGCATAACTCATTTGTAACTAATGATTCTCGGAAAGAGTCAAACATACAAAAAAAAGGAGCTTTGTCAATGTGTGATCCCAATGTAGTACCTACTCAAAAATCAATGCTGTGGTGAGAATTCCACTTAACATGCGGAATAAGGGAAACAATACCCTGTGAATTTCTTCCAATACCTCCGCTAGTGAAACCCATAGAATGGAGCATGTGAGAACCGAATGTAGTGGTATGCTTCTCAAAAGATCCATGCATGTAAGTAGAAGTGAGATACACAAAGTATGTTATTGCAATAGGCTTAGGTGTGGAAGTAGAACATGCAGTAACATGCCTAATAGACTTATGAGCATCAGATGCAGGAGCAAGCTCAGAAATTGACAAAACAAGGCCAGTGGGTACATACGTAATATTTGCAAGTGGACTAGGAACAAAAATAAGGGTATAAAAGTCCATAATATGGATACGGTGTTGTAAATGAGCAAGTTTTTGTTACAGGGAGTGTATGAGATCATCTTTGCTGTGAATGAGGGCTTGTAGAAGATAATTTCGCTTCTTGAGTGATTTATTTTTTTCTACAAATTTTACTAGGTCCTCCTAAATGGAATTTTTTTTAGATAAGAACATCTCATTCTTAGATTGCAAAGCAAAGATGTCAATGTAAGAAGCAATGATAAATGCAAGAACACACTTGAAAAATAAGTAACACCAAAAACATATTGGAAGTCGAGCTCTGCCGAAAAATGCATCTCTGTGTGAGTACAACACCCCCAAATGTTGGCAATTTATAAAGTAGTGTTTTTACAAATTAAATGACATTAATGAAAAGAACACAAAAAATCATACACTTTTGCAAAAAATGATATTCAATTCTGAGTTAGTGGTAAAAAATTATGATAAATTTAGTTTTTCGTCACTAAGGTCCATTTAAATTTATAAAAAAAACATTTTTTTAATGTTATAAAAAAATAGTTTCTGCAAAAAAAATAGTAAAAAAAAAAATTGTTGGTCTTTTACCACAAAGGCAGAAGAGCAAAAGAGGCTACTTGTTCCAAGAAAGTCACAACCACTTACCCTTTATGGCAAAAAATTCCATTTCAGGAAACTTTTCATTTTTGATAAAACCTGTAATTTATGGAAACCTGTTGTTTTTTAGAAAAACTTGCCATTTTAGGAAACTTCTATTTTTGAAAAATATGCCATTTATGGAAATTTTCTTTTTTTGGGAAAAATATATCATTTTAGGAAACTTTCCGTTTTTGGAAAAAAACATGCCATTTATGGAAATGTTCCGTTTTTGGCAAAATTTTCCATTTTCATAAATCTATACATTTGCCCTGAAATTGCCATTTTTGGAAAGTCCGAGCATAGTCCCAATTTTTCACTCTCTGCTCCGAAACCGCATCGTGTCAAGAGAATTTGATGAAGACCCAGAAAGTTTTATGATGTTACGAACAAAACCCATAAATGGTTAAACCCTTCGACGAATTCAAAGTGCATATCACACCGACAATTTTTGCACATGTGTTAGAGGCTTCTCCCCACGTGCCATAAAAACACTTCATCTGCCCAGGTCCATGCAACCTGCATAAAAAACAACTACCCAGAAAAGAATTAAAAAAACTCAGAAAGGGTTTTTGTGGAATCTTTTGGCAACCTTCGTAACTACACAAATGGATCCGTACCCTCAATCGACTTTGCGAAACCCAAATAACTTCAAAACTTCGTGCCAATGCTAGTGGTCGATCCTATAGTCGATCTAGGGGTTTTGGCATTTTTCGGATCCGATAGCGACCTCTGTTTCACACAGAAATACAATTTACAGAAACATACTAAGCAATTCCATATATTTTTTAAAATGTAAAAAATTTCGTTTGCAAAGAACGCTTAGATATGGATGTCTACATCATCTACAACTCTGATACCATGAAAGAAATGATGAGAAGATTGTTCTAAGTTGTGACGATCTCAGATGATAATAATACACCACATTTGATGAGTTGAAAAGAATTCACTAGAATAATTTTACAGAAGGATTTGCAAACAAAGCTAAAATATCATATATGGAAATCCATCATAATCTATAATGCAATTGATCTCAATAATAAGGATGTATATATAGGAGGAGGGAAGTGCAACTACTACCTAGATCAATGGTGGAGAACTCCCACTAACTGATACTGACAGTTAAGTTAACTCCATAAGACTAGTAAGCTAACTCCACATAACTCGTAAGTTAACACAACTAGTAAGTTAACTCCACACAACTAGTACACCTAAGCAAGCTAACCCAACAAGTGTAGGGATAACCCAAGTGCAAGAATTATCCTAATAAACAAATAAAAGGATAAATAATAACCTACACTAATAATTTCGTAGTTTTTATGGTCTAGATATCCATGTTTTATGAAATTGGTTCTTATTTATAAGTTTTATATATTCATATATATGAAATGTAACATTTCTTGGTTAGTTTAATGCATTTAAACATTAATATAAAATGAAATTTCAAAACTACATATTGGTGAACCTAAATTATCTTACATCGTTTGTTGCTTTAAAGGGTTAGATCTTACTTTTTTGCTGAGAAATTTGATTTTCCTATGACCTGTATTATTAATTTATTCTAATCCCTTATCCCTAGCCCTCATGCATTACATTCCAAAACCTAGTGTGCTTATTATAGCTCATCATATATAAAGGATTTATTATTATTGTGGTTTTTTCTATAAAATACCTCTTGATTATGGAATTTCAAACATCAATATAAGAGAACATATCAATAAGGGAAAAATTGTTAGTTTCATTTAAAATATACTTTTACAATACAAATTGAGTGCTATATCAGTAAAAAAATATTATTCCCTTGGTAGAACATGAAATTATGGAGTTAGCTGCTTATTATTTTTAAAAACTATTTATGGTTTTAATGTCTAAACAATTAATACTAATATGTAGTTCAGTAATATATATAAATTATAATAAAATTACATTGGAAAAATAAAAAATGAAGTGTAGCTAATTGAATTTAAAAAGAGAAATAAGCATTAACACGATCAGGGAAGGACCTGACATAATTCTAATGGCGAATGACTGTGATTAAGTCTCAAAAAATTATAGGTATATATTGAATTCAACTTCTATTCATTATGTTTACAAAGTTTTGAACCATGATCCTAGACATTCTTATGACAAGGGTTAGTTTTGTTGACTTGGTAAGATTCTATTAAACACACGAATTCCTTTTTGAGGATATTTGATAAGAAAATGTTTACTTTCAAATCACTATTAATCTCATATTATAACATCTAGTAAGGAGTTTGCTTATGACACATATGAGCTTAAAATCACTATTTTTAACAATGTTATGAAATTACATCTACCCTATAGACTTTTACAAATAATTATGTTAGTGTAATTACATGAGGTTATAGGTTATCGATTATGCTACCTTATACACTAGAGTTAGATAGGTGATAGAGTCTCCAAATAATTTGTTCAAAACCTTAAAGCCAATCTTATCCTATTGACCAAATAGATTTCATCTAAACTGCATTATAAACTTTTATGGATTTACTTGGTATTCTTCAAGATTTAATGACACACTAAAGTTCTTCAAAGCCCACGAGCATACTCCAGTCCCATATCTTGTTTTTTAAAATTGTCTTGACATAATCATTCATGTCATGTCAATCCATAATTTCTTACCTTATCTAATTAAATTTTGTTTATCACATGAAGGAAAACTATCGAAAAATTTCTCTTTTCTTGGTCATGTCAAAGTGGATGTTGTGTTGTAAGGCCTTCTTGTTCCACTAAAAAGCATCATAATTTGTGAAGGAGATAGTGTGGATGTGCTCCTTCTCCACTCCGATGAGAAGTTCCTTCGAGAAGGATATGGTGTGGATATGATCCTTCTTAGCACCATGCCCAATTTTCCCACAAATTAGATGTGAAAATGACCCAATTTAAACCCAATTCTATTTCATTCATCTAACGAAATAACCAACACGAAAATATAGTGTGAGAAGAGTCTATTCTTCCTTGTATCTTGGTTTTGTCAAAGTGGATGTTATGCGGGAAGGCCTTCTTATTTTTCTTGAAAGTGTCATACAAGGTGAAAGAGATTATGTGGATGTGTTCCTTCTCCACTTTGATGGGAAACACCTTCAAGAAAGAGATGGTGTGGATGTCCTCCTTCTCAGTGTCATATCTGATTCTCTCACAAATCACATGTGAAAATCACCCAATTTACACCCAATTCTATTTCATTCCTCCAGCAAAATAGTCAACACAAAAATAGTGTGAGAAGAGTCTCTTCTTCTTTGGATCTTAAGTTTTCTTGTTTCTTGGTCTTGTCAAAGTAAATGTTGTTCTGGAAGGCCTTATTCCACTTGAAAGCTTCATACTAGGTGAAGGAGATTGTGTGGACATGCTCCTTCTCCACTCTGATGGGAAACACCTTCAAGAAGGAGATGGTGTGGATATGCTCCTTCTCAGTGTCATGCCTGATTCTCCCATAAATCACATGTGAAAACACCCAATTTACACCCCATTTTATTTCATTCCTGCAACAAAACAATCAACATAACAAATACGATGTGAGAAGAGTATCTTCTTCATTGTATCTTAAGTTTTCTAATTTCTTGGTCTTGTTAAAGTGGATGTTGTGTTGAAAGGTCTTATTGTTCCACTTGAAAGCATCATATCAGATGAAGGAGATTGTGTGGACATGCTCCTTCTCCACTACGATGAGACGCACCTTCAATAAGGAGATGGTGTGGATGTGCTCCTTCTTTGTGCCATGCCCGATTATTCCATAAATTAGATGTGAAAATCACTCAATTTACACCCAACTCTATTTCATTCCTCCAACAAAACAATTAATACAACAAATAAAATATTAGAAGAGTATATTATTCCTTTTATCTTAATTTTTCTTATTTATTGGACTTGTCAAAGTGTTAGAAAATTTACTATATCATGTTATCCCATGTTAGCATATAAGAGGAGGAACTGATTTTTTTTGAACAATAACACATAAATACCTATTTAACCACAATAAACCTAATTGATTTCCAAAAATTGACAAATAATGAGAGAGATGGAATTTTTTTAATAAGTAATATTGAATATGTGGCAAGGTGTTTGATTGGATGACATCAAGGTCCACATTTGAATGGCATTTGATTTGCTAGATGAGTCAAAGACACAAATGGTCTAAAAATTAAAAAATGTTGGAAATTAAGTATGTGAATGTCCCAAACCAATTCCATTCCCAGATTGTTTCTACCCAAATATTATATACGATCACTAATAAAAAAATATGATGTCAAACAAATTTTCAAAGATTGAGTTCAACTTTTACACTGTTCAAGAGCAATACATTATTATTTTTGTTTCCATTCTTTGATTTTCTTACATATTAGAGAAGAATAAAAATTATCTAAAATTGGTAAGTTTTGACAAATATGTCACTTGCAAAAAAAGAATACAAATATTTAGAAATTATATCGATAAATTTGAAGTAAATAAAATTGAAAATTTTGAAGTAAAATTAAATTGATAAATTTTGATCATAAATTTAACGTAAACATTATTGTTCATACGTCAAATTCTACAATAATACAAATGTATATACCCAGAGAGAGAGAGAGAGAGAGAGAGAGAGAGAGAGAGAGAGAGAGAGAGAGAGAGAGAGAGAGAGGTATACATGTAATATATAGTTTGAGTTCTTAAGAAATATGTATATATTATAATGTTATAATTTCTACATTCTAATGTGTGTGAGTGTGTGTGGACACACACATGTGTATATATAAATATACACATGTATATACACACACACATATAAATATGTATACACATATACGATGAATTACCAAAAACATGATCTCAAACAATTTTTCAAAGATTGAGTTCAATTCTTACACAGTTCAAGACGAATAAAAATTATCTAAAATTTCTAATTTATGAAAAATATGTCACTTGTTTAAAAACCACAAATATATATTCAATGTATATTTAACAAGAAGCTTAAAGGCTTTAAATTTAACAATCGCCATGTTCGGTTCTTACATGGCTAAAGAAAAATATATTGTTTTTATTATTTTTTATTCTACTCCATTACATCCATATAAAAAGTTTTTTTCTCTATAAATATTATATGTATAATAAATTTGTTGTTTGCCTCTACTATATTGGAAATTGTCATATGTGACCCACAATGAGGATATCAACAAACTGAAAATAGTTTATGGATACACTTAGACAGTTTGCATTGCCTATTCAAAGCAATATTATATGAATTCATAACTACATCAAGATATTTACCATAACCATAACAATATTAGTCCTAACAAGAGGCTACATTGATCTCTTCATGATATTTTTTAAAATGCACATTATTATTACTTCATAAAAACCCATTACAAATCTATACATCACAATAGTCTTTCCAATAAGTATGCCAAAAAAAGCTTCTACTTCACAACTTCTATGACAATTTAGTAAGAGGCAAAGGCAAAAATCGCAAGATCATAAAACTAGTAAGAGGCAAAGATAAAAATTATATGATCCTCTTCATGAAATGGAGATTTTTTATAATTGCAATATTCACCAACCGCCCAACACCCAACACCCAACACCCAACACAAAATAGTTTTCTAAAAATTGAAAAACCATGAAAACTACCATAAAATAAGAAAACTTATTTATGAATATAACAAACAAGAAAAGAAAATCACTTTGTGAGTTTAATCAAATATAATTCCTTTCTTGTTTGGTAAAAATGTACTTTTAAATCTTCGTATTAATTAAGCAACCAATTTAAAAATGTAATTTCTAATATTTGCATACAAACACTCCCCACTGCCCAACACTCACCCATAAAAATCATCATATTAATTAAACTATAAAATTAAAAATGTAATTTCTAATATTTACATGCAAACATTCGTTGTTTCCCAACACTCATCGTTGCCATGCCTAACACTCAACAACCTCCACTACTTTGTCCAACACCCAACACTCAACAATTGTTGTTTCCCTTCCCAAAACTTGCCTCTGCCCTGTATAAAACTGTTCAACTGTAACCAAAAGGGCCCAAAAAATGGGTTTATAAAAGTCATCTATGTTACGGCCGTAACCCTAACTACCATGTAAGACCCTGTCATATTGTATAGGTTACGGTTGTAACCCTTACAACCATAACCTATGTGATACCTGCCACTTATTGTGTATCCCTATGAATGTTACTAAGTGGGCCACATGGTTGTGCCTTTTCCATTTACCATTTTCACAAAAAAATTGCACTTTACGAGTTCTGAACTAGCTTTACACATGACAAACATTTGAATTCTCCATTTTGTATTATATCAGACATCAAAATTGATTGTTTTTGTTATAATTTTGATCCTCATTTAATTACAAAGCATAAAAATTGACCATGGGGTCCGATAGTCACCGTCAAAGATTAATTAAAAAGAAAATAAATAAAGAACTTGAAATTTAAAGAAAGGAAAGAAAAAGACAAGCACTTAGGAGAGAAAAAAAGGTTCTAATGAAGGTCAAGGTACTTCTTCTATAATAAATAATGTTTCAATTGAGAATAACATGTCCAATTCAATAAAATTAAATTTAGAAACATCTTCAAGTGAGAGTGGATAAAAACGATGAAAATGAATATGTAGGACATGGTAAATTGGTAATAAATTTGTAATGAATGACGAAACACATGGAGAAACACGATGTAATGAAAAATTTATCTAGAATGAAGCATTGTAACATGATTATACAATGAATTTATATGAGGATAGTGAATATGATCATATGATGACCCCAATTGAACCCATTCCAAATGAAGATCAATTTAATAGCCCTGTAGGGTTAGATGCTGACTTAGACACACATCCCTTCTATGGTTGAAGCAATAACACTGACGCATATAATAAATGTTGTCTTATCTAGGCCACTCCTCCATTTATGATAATTGGAAGAATACCAATATATTTGATTAAAATAAATGAGAAGATCTATTAGAACCCATGGAAGATAAAATGTCAAAACATACAACTAGATATCATGTTAACAAGTATGGAACTATACAATTGTGAAGAAAACATATACACAACAATGTCAATTTTTTTTGAAATTATGAAAAAATTAAAATAAAACATGTGATACATACTTTAGGGTTGAGAATAATATAACTAGAGGGAATAACTTATGTAATCTTAAGGAATATAAGTGAAACATCTGATTCAATAGGTAAAACTAGTCCAAATAAAGATAGTAATGTTGCAAGACAAATATTAACTGAGGCTATTGTAAGGTAGCAAGTACACATTGATTTGTAAGTGAAACAAGTACAACCCTAAAAATAAATAAGAAACATTTATATAGAGTCATAGGAAGAAGAAAAATATTAGATGATCCTTTAGTCACAAAGTGTTGGGCATTTGGTGGTAGATTGTAAAGAAAATACAAGACATTTATAGAAAGGATGAGGCATTTGATTGTTTTTTTTTGGCATGAGAACATAAGGGTCTTGTGTAATAGTAAAGATGTATTGCGAGGAAGAAAATGTTTGAAAATTTGTGAGCCACATCCAAAACATTTCTTGGAAACAAACCACATAGAACTCTATAATAAGTTTCTTGAACAATATAAGGATCAATTGAGGATTAGCCAAAGGTCATTTGAGATGTGTAAGTTATTTTATGTTAAAATAAACCAAACATGCACCACTTTTTGTAAGGCCCACATTGAATTTTATATGCATTTTGATATTTTTTGTTATATACGTTGTTCTTGACATACTAAAAATATTATGCAGGAATATAGGGTACCTTCTCCACCGAAATTTGGAAGAGAATTAATCCTAATTATTTTATGCAAAAGACTTTATGGACAATTATATTTTTCCCAAAAATGTTTAGATGGAACATGTAATAATTGTGGTAACTTGTCACGTTGGAGTGATTATCTACGTACACACTTAGATTTGGCATTTACACTTTAGAAACCCTTGATTTGAATATGCACTCTTGTTATGCTAGACACAACTCCATTCCCACTTAGAACTTTCAGAGGTCCATCATTTAACTTGTTTCTCTTTACACAATGACATATTGAGACATCCTTAGAATTCAATGCAAAAAATCTACGAAAATACATCCTTTTACCATCTCTAAACTTCATTCAGCATGTTCCATGCTCATGTCTATGACTGTACAGTCTAGTTAGGGCTGTAACATATAGTCCTAGCCTATTTTTATGGTCTTGTACCAACATATATTCAAAACATGATTTTAAATTTAAATCTTTTGTTGGGTCTTTTACTTCCTCTAGGTTGACCTTTCTTAGATAAATCATCTACAAAACCCTTATATAAAAAAGTAAACACTACCTTATTTACTAACTTGGGACTCCTAACACAATACCGTAGAGAACTCACTTCATACACTTAGAAAAGGCATCCAAATCTCTCTAAATATTGGAATTACACATCAAAAATCACTAGGGAAACACCCATATTAGGTCTAAAGATACAAAATAGGTTAAGGAATCTGTATCTCTCATCTACAAACATCCAAACATCCTCTCTCAAAGTGTTTTTAGCAAGAGCCAAGTCAAAGCAAGCATGGCCAAAGAAAATGCTAAATCAGATTGATCTATTTAGATATCACATGTTAGGTGGAGAATGAAATGTGGTTTAAGGCCTCTTTAGAGTAGTGTTAACATTAGTGGTGCATAAGGGTGCCCACAACCCTTCTAATGTTTTTTTTCCAGAACTCTTCATTCATGGCTATGTGATCAATTCATAGAGATAACTTCGTTACATGTGCAACAACTAGGTTTTGACAGTGATAGATAAATCCATGAAGATAAGAAACCCAAAAAGTTATAGAATTTGTCTCAGAGTAGGTCTAAGACCGTACATAAGGCCTTAAAATTTATGACACAGGCTTGATTGTGTTGTATGGCCCCAAATTCATCACAATTACAATTTCAGTCCAATTTGCAATAGTTTCCCATGTTCAGTTCTCCTAGTTTCTTAATTGCATGGTCCCAAATCTTTCCATAAATCATCTATGGTAAGTTAAGTGCCTATATGCCTCCATTTTTTACTTTCAATTGCATGTTAGGTTAAGTGGTGTATGGAAGTTTTCCTTATCTGATATGAGTTGCAAATATGAATTAGTTCTTGTATTGTTGAATATTTATTAGATTTTTAAATCAAATATAATATATCCTACACTGTATTAACTTGACATAGAAATTTAATTTAGGGTTAAACATTTTGGAAAACCCACTTTTGATAGAATCCTTCACTTAACCTAGGATATTATTAGTTCCTTGTATTAGGCCTACTGATACCCAACCCTAATGCTCTAAGGGGTTTCTTATGCTCTTCTTCGGTGTTCTATTCTTATTTTTCATCTATATCACTATGTCATTATCTTCTATCTTCTATGCTCATTGATTTAGGTCTAACAACTCTCCCCATATGCTAACATTAGAAAATATCCTTCTAATCAATTCCATGTTGATGTTTTACTTACCAGTAAGAGTTATTATCCCGATCCTAATTGCCACATGGCTGATATCCCCTCACTTATGAAAATATATAATCTAAAGCCATTCATGTCACTACCCAGTTTCCTCCACGCTTCAACTCTGACTCCCTACTCTCCACTATTATTGTTGTCACCACATGTTGCACTAAGCAACCTCTCGGGGGAAACTCATCTTTTCGACTTCTACCTCTAGCCCTTATGGATAAGGTAGATGCACCTTCTAAGGAGTATGACCTATTAGAACAACTTAATAATACTCATGCTAAGTTATCTATCTTGGGGCTCCTCTGAA
This sequence comes from Taxus chinensis, assembly GCA_019776745.2. Classification (NCBI taxonomy): domain Eukaryota; kingdom Viridiplantae; phylum Streptophyta; class Pinopsida; order Cupressales; family Taxaceae; genus Taxus; species Taxus chinensis. The sequence continues at coordinate 629,664,164 of CM034149.1, forward strand.
AATCACCAATATATAAAGCTATTCTTCAATATGATTTGGGATCATTTACATTACCTATTGATACTCAACTGACCAATTTTTATTCTCTCATGGATAATTTAAAGCCTTCGAGAAGGCTATCACCTTCACATCCAAAAATATACATACTCTCTCTGCTTTCGATACTTGCCCACTTATTTTCATCACCACACATGTTTAATGATTTCTTATTAAATGAGTCTTGATTGATAATGTTTTTGGTCTCAATATCTATTATAAATATCTTTTATTACAAATGGGCCTTTTCCCTAGTGTGATCGATACTAATATTACTATTGTTCATAGCTTTGATAATATTGTTGGAAACAAAATGGACTAGGGGGGCGAATCAGTCCTACAAAACTTTAACTTATTTTACCATGAGAAACATTCAACATTCATTTAACCATTCATCATCCATAACCACATGCGAGCTTATTAGATGTGCATTAACCATTCATAAGAGCATGTAATAAGAGAGAGAACACATAGCCACCAGATGTATGTGGGAAACCCACATGGAGAAGAAAAACCACTAAAAACCATTACTTATATTACTCAAAGCAAGGAATTGCAAGAATATTACATAACCTACAAGATTTGTTTAGTAAGGCACCAACCCCACAAGGAACACCAACCCCCAAACCTTTGCTGATATCACGCACAACAAAGGAATCCTATGAATATAAATCATCATATGAGATTTTAAAAAAGAATGAGTACTGAAAATATGTTGATCCCACAACTGATTGTGATCCAAGTTCAGCTCCAAACATACCAAACCCTCATCCAAACTATGTCTCTGCAACCTTTCTCAAACTCTCTCCTTCAAGGGCTGAATATATCAATTTGACTTACACATATGATCCTCATACTTCTTCAGTTCTTCATAGGTATTCTCAGCTCTGTTCTTAACCCCTCTTCACTCTTCCTTCAACCTCCTATAGGTCTCTCATAACCCCATAGGCTCAACAACTCACAAATGATCAAATACACATGCTTCTTCTCCTTCAAGTTGATCTCATACCTACCCTAGTTCACCATTACCTAAACTCAATATGAAATATTATATCATCAAATTATCCTCCTCATTATGGTCACCAAAACCTCCTTCAAGCTCCAAACTCTTCCCTATATGTCACACTTTTCACCACACACACAACTAGTCACAAATGACCACTAAAACATGTTTATATAGAAATCTCAACTCCAAAACACACCTAGGTCAGCCATGACAAAGTAGGTAGGTTACCTCAGCTAAAAAATAGATTAAAAACATCATATAAAATATCTATAAATGACCACAAGGATCGGAAAGGGGTCAAATCATCATGAACAAGTGCCAAGATGTACACACAAGCTCAAAACAATGCCTCCAAGCAGTAACGAATCCTCCAACCACTACAAGGTTTTCAATTTTTTTTTTAATGGATATAAAAAACATCATGCAACATGGTAAAAAAATTACAAGAATCACAAAAAAAATATTAGGAAAAACTGAAAAATCCATCTCCATCACAAAACACTCTAAGAAGCATACAAACCCTACTAGGTCTTCAATGCCCAGAATTTTAGTCCTGAAGAGCAACTAACTTGACATAGAAAAGTTCACCATCAAGACTCAATTAGTATACCATTGGAAAGGTATCTGAGTCTAATTTCCATAATAACTCACTTTTTTATCTAACTCTAAGTGGAAGACCTCCAAACTTATCAAATCCTACAACTACTCCAGATTGGCTTCAAGACCCCAGAATTAGGTCTTCAAAACTGAGCTAGTTCACCTATCAAAAATATTCACCAAGGCACAAACCATATATAACTAAATATAGTTTCTAGAACATCTCATTTCATCTTTCAAATCATAGTGGAAGACCTTCAACCAAGCTAATCTCTAAAAATTCTCTTTTAGGCTCTAAAGACTCAAGAATCAATCTTGAGAGGAACATGCACAAATAAATCTAAACAAATTTTTGAGCTTAGAAACCACCTATAAAAATTAAATGTCACTTGTAAAAATATTTACAAATACTAACATCAATATCTCACGTGGAGAAATATTACCCAACACACTTGTTTCAATCACCTTCTTGAGAAGTCAACTAGGGTTTTCTAGGAAAATAGGGTTCCAACATGAAACAACCTCATATGATCAAACAATAACTTCAGCACATAATATAATGTGTCTAACAACTATCCATGACTGAAAACATCAGATCCATCAAGAAAAATGATCAAACTCACACCAAACCAAGAGACTAGCATTTTAGCCCTTAAGGCCAAAATCAATAGGCTCACTTTGAGCACATGTATCTTTTATTTTCTCCACTGTACCATCCTAAAAATTTTCATGGATACTTATATATCTCCCAAGGATTATAGAACAATTTAATTCTCATTCTAGAACCTTTATCTCATCCCTAAAACTACAAAAACCCACAAAACTAGGGTTTTTTATCTCTCTTCCCAAAACAGATGGAACACCAAACGCCCACTAAAACAAGATCTAATGAATCCTCTTCAAACCTGATGCATCAATTTTTCATGCCAAGAAATTTGGATACTAAACAAGACCAATCTCTCAAGTCATTATGCTACTAGGGTTTTAGGAGGGTTTTGAACCATCTTATTTTCTTAAAGTTTGTTCATAAAATTATGATGATGAAACAACCTCATTATTTTTTTCAAAACACTCTGAGCTTAGTGGAAAAACATCCCCCAAAACATTTAGGTCCCATGTAAAGCACACAGTTCACAAGGAGCATTTGAAGTTCGTAATTTGAGCTAGTTTTGCCTTCTTCTAAACCCCGTTTTACAAAAAAGGACATATCTTGCAAAATTATCTTCATACTAACATGAAACTTTTCCTGAAGCATCATGAAAACATCCTATAACTATTAAACTCATCACCATGCTCAAATATGCTTGAAACTCTCCAACCACAGTGACTTACTTGTGTCTTCTTAGTTTGTCTTCATTGTTTTACTTCCCAAGGACCATGAAACACCATTATACCTATGAGAAAGGACCTAGAAATCCTCATACACATCATATAAAACATAAAAATTCTCCTACCATGCTTTAAAAAGACTGATCAGCTCAATATCTCATGCTTACATACCATGCATCATGCATTAGGTCTAGGAATAGGCCTAAAATGACCACTTCACACCATGACTCTTCATAAAATGACCTTAATGACCATATGAAGGCACTAGGACACCTGCAACACACCTATATGACCATGTTTGACATCATAAAAACCTTCACCAAACTTATGAGGACTCATACAATGACCATGCACTCTAGACCATGCACTAAACACACCTGATCACCATGCTACTTTACCCAAGCAACACCCACCAATGCAATGCACCCTGTTTAACCTAAAAGATACCTCATGGGGACTCACATGACCCGTACACAATTTTTTCTACCAATGGATTTGACATCAATGACAACACAAACACATAATGGCCAGCAATCTCTCCCTTTGTCATTGATGGAAGCCACCTTCAAAAACATTGATGGTAACCAACAAGATCAACACCTACATGAATGCATTCCCATATTTTTGATGTTTCCCTCCCCCTTTGACATCTACAAAAAAGGATAAAAAAATAAATAGACATGGAAAATGACAACACACAACATGGCACAATGGAAACAATGAATGAACTCAAACTTACTTAAAAGACTCCCCCTAGGGCTGTAATTTATCCTTTGGCTTCACACAATCAAAAAAATTGATCCATGGACCTAATATGATCATCCAAAAAGCTCCCCCTGAGAAGATATCCACTTCACTTTGTCTTTACACCGGTTATTCACCATTCATTAGTTATGTACAATGCCAAATACACTAATTTTTCCTCCACAACTACATATCACCACTTTAGGACATTGAACCCTAAAACAAATTCTCAATCCAAAAATACCAACATTGTAAATTCTCTAGAACCAAAATCAACTTGTGAACGATCATTTTGTATCTCCCCTTATCTTCATACCACCTTATACTAACTAAAGATGCAAAAATTAGAGCTCATACCTTGAATAATTGCCATATGAATAGATTGGTGTTGGAACGCAAATCGGTTCTCACTTTGAATCTGAGCAACATCAATAGGAAGGGCATGATGATTAGAGACAAATATACCATAATTTGATTCATTTTGTAGCCGGGGACGGATTTAATTGACTATTTTTTACTTGAGCTTGGAGAAGTTGGATAACACCTTGCTGAGGGAATGACCTACCCTCCTACTTTAAGTTGTGCCTTCAACGAAGGGTGAGAGGACCCGTTTTGTAACCTGCATTTGTAATGAATCAACAATATTTGACTCTCCTTCTATGATATTGAAGGAAAAACTTGAGAAGACATGATCAATGCAACATTATCTAACTCTCATGAGTTGTCATACTAGAGAATGAAGATCTCTCCTAAACAAGGTTTAGGTTACTAAAGACGACAATAAAACCTGATTACTCTTGCATGTTTTGAGTAAGGGATGAGTAAATTCAATAAATATACCTATCATTTATGGACAAATAGTGCAAACAAGGGTAAGTCTTGTAGGATTTATTATTTATAGATGGATTTTGTTGGGGAATTAAGCAGGATAAAGTTGATTATACCAGAATCTTGGGAACTTTTAACAAATGTTGGAAAATCATACCAAGCAAGATGGTAAAAACACTTCAAATAGTCAACAATGAACCTTTAACCAAAATATGTGGACCTATGGAGGCCCAAAGATGCATGGTTTCACACATTCTTTGATAATTTAACATAAAATCTCATGCCAAAGACTCAACTAAACATCAGAAATCCCTGGTCCATCATGCCTAAGATACACTCATAGACTAACAAACAATTTTTATCAACAAAATGGAAGTAAAGTGAATTTAAATTGTTTATTGCATGATGAAATGAAAGCTCTTCTCACATTACAATTGTAAATGCCACAATACTACCACAAGGATAAGATCTTGTGTGATTTATAGGAATTCCTAACATAATATTGCAACAGGAACATGAATAACTACTTGAAACATCTCAAATTGAAAGCAGACACAACAATGCTCATGATTAACATAATTAACTCAAGGCTCATCAAATTTATCAGCAAGGGAAATTTTCATTTACAATATAATGCTTGTCAATGGATGTACACTTCCAACCATCTTGACATGATTAATTTTGAAGGCTCAAGAAATTAACAGGTTTCTCAGACAAGTCTTTTGGAAAATGGATTTTCTCAGTTCTTTTCTCTTTTTCTTTTTAATTCTCAGAAATCTTAACCCCCTTTTGCGAGAGTATTCTCATCTCCTTTATACAGGTTCCATCCCCATTTTCATTTCAATTTTCCCCCCAAAAACACAAATATTTCCCAACTATATTCTTCTTTTACAAAATTCCAAAAGTATCAATGATGCTTTTATGAAAATAATTTATTTGGCCTTGCCAGGTGTAAAGAGTACAAGCCTTCTTTTTATCTACTTATCATATATGATTAGGATATTCATGTCATTTGCTTATGACTAATGATTTCATAATTATTTCCACTTTGCGATTGGATGGTTGCTTCTAATATCCTTTGAGCACTCCTGAGGTGACCTGAATTGACATGCAATTTTTATTTACTATCCGAAGATACATCTTGGGTGTTGTGCATTCCTTCTTTCATTTGCTTGGTTTAACTATCCCACATGGTTCTTGTCAAATCTAGTTAATTCATCAGTCATGCTTGTTCTAGATTCACTTCAACTTTTAAATATTCCTTGTGGAGTTGAGAAAGATCTCCATTTATCTATGGTGTAAATGATTTCTTTCAATTCAATCAATTCATGTGAACTTTTACTATAAAACCCAGTTTTTTTCCATTACCATGATGCATTTCTCTTCTTATCCTATAAGTGAGGAATTTTTCACAACTTTCTACCAGAGACATGGAGAAAGTACCTCTGGAAAATAGTTTGAAGGAATTTTTCATTCAGAATATTTGAATCAAATCTTCTACCTAAGTGGTCCTGATGAGGCTTTTGTTAGGGCCTTGTTTGACATAAAATGTGCAGGAGACACCAGAGGACCCTTGACTTATTAGCAGGTTCAGATCACACTTCTCACAAGGCTAATTAGGATCAAATCCTATCTTTTCAGCCTTTTAATTCATGTATTTTCATCTCTTTCGATGGGAACATCTGAAGGCTCCTGAAAGACCTAAGAAATTTTGGATTGAAAGGAGGCCCCAAGTGTCTGGGAAAACTGACTTTTAGTGTCCATTCTTATGTGATGAAGAATTTTTATTAAAGGATATTCCCAAGGAATCTTATGTGTTATACGACAAATATTCCATTGACATTGTGCTTACCATCTCTCACAAGGTGGATGAATTAGAGTGGAGAATTACCTCTCTGGAGAAGGGGCAGATAGGACATGTACCCTCATAACCAAGTTCAATGCCAACACCATATTTGGGTAAGAGAAAGGGGAGAATCAAAATCTCATCCCCTAATCATTATCTCAGATGGAGAAGAGGAGCTGTCCATATCTACTCATCATTCAAGATCAACATTCTCCTCTGCTAAGACAACAGGGGTAGGTTTGCAGTTCAGTCATCCATTCACTCAGGGAATTATACTCCTTCATCAGGCATGTTTTCTTAGGGCCTTGCCAATCCCTTCCCCAAGAGAGCATCCACCCCTTATAAGGAGATGGAAAGTTGAAATCTAGCTCAAAGTCTCTTGTTCCTCCTAGCCCCTGTGATGTAGTCCTTGGTTTTCAACCACTCCATCCATTCCCTCTCAGTCTATTATCAAAAATTCTACCCTTCATAAGGGGAAGGGGAAGGGGAACAACATTCTTCACAGGTGGCCTAGATCTTCTAGAATGGGTGTCTTCTTACTAGAAGAATATTTGAGCTGGAAAATCATACATGAAACCAAGAATGACTCTTGAGTCATTAATGGATATGGGGATGTCATGCAAGATTTAGCAGGGTCCATTGTATTTATCTATACATCAAATAGGCTTTGATGAATTCATGTTGAGGAAGAATAAGCTAGTTGAACAAACTTCCCCCATTGGTGGAAATTATGAAGGAGTGAAGGTATTTGAAACATTATGTTTGTATTTTATGCCTTTGTTTTAAATTATGTAAATGAACCCTTTTACCATGTCCCGGTCAGTGCCCCTATAGAATCCCCATTTTGAATTATATCTAAGATGGCTTTCAGCTGATGTCACATCTAATTTTTCACCTTTTGACATGCAATTCATTTTTATTTCCTACATTATAGGACTCTCTAGCTTAATACTAACACTATAATGAAAAGAAACCACCACTGTGCCTTCAATGGTTGTAATACTATCATGCAGTTGTGTGACTCTCATCCATCTTGGGGATTTTTTCTCGCTATCTCATTATTTTATTCTTTCTGCAGGCCCTTCCTTTTTCTAAATTACTACTTGGGGAAGAGAAAACATCTAAATCCTCTACCTTGATCTTTGAAATCTTACTGTGTCTTTCACACATAAGCCATCTTATGTTTGCAACTTAGGGGGGACCTGACCTGCTATACCCTTTCAAAGTTCAAGGAAACACCTGAACATCTTTTCTTCTATGGGGATATCCTTTATAAATCTCTGAATTTTTTCTTGACCCTCCACTGAGGAAATCCTTTTACCTTTTCCTTAACCATAAAAATGATTCCTAAAAAAAAGTGGAACATCCACATGATCCCATTTCTTTGAATTTTCCTTGACTTCTCAGGGACTCGACCAATACCATCCATGCGGTGAGATGCATCCACCCCTTTAAGGAGATGGTTTCTTCTGAATCTAGCTCAAAGTCTCTTGTTCCTCTTGGCCCCTATGATGTAGTCCTTATTCTTTCAACCACTCCATCCATTCCCTCTTAGTCCATTCTCAACAAGTCTACCCATCATAAGGGGAAGGGGAAGATCAACATTCTTCACAAGTGGCCTGGATCTTCTATTTGAATTGGGTGTCTTCTTACTAAAAGAAGATTGAGCTAGATAAAATCATGCATGAACCAAGAATGACTCTTGAGTCATTAATGGACATGGGGATGTCACCAGATTTAGCAAGGTCCATTGTGTTTATCCAGACATTGGGAACAAGGCTTTGATGAATTCATGCTAAGGAAGAATAATTACTGAACAAACTACCTCCACTTAGGGGAACCTACGAAGGAGTGAAAGGTTTCTGAGAATTATGTTTGTATTTTATACCTTTGTTTTCAATTATATAAACAACCATTTTACTATGTCCTGAGGTTCCTATAGAATCCCCATTTTGAATTATATATGAGATACTTTCTTGAATGATGTCACATCTAAATTTTCATCTTTTGACTAGAACTCAAGGCTCCTTTTTTAGTTTTTACATGCTTAATTAACACCTTTGAAAAGAAACCATTTATTCAATGGTTTACTCTACACTCCCTGTATCCTCTTAATTGACTCTTGATCTATTTCAAACTTGCACTGTCAGTAATGAAAATAAACCACCACTAGTTTTTGCCTTCATAATGGTTTGCAATACTATCCTTGAGTTTTGTGGCTCTAAATATCACATCTTGGGGCTTCTTTCTCACTTCGCATGGATTTTATTCTTTTTGAAAGGGCCCTTCCTTTTTAAACTAAATCTTTGCACCTAGGTGAAACGTGGCAACATCACAAATCCTCTACCTTTCTTTGAATTTTCATCTTATTATGTCTTTGGGGAAGGGAAACACATAATCCATGTGGTGAATGCTTGCAACTTGGGGGGGACATGACCTACTATCACCCCTTTCAAAGGTGCACCAGGGAAACACCTGAACACCTCTTCTTTTCTTCTGTGGGGACTATCCTTTTATCAATTTTTGAATTTTTTCTCTGACCATCCACCAAGTTTATAGGATATATTTTACTGCCTTTACGATCCTTAACCATAAAAGATGATTTTCACAAAAAAGAGAACGGAGTTCCACATGATCTGAGTCATGAATTTTCCCCTTCAACATATACACATTTTAAATTCAGATCAATTGGACATGATGACTTTGAAGGAAATACTCAAAAGAAAAGGGGAAAAATTATTCAAGCTCTAACACTGGCACCAACTCGGGGATGGGTACCCCTTGTGGGTGCCACAAGAACTATTCAATGCAGACCAAGTTCCATAAATCCATTGGGTTACGGATTCAAATATTATACATACCAAGTCAAGTGATAACAACCCATCCTCCAAAAAAAACATACTGAGAAACCAAGGAAACTAGTCACCGAAGACCAAGGACAACAAAAGGGAATCCAAAAAACACACACAAAAATGCAAGAACAAAGCAAGAAAACTATACACTGTACATTGGTTCATACCTTGCTCTGAAATCTAATCAAGAAAATGTTTTAGGTGCCTACCATTGACAAGAAACTTGAGTAGCTCTCCATCCAGGTATTTTAAGAAGAAAGTATGTTCACCAATCCTTATATCATGGAATAAGAGCCCATCCATAATGCATCGAAATTTCCATTTTTCCCTTATCCTCATGTCTAGTGTCCCATAACAATACAAGATCCCCAATGTTGAAAATCCTGGGAGTCACATTTTTTTCAAATAGTTTTTTTGAGATTTTCCCTAAACTTCAAATGCCTTTGGTGGGATTCTCATCTTTCCTCATCCAACTTAATGATTTGTTTATTCTCACATTATAAGGGCTAACTTCCTCATCTTCAAGCCATTAGATGAACTGATAAGAAGACAATTATAGGTGTAAATGAAGGGGAACTTGGACTTCATAAACTAGTTCGAATGGAGTTTTTGTAGTGGCTTTCTTAGCAGTAATTCTATCTACCCAAATAGTAAACATTCAACTGCTCCCCCACTTTCTTTTGTTAATTTCTAATGTCCTTCTAATCATCTTCAATAAATTTTTGTTGCTTGATTTAGCCTTTCCATTTCCTTATGGGTTATAATTAGATGCATATGTTAAGTTTATACCATATTCTTTGCACACATCAACTAATGGTTTGGCACAAAAACTCATGGAATTTTCAGCAACTATATTTGTGGGTACACCAAACCTATAAATTATATGATTCATGATGAAATCAATAACAAACCTAATGAGTCACCTTCTTGGTGGGGATAGCTTCAACCCATTTGGTGAAATAATCAGTAGCCACCAATATCCATTTGTGGCTTGTACTAGAAGGTTCTGACATTTTTCCTACAAAATCCATGCCCCACTACTTGAAATGAGCCTCAATTGATACTGGTTGCAGAGGGAGAGCACCAGAGTCCTTCATTTTCCCTAAAAATCTCTGACAACTTTCACATTTTCTTACCAACAAAAATGTATCCTTGAAGAGTGTGGGCCACCAATAGCCCACCCTCAGTATCTTATGGGCAGTTACTCTTCCAGAAAAATTCCCCCACACACTCCCCATGAAATTCTTGAAATTAACCTGGGGCTTCATCCTCCATTACACATCTGAGAAGAACCCCTTTAGGATTTTTCTAGGCCAACCCATAATCAGTGATGATATATTTTTAGGAGGCCTAACTTGAGTGTCCTTCTTTGATTTTTATCTAAATGCCTTGGACATTCCAAATTTATGAGGTAGAATATGATGTTTTTGTACCATATAGAATTGATCAACTTCTCATGTACTTCCACATCTCCTCCTTCTACCTCATTTACTTCCATCACTTGTAAGTTCCTTTCTGCCATTCTTTGCCAAGCCCATACCTCTAATAAGTTTAGTGGTCTGAACATCCATGTCATATTCTTGTAATTTTGTTCACCCACTGACATATTTTGCTGGAAACCTCCATCTCTAATAAAATGTATTTGACCATTGTATGAGGAACATAAGCTATGATCTTTGAGCTTAGAATATATGGCCTGAAATATTTTGTTGCTCTAACCAAGGAAAAAGCATGTTTTTCCATAATGGTGTACTTCAACTCAGCTCCCTGCAATGCTTTACTGAAAAAATCAATTGTCCTTTCATTCCCCTCATTTTTTACAATAACACAGATGCGATGGTATTTTCAGATGCAAAAGAGAAAATTTGAAAAATCTTCTTATAATCAGGGGCCACTAAATCAGGGGAATTTTTTAATGCCTCTTTGATCCTGGTGAAAGCTTGGATAACTTCATCCTCTCATTTAATAATTTGATCCTTCCTCAACATCTTTGTGATAGGGATAGTCATTTCTGCAAAATTGGAAATGAATCTTCTTATGAAATTGATTTGGCCAAAAAAATACTGAATACCTTTCTTGTTCTTGGGGATAGGAACTTTCCCAATAGCTTCCACTCTCTCAGGGTCAATCATGACCCCTTCCTTTAATATGATATGCCCCAATAAACTTGGCTTTCTGAACCCAAAATGACATTTTTTAGGATTCAATGAGATATGTATTCCCTACACCTTTGTAACATCTTTTCCAAATGCTGCAAATGATCATCCCTTTTCTTGAAAATACCATCACATCATCCTGATATACAACTATAAAATCACTTATATATCCAGTGAATGCCACATCCATAGCTCTTTGAAAAGGTGGCACCAACATTCATCAAACCAAATGGCATTCTTACGTACACATAAGTACCCCAAGGAGTGGTGAAAGTAGTTTTGATTCATTCTGATTGCTTCATAACCACTTAGTTATATCCCGAGAATCCATCTAATGTAGACAATAGCTCTGACCCAGTGATTAATTGCAACATATTATCCATGTTGGGAAATGGATAATTATATTTCATTGAGGCCTTATTTAGATTTCTAAAATCTACACAGAGTCTTATATCCCCATTATTTTTTCTAACTGGTACTAAATTTTCCACCCAAGAAGAATATCTCGTAGGTTGTATAATACCTCCATCCCTAAGTTTCTTGAGTTCTTCTTGCATTTTCAAAGATAAGAGAGGATTAATTGGCCTCTTTTTTTTCTGAATGGCTTGGCATTGGGTTCTAAAGGTATTTCATGTTGGAAAATATCCTCCCTATATGCCTTCAATTCTGAATATGACCATGCCAAGCAATCCTGGTACTTTTTTTAACAACTGGACATATGACTGCTTTTCTTCTTTACTCAAGTTACTACCCAGCCATATTTTTCTAGGTTTATCATTAGTCCCCAAGTTGTGTTCTTCTACATCTCTTGAAACATGGATGTGTTTGTGAACAACCCTATCAACATTGTCAAAATTTGATTCCAAAGCAACTAACCCTCTTGGAATTGTATTTTTTTTAATTGAATAACCTCTTGGCCAAAAAGAGTCTCCTTACCATCACACACAGAAATCATTGGTTCCCAGTCCATATTCTGATTTGTAAATTCTCCTTCATTCTGTAGAAACCTCTGAATCTGGGCATCATCTTCAAAAACTTGCCAATGTTTAACATTGTTAGGGACAGATGGTCTTGTCAACACTTCTATATCATACTCACAGTAAGGAGACATTATACAATTTTCAAATCTGGATCCCAATACTACCAACCTATCTACAGTATTTATTCTACTTTCTATTGTGGTAAATTATGTTGAAAGAATCAAACATTTCAATAAAATCCCAAACTGCATGCTTATATTGTTTCATTCTTTGATTTTTTGGTTACATACAGCTTCCTAACTTGTTTAACCACCAACTCTAAATCTCCCTTAACAATAATTGTCCTAATACCATACCTCTAAGAAATCCTCAAACCCAAAGAGTAGTGCTTCATATTCTGCAATATTGTTAGTGCATTCAAATATGAGTTTAAAAGAAAAACTAAAAAAACCTCCTGATTCAGAGATATTAGGACAACACCAGCACCATTCCCAAATTTAGAACAAGCTCCATCAAACATCAAAATCCAAGGGGTTCCCAGTTTCTCAGAACACTTACATTTTTCAATGCTATGCTCTTTAAAATCTACATAACCCATAAAATTATCAACATCCACGTCAGTATACAACACCTCATAAGATGTGTTCTTAGGGTCCTCAATCAGATGCAACATTATTTTTTCTCCACACAGTTTAACAAGGATTCTATCTATTGGTATAGTCACATATGAAAAATCCATCTGCACACTTCCTCCAACACTATACAGCCCATTTCCTTGACAACAACATTCCCCATTTAGCAGGACAATCCACAATGACTACATTCATGGTTAAACATTTTCCCAGATAAGTTTCCAATTACACTACCAATCCTTTAACATACCTTGATCACCGGTACTTCTCTTGAATCCATAGTGGTGCACTTTCCAAAAATTGTTGTTACTTTGATATTCAATTCATTCATCACCTCAAGGGGCATCACATTACAAGAGGCCCCTGAGTCAAACATGTAGTTGTGCACTAACCTATCTTTTATGATCAAAGTAGTGTAAAAAGGGTCAACATCTAGTTGGGATTCAACAAGAGAAGTTCCCAAATATACCTCAGGTGGTTCTCCCAAATCCTCTAATACTTGAGGTACTTTCCATTTCTATAATGACAGGGGGAGTATCCACATGATTCACATTTTTACATGAGGGTAGTGCATCCTCTTTGAATCCCAAGTACTCAAATTCTCTTTTTCTATGTTCAAGGATTCAAAGTAATTCAATAATAGGAACTGTGACCTTTATCTGACTCAAAATATGGGCAATATCACATGGGACATATTTGGGTAAGATCGTGTTAGGAGGAAGAGTAATGGTTCCTTCTGGTGGTATAAGACTCTTTACATTTTGGGCATGAACTAGGGTACAAGTTCTATTTGGGATAATCAGACCCTTAGTTGGTGTATCCTTCTTAGGAGACTTCATTTGGGATATTGGTAAGAAGTGGAGTCTTGGGTTTGGGCTGTAGTCCTCCTCCTTTAATAACTCGACTTCTGATATTGTATTCCTTTTCTTGAGCTATTGTTGCATTCATCAAAATTTCCTATCTTCCTCAGAAGGAATTCCTCCATCATATTTCTTAATCATTAAATCCCTCAGATATTCAAAATCATGATTAGGTAAATCAAAATCTTGCACCATATCAACTTCGATATCATCATCAAGAGGAAGAGGTAATACATGGTGAATGTAATCCTAGAAACTTTCTATAGTCCTGACACTTATCAGCTCAGTTGAAGTGGCTCTTTGCTGTGGATTTTCAGGGATTTCCATCATACATACATCACCATAATTCTCATCATCATTTTTCTCTTCAACTTCCTCAATAGATCCACAAGGGGAATGTGGAAAAAAATACTTATCACACCATTCAATAACATGATTTTCTTCCACCATGGACAACCCTAACAATCAAAGGATCAGGGATCTGTTTATTTTCTCTAGGTTGTTGTTGTTTATTTCCTGATCCTATGGGTCCCTTTCCTTTTTCATCTATTATGTGATCACTCCTAAGATGATTTCCAAATCTATCTTGGCCTTGTGGTTTGTGTTGACCTTGAGAACTCTATCATATTCCCTTTTCTACTCTGGAAAGCTTATAAGATATTTCTTTAACTGCTTCAGACAAAGTCTTCACAACCTCCTCCAGATCCACTGCCTTGTTTGACTGAGGTCTATCATGATTAATCAGTTTGACACCCTCCCTCTTAGGTGGTTTTCCATCTTCCTTAATATTATTTTTGATCTGCAAGGCCATTGTAAATCCTGCCTTAAAGTTCCAGGGTTCTTATCTCTCAAATAATAAGTGGCCTTTTTTTCAAAATCATCAGAGTACTTAATCAAGAAAGACTCATTACTAGGCCTCAAAATTATGGGTAATCTATTTAAAGTCTTATTGAATCTGGTATTGAAGTCCTAGACAGACTCATTGGGGTTCTTCTTTATATTCTCAAACTCAGACAAGAGGAACCTTGGGTCTGTCTTATCCCATATTGTAATCTGAAAGCATTCTTCATCTTAGTCCATGAATCTATTGAGTTATCTAGAAAAAATTTGTACCAATCACGCACATCTTCTTAGAGAGTATGAATAGATGAATATACACACACACACACATACATTACATATATATACATACATCATATGTATGTATGTATGTATGTCTATTTCGAAATCCTCCATAATATTAACAAAAAATCTCAAATGTTGATCACAAGTGATGGCATTATTTCCCTAGAATTTAGGCAACCTATTTCTTACATCTTGTGGTACAACATTAGGATACCCAACCATGCCTCTAAAATTTATTGGTCCAAACGTGTTGACAATAAAAGGAGGTCTAGGTGGAGGTTGAGCCATGTTATTTTGAGGAGGTGATCCTATAGTAGGATTAAGATAGTGTGGGACCAAGGGTATTTGGGATACATGCATATGATTTTCAAAGTAAATAACCTCTAGTGACTTGTTTTCAAAGAAATCCCTATCAGTCTTGAGTGATAAAGGAAAGGAATGAGGGACACCTATTCTAGATAAAAATGATGACCCCTCACCAGTTGGAGTATTTAGATCCACCCAAGGACTATTTTTTTCTAAATTATTTGAAGATGTAAGATAATCCTCAACTATAGGTAGATCAATCTCTACGACTGGTACTACCTTATCTCTTGATTCTTGATCCCCCAATGCTTTTCAAACTTGTCTCCCTTTTGGATTTGTTTTCCCAAGCTCTGGAAACAATTTTCTAGTAGGGTCCTTGTTAAATAAATACCTTCTTCCTTCCAACTTTACAAATATTAACAACATATATCTTAATTGATGAAGGTTAAGACACTGGTATTTACCAAAAATTTCAAACCAAAATGGAGTCGCCATGAAGGATTTTCACCTTAGATGTTCCAAAGCACTGTAAGTAACTTTTCAATTGCCTATCAATACTCAATTTGTACAAATCTTGATAGATCTGATCATCCTTCATCAATATTTATCACTAGAAATACAAATCTAGTGCAACATTCACTTAAACCAAAAAATATTACACAATGAACCTCTGATCTTGCTCAATATTTACAATACTTAACAAAGGATGACGTTTAAACAATGTATTTACATCTAAAAAATGTAGGAAACATTACCAGAGATCAGTATGTGTATGTATTTGCACAAATAGTCCCTGACAATGGTGCCAGATCAGTGTTGGTACCCAAATTAGTTCTCCCTTTGAAGCTGAGCAACATCAACAGGTAGGGTAGGATGCTTAGAGACAAATAGATCATAATTTGAGTAATTTTGTAGCTAGGGATGGATTTAACTGACTCTTTGTCACTCAATCTTGGAGAATTTAGATAACATTGTGCTGAGGGTATGACCTACCCTCCTACTTTAGGTTGTGCCTTTAACAAGGGTGAGAGGACCCATTTTGTAACCTGTATTTGTAATGGATCAATAATTATTTGACTCTCCTTCTATGATATTCAAAAAAAAACTTGAGAAGATATGGTCAATGCAACATAATCTAACTCTCACGAGTTTTCACTCTAGAGAATGAAGATGTCTCCTAAACAAGGTTTAGGTTACTAAAGAAAACAATAAAACCTGATTGCTCATACATGTTTTGAGTAAGGGATGGGTAAATTCAACAAATATCCCTAGCATTTATGGAAAAATAGTGCAACAGGGGTAACTCTTGTAGGATTTATCATTTATAGATGAATTTTGTTGGGGAATTAAGTAGGATAAAGTTGATTATACCAGATTCTTGGGAAATTTTAACAAATGTTGGAATGTTTTCCAAGAAAGATGATAACAACACTTCAAACAATTAACAATGAACCTTCAACCAGAAGGTGTGCACCCATGGAAGCCCAAAGATGCATGGTTTCACACATTATTTGAGAATTTAACATAAAATATCATGTCAAAGACTCAACTAAACATCAAAAATCCCTGGTCCATCATGCCTAAGATACACTCATAAGCTAACAAACAATCTGTATCAACAAAATGGAAGTAAAGTGAATTTAAATTGTTTATTGTGCAGTGAAATGAAATCTCTTCTCACAACAAAATTACAAATGCCACAATACTACCACAAGGAAAAGATCTTGTGTGATTCAGAGGAATTCCTAACATAAGATTGTGATGGGAACATGAATAACTATTTGAAACATCTTCAAATTGAAATAGACATAACAATGCTCATGATTAACACAATTAACTCAGGGCTCATCAAATTTATCAGCAAGGGAAAGTTTCATTTATAGTCTCAATGATTGTCAATGGCTGTACACTTATAACCATCTTGACATGATTTATTTTGAAGGCTCAGGAAATTAACAGGTTTCTCAGACAAGTATTTTGGAAAAATGGCTTTTCTCAGTCTCTTCTCTCTTTTCTCTTTTAATTTCTCAGAAATCTTAACCCCCCTTTTGCGAGAGTATTCTCATTGCCTTTATACAATTACATCCCCATTTTCCTTTCAATTCCCCCCCCCAAAAATGTGGATATTTCACAAGTATATTCTCTTTTACAAAATTCAGGTGTATCAATGATACCTTTTATGAAAAGACTTTATTTGGCCTTGCCATGTGTAGAAGAGTATGGCCTTCTTCATTTTTCTCTTATCATATATGATTAGAATATCATGTCATTACTTGTGAATAATGTTTTCATGATTCCTTCCACCTGGTGATTGGATGGTTGCTTCTGATATCCTTTGAGCACTCCAAGGTGACTTGAAGTGACAGACACTTTTCATCTACTATCCGAAGATACATCTTGGATTTTGTGCATTCCTTATCACATCTTCTTAGTTTAACTATCCCATGTGGTTTTTGTCAAATCCAATTAATTCATCAATCATGCTTGTTTGATTCACTTCAACCTTTAAATTTTCCTCATGTGCAAGATGAGAAAGATCTTCCTTTATCAGGTGTAAATGATTTCTTTCAATTCAATCAATCTATGCCACTTCTACTATAAAACCCAATTTTATCCTCATTACTAGGATGCATTTCTCTTCTTATCTTGTAAGTGAGGAAATTTTTCACAAATTTCTACTAGTGACATGGTGAAAGTATCTGTGGAAAATAGTTTAAAGGAAATTTCATCAGAAGATTTGAATCAAATCTTCAACCTTGTGTGGTCCTGATGAGGATTTTGTTAGGGCCTTGTTTGACATAGAATGTGCAGGAGATACCCGAGGACCCTTGACTTATCAAAAGGTTTGGCTCACACTCCTCATAAGGCTAATTAGGATCAATCATATCTTTGCATCCTTTCAATTCATGTACTTTCATCTCTTTTGATGGGAACATTTGAAGGCTCCCGAAGACCTGAAGAAATTATAGATTGAAAGGAGGCCCCAAGTGTCTAGGAAAATTAACTTTCAGTGTCCATTCTTATGTGATGAAGAATTTGTATTAAAGGATATTCCCAAGGAATCTTATGTGTTATATGACAAATATTCCATTGACACCATCGTGCCTTCCATCTCTCACAAGGTGGATGAATTAGAGCAAAGGATTGCCTCTCTAGAGAAGGGGTAGACATGACCTATACCCTCACAACCAAGTTCAATGCTAACACCATCCTATGACAAGAGAAATGGTGAATCAAGCTCTCAGACCCCAATCATTATCTCAGATGGAGAAGAGGAGGTGTCCATATCTTCTCATCATTTAAGAGCATCAATCTCCTCTGGTGTGGACAATAAGGGTAGGTTTGTAGTTTGTTCATCCACTCACTCAGGGCATTATGTTCCTTCATCAGGGCATGGCTTCTCAGGTCCTCAACCAATCCCTTCCCCAAGAGAGCATCCACCCTTTACAAGGAGATGGAAATTTTATGAATCTATCTCAAAGTCTCTCATTCCTCCTAGCCCCCATGATGTAGTCCTTGGTCTTTCAACTACTCCAGTCATTCCTTCCAAGTCTATTCTAAACAAGTCTACCCTTCAAAAGGGGAAGGGGAAGAATGACATTCCTCATAGGTGTCTTGGATCTTCTAGACTAGGTGTCTTCCTACCAGAAGAAGATTGAGCTGGAGAAGATCATGCATGAACCAAGAATGAATCTTGAGTTGTTAATGGATATGGGGATGTCATGAGATTTAGCAGTTTCCATCATGTTTATCCAAACAACACAAGGCTCTGATGAATTCATGCTGAGGAAGAATAAGTTATTGAACAAACTTCCTCTATTGGGAGGGGGGACTTATGAAGGAGTGAAGGGTATCTGAGCATTATGTTTTTCTTTTATGCCTTTTTTTAATTATGTAAATGAACCCTTTTACCATGGGTTGGGGCCCCTATAGAATCCCCATTTTGAATTATATATGAGACTACTTTCAAATGATGTCACATCTAAATTTTCACCTTTTGACATATAATTCTTTTATGTTCCTACATTATGGACTCTTTAGCTTAATACTAACACTAGTAATGAAAAGAAACCATTACTGTGATCTCAATGGTTTGTAATCATGTTCTTTTCCTCATCCTATTAGTGTATCACATTATTTCAAACATGTTGTGACTCATCTAGAGGAGAAAACCTATCCATGGTGATTTCGCAATCCTCCTCGCATTGTCTTCTTAGTTTGCAACACTACCTTTGAGTTGCATGGCTCTAAATATCACTTCTTAGGATCTATTTCTCATCTCGTGGGGATTTCCTTCCCTCCACAGGCCCTTCCTTTTTCCAAATTTCACCTGGGTGACACATGGTAACATCCACATCCTCCCCCTTTCTTTGACTTTTCAGCTTATTAGGACTACCCTTCCCTGCATAAGCCATGTGGTGAATGCTCACACTTGGGGGGTTCTGACTTGCTATTCCTTTTCAAAGGTGCATCAAGGAAACTTGTGGAAACCCTTCTTATCTTCAATGGGGGATATCCTTTTAAAAGTTTCTGAATTTTGTCTCTGACCCTCTGTCAAGTTTATAGGAATTTTTTGTAGCCTTTAGGATCTTCACCAATAAAAGGGGATTTTCACAAAATAGAGACCAGGTCCCACATGGTTCAAGTCATGAATTTTCCCTTCAACATATACACATTTTAAAATAAATCAACTGGGTGTAAGGACTTTGAAGGCATTACTCAAGGAAAAAGGGGTGAGATTATTCAAACTCCAATAGATCAAACACTGTATTTCAGAATTGAAGTAATTGATCAATGCTTTTTCCATAAAATATTCTTGATAAAAAATCCTCTTGCCAATATACTACCAATTAGTCTAGAATCACTTCCAATATGTGCTTTTACCATCATAATCTCACTTTCAATGCACTTGTAATCATTCAATTAACTTTGTTACACATAGTCCTTTTATATACCTTTTCACACCTGATCAAGAAACAAATCAAGCTCCCCCTACCTTGGTGGACTACATCAGACCTATAACACACTATTTTCTCTTCTTTCACAGTCAAACAATGCTTTGTTTTAGTACTTTGAGAACAAACATGATACACTTACCAAGCCATATTGGTCATAGCTTCATTTCATTGAGATAGAGGGTACTTAAGCTCCCCCTCAACATATACCATCATAGAACACCACTTCTTGATTCAGATATCATTTAAACATGTTTGGGATTGTTAACCTTATCTTATCATGTCTACATAGATCTTTTTACATTTTTTGTAGTCCTATTTAGAATTTATAGGCTCTCCTAGTAATTCCCTCATGATATATTAATGTATGATCAAATTAGAGTTATCTTTATACATATGCATATACTAGTTTTAGATCATACTACCCAAATCAGTTGAGCAACTTAGAACATATCGTAATTCGATGATTATCACACATACTTGAATGAAATCATACATAATCCTTTGTAAGATCTTTCAAAAACCATTATATCTTCATCCTCATGCCTTGTTTCAGACCTTCTGACTTCCACACATCTTCAAGAATTTGATTATTGACTTCCTTCTCCAATTATAATCTCATAATAGTGGGAGCAAGAACACATAACAAATTATACCTTCAATTTGATCTCATGAGTGTTTGGATACCTTGCATTTTTGTTATTTTCATCTTCCTTGGAGTTCATGAGCATAAAATCTCTTCAACATTCCTCAACCTATTCCATCATACATTAAGACCTCCAATGCTAATATGCAGGCTTGACAGTAATGCACATCAACTTATAAACCCAGTTATGTAACTTATTAAAAGGCAACAGAATTACAGTAAAAAATGCAATAGAATTGTCAGTAGAATGTCAACAAAAATGTAGCAACGGTAGAGAAAGAGCATTGTGCAAACTCAATTAACTTCCCTTTTCATCTGATACATGCCACCAACCTTCTTTATACTTAATTAGAACCACTTAAATAAGACATCATGACAACATAAACTTCATGATGGATATTAATACTACAAGATACTTTGACTCCATATGAAAACTTCTTGAGATTAACATGACAATACACACTCATATTGACATAGTATGATGCAACAAACTTCCTTGAAGAGAATCCTTCAAGTATTGACTCATGGAGACATAAAATCACCACATACATACCTTGAATGATGTTTTTCAAACAACCTTATGACATACTTAACCTACATGATGAATCGACTTAAAATACCAAATTTTCATAATACTTGTAATGATAACAGACTCAGGACCATCTTTACAACACAAACACATGACCCATCAAATGATACCTTGACATAATTCACATGATATCAATTTTATTTGATCCACAACAAAAATTCAAACACTTTTGAGATGAGAGTTTACATATTTCAAAATCAGGACTTGATGAATGAACACATACCTTCATCAACACCACACCTTAAGAGTGACACAAGATGAGGCATAACTTACATGAAACATCAGTGACCTCCAAGAGTATAATCTTCACACAACCAACATGTTTCTTCTTCATGATGGGCCAAGCTCAACAAATGTGACCTCTTGACAGTAATGAATGGATATACAAACACATCATACTTCAATCATTCCATATAGACCTTGTGGACCTCTATCATCTCCTTCAAGAATTGCATCTTCTTTCTTCTTCTCCAATTATCTTTTCTATGTTCACATGACTTAAACAAGAAGGAATATTCATAAAAAACAATCTTATACCTTGAGTGAAAGCCCATCCTTTTCTTCTTCCTTGATGGTAGATCAACATATTGATGCCTTTTTTGGAATACCAAGCCCTTCTTGAGCTTCAAAGCCTACATGAGTCAAAATCCCAATAATATACCTGTACTTAACCAAATTGATTTTATCTTCATGTCTTGTCATCTCCTATTGATCAAATTCTCTTCGATCACTTCTAATTTGATCTTGATGTTTAGATCATCATGACATCTTTTTCTCCTTGTATGGTTTCAAACCCATCTTAATCATTATCAGCTGCTAAGGCCTTCAAGACACACATCATGCTATATAGCGATATTCAATACATATCTAGAACAACCTTAGGATCATTATTCTAAGTCATCATATCAAAATTTCACAATCTTCTTTAGGGACACATACATCAGGATCACCTTCAATATAGGTCATCTATGACTTCTTCATTATCGATTTTAGGGCATCCTACTTCAATATTAATACAAGGACCTGTTTTGATACCTTCATCATAGATCCTTTGTATCAGATATGATTATTGGAGAGAGAGAGTGAAAACCTCATAGATGGACTTCCATATGTCAAACCCTAAGGGTTTCAAACAAGATCTCAATCTGACCAAGAGGATTCTCTTTATCTTGACCTTGACTATCTGTCATACCTCGTGCTTCAAGAGGATCTCCTTCAAGTTGTAAAACTTGCTTCACAAGGACCAACTCTGATACCGATTGTTGGAAGAAAAATGGACTGATAAGGTGGGTTGAATCAGTCCTACAAAAATTTAACTTATTTTACAATGAGAAACATAATCAATATTCATTTAACCATTCATCATCCATAACCACATGTGAGCTTATTAGAGGTACCTTAACCATCCATAAGAGCATGCAATAAGAGAGAGAACACATAGAACACCAAATGTAAGTGGGAAACCCTCATAGAGGAAGAATACCCACTGAAAAGCATTTATTATATTACTCAAATCAAGGTCTTGCAAGAATATTACACATCCTACAACATTTGTTCAGTGAGGCACCAACCCTGCAAGGAGCACCAACCCCTAAACCTTTGTTGATATTATGCACAACAAAAAGGAATCCTATGAATATGACTCATCTTAAGATATTTTGATAAAGAATGATCACTAAAAATATGTTGATCCCACAGCTGATTATGATCCAAGTTCAGCTCCAAAAAAACCAAACCCTCATCTAAACAAACTCTCTCCAAACTCGCTCAAACTCTCCTCCTTCAAGGGCTAAATATATCAATTTTCCTTACACATCTCATCCTCATACTTCTTCAGGTATTCATATGTCTTCTGCAGATATTTTCTTAACCCCTCTTCACTCTTTTTCAACCTCTTATAGATCATCTCATAACCCCATAAGCTCAACTACTCACAAAAGACCAAAATACATACTTCTTCTTTACTCAAAACATCTTCTTCTCCTTCAAGTTGATCTCATACATGACCATAGCTAGTCCATTTTTTTATCTCAATTTGGAATATTCTAGAATCAGAATTAAATTCATAATTCATGAAGTTCACTAATACCTCCTTTAAGCTTCCAAAACTCTTCCCTCTAGGTTGCACTTTTCATCACTCCACACAACTAGTTCACAAATGACAAATATAACATACTTATATGTCAATCTCAACTCTAAAACTCACCTGGGTCAGTTGTGACCAAAGAAGTTAGTTCATCCTAACTCAAAAATATATTAATATTAACATCATATTAAACATCATACAAATGACCCACAATAGGTAGGTAGGGGTTAATATCATCTCTAACAAACACTAGGATGCACAAACAAGCGTCAAAACAATGCCTCCTTTAGCACCAATAAATGCTCCAACAGCTCCAAGGTCTTCAAAACAAAATTTCATGGTTCCATAAATCATCATAAAACATGGGAAAAACCTCTAAGAATCATTAAAAATATCAAGAAACAATTGAAAGATCCATCTCTATCATGAAACACACCAAGAAGCATGCAAACCCCACTAGGTCTTCAATGCCCAGAATTTTAGTTCCTGAAGAGTGACCAACTTGACATAGATAAATCTCATAATTATGAATCAAGTCAGTATACCATTAGAAATGTATCTCTAAGTCTAATTTCCATAACAACTCATTTTTTTCACTCTAAATCTGAATGTGGAAGACCTCCAAACAACTCAATCTCTGAAACTTCTCCAAACTAGCTTCAAATACCCCAGAATTAGGTCTTCAAAACTGAGCTAGCTCACCTATCAAAACTATTCACAAGGAACAAACCATATATCACTTGAAAGGTCACTGTATCTAGTTTCCATAAAATCTCTTTTCATCTTCCAACTCATAGGGTAAGGCCTTCAACCAAGCCAATCTCTAAAATTGCTCTTTTAGGCTCTAAAGACTCAAGAACTAGTCTTGAGAGGAACATGCACAAAATTTAGATTCTTCAGAGGCATTGGAAAAGACTGGTTACATGATGATATAGGCCACATCGTGATTTGGAGATGGGTACATTTTTTTAGCGATGAGGGTTTTGGATCTTAGGGCAAGGACTTAAAATAAGAATGGGGTTCACTAAATGATCTAATATAAATTGAATTAAATATAATTTCAGAGTAACTAATATAATAAGTGATATAAAAATGAAAATATAAAACAGTATATTATCATTTATATGAGGCTATAAAATTTAGATTCTTGAGAGGCATTGGAAAATACTGGTTGCATGCACATATAGGTCATATCGTGATTTGGAGATGGGTACATTTTTTAGCCATGAGGGTTTGGGGTCCTTAGGAAAGGAGTTAAAATAAGAGTGGGGTTCACCAAATGATTTAATATAATTTGAGTTAAATATAATTTCAGAGTAACTAATATAATAAGTGATATATAAATGATAATATGCAACAATATACAAGCGCTAAGATAACTTAGTTGATTTCTGTGCAATATGGAGGCATTCGGGACTATGTATATGATGGATCTCAATGGAAATGATGTCAAAGTGGCCAATAGAGAGTTCTGGAACTCCATACTATGTGGGATGGAAGCACCCATAGGAGGACAAGAGCATTTGGGCACTAGTGTCTGTTCTAGGTGTTAGTGTTTGTGTAAATATTCAGGATTTGCTCTTCTTATGGATATAAGGGTCTTCGCTCCAATATTATCTTTGTCACTCTGACTTCATTGTTAGGGTTTTGATCACACATGTAACCTACAAAACAACACCTTTCTATCTACACAAGCTCACAAACATAAGATCTAAATAAAATATGCAACATGTGAAGTCAGACTGACCCTAATGGTCACCCGATGAGTGAAATTAGTACCGAGAGTTACACTACATTTCATACTCTATGTAGTTCGGTGTGCTTGTTTGTGAAATGGTGTCCTTAGGTTTTTCCCTCGCACCAATGACACCAAGATAATGGGCTATAAATAGATTTGATGCAAATGTGTGGTATGGAATTCAACACTTCCCCTTCTTATGCAATGTATATAGCCCAAAATTCAGTCCCTTTTAATAATAATGATATTATGTAGATGTGATATCCCTCTTGAATTACTAGACAAAATAATAGTGTGTATGTTGTGTATATATATGAGTCTCTTGTTCGATTTTTGACACTAGTGACACAAAAGGCTGATTATGAACATGAGATAAGGATAAGAAAAGTGAAAAGGCCAACCAAAAATGTCAAAATGTGTAAAAAGAATAAAAAGGAAAAACATGCCCAAAATGGACACAAGCGCATGGGTGCTAATGTCCATAGTGGGCACTGGTGTCTTGAGATAAATAATGACATATGTGAAAAGACAAATAAACATGGATCCCTGTGACCTGACCAAAAGTGGATATAGAAATGATAAATGTAGAAGAGAGCTACGGTAAAAATCAATAAAAGACGTAGACAGGCAAGAGATAGTGTCACCAGTGAATAATTTTTTTACTTAAGATTCATGCATATAATAACATATTGATGGCATAATAAAATAGTAATATGTGCATGCTTTTGTGTCTATAATAATATTTAGTGGAGATGGTTTTTTTTGTCTAAGTGTACCTAATAACTTAGAGAGTTGGCAAGTGTTCAATGATGATGGCCATATTTTTTTATTTTTGCAGTAGACATGTGATTTCAATACTATGCATTTTTAAGGAAGTGATGCCCTCCCATGGGAGTTTACAAATGATGAAAGTAATGGTATAAGAGGTGATCAAGTTGGTGATGATGAGGTGATTTAAATGAGGGGAAATATAATTCCAAAAGGATTTGTTTTGTTAGAGGAATTGATTGATAAACATGAGATATTCATTCATGTAAAAGCTAAAAATCAACCCAAATATTTCACTGAATATGCAAAAGTAAACATTAGAACAAACAAAAACCAAGGATGGTAAATATTGGTAAGTGTTGTTCTCCTAAGAAACACAAAAACTTTTTAATTTTTTTGAAAAAGTATTCTAATGTGCTAGCTTATTCATATGAAGATCTCAAGTCTTTCCCACAATGGTTTATGCAACATTCCATCCCTTTTAAACTTGATTCAAATGATTTCTTGAAAAAACAAAGGTAGTACAGTCCTAAGATCACCAGAACCATTAGAGAAGAAGTTGAAAAGTTTCTCAATGCTCGCATTATCTTCCCTATCCATCACTCACCATGGATAACCAATATTTTTCTAGCTAGAAAGAAAAATGGCGAGATTTACATTTGTGTGGATTTTTGAAATTTTAATCAAGCTTCTCTAAAAGATAATTATCCCTTATTAGTCATGGAAAGTTTTTTGCAAGCCGTTAATGGCTTATTTAAAACAATTTAATTTATTTTAATCCATAATCTCAAACATGTATACATGGTTATTTCCTCTATGTATGCTTAGGTAGAAGTCACTAGCCTTGAAATCAATACGGTACAAATTTGAGAAATATTGTAACAATGTTGAGACTGTAAGATCTAATGGAATCAAGCTTTCAAGAACTTTTCTCCATTATCATTCTACACCACGAGCTCATGATCTACGACACTTGCATTTATTTGCACTTGACATGCATTCAAACATAGAAGGATTTCTATCAAACACTTTAGGTATTCTTTATGACACTCATTATGATTGAGGGATTGCATGGAATTGTGATTTCTAATTTATTACTCACTTGTATCATGAATCCCTATGATATAGTAGTGGTTTATTCATAAAATATGAATTTATTTTCCAACTTTATCCAAGGAACGAATGGGGTGAAATTGGTGGCTCCGTATGCCCAACAATATTTTAGATCTATATTCACAAGTAAGATTCATTTGTTAGGGATACTAATAAAATGTAGTCAAAAAATTAATTACGCGGAAAGGAGAAAAAATCCAAAACTTTGCACACAACTTTGGATTGATGCAGGGAGAAATTTTTAATAAATTGCATTTAAAAATTTCGTTTTAATTTTTTTTTGATGAAAAAAGGTGTCATTAATTTATTTTTCAATGTAACATTATTTTTCTTTGAAAAGTGGAAAACAAGGCATAAATATTTGATCAAAATAATGAAATTTTAGATTTAACATTGAATTTTTTCTTGAAAACATTTAAATTATTATTTAAAAATGAGTTCTAATCACTTTAGCATGGATATGTCATAGATGCTAAATGGATCTAACTACAACATCTAAAAGATTTGTTTGAAATAAAAATTTATGGCAAAAAAAATATGGGCAATTGTGAATGGAACGGAAGACAAACCTACATATAGACAAGTAATAATGGAAAATGTTTATAAATTTCAATAAAAACTACAAGAAGCAATGTCAATCATTCTATGGAGCGTGTAGGACGACTTTCTGTTGCACATCAGAAACCAGGAAATCCCTAGTGAAGCCTAGAAACTTCTAGAATTGATGCATGAAGCTATGATACTTTCTAAAATCATAAAAAAATACTTGAATTAATGAAAAATCCCAGAAAGGGGGATGGAAAATTCATCAATTCTGTTGTTAAAATAAAAAATATTAAATCTCAATTGGATGGATAGAATTTTGATTTAATTCAATATAAATTTCTATATTTTATCATTCAAATTGAGCACGACATTCCTAACTTATCTACACTTAGTGCTCTCCTGATTCAATAAGAGCAAGTCATGATGAAATTTTATTCGAAAGAGAATGTCACTCAAGTACTTCTCGCTTTGAAACCTAATAATAATTCTTCTAATTTTAATAAGAATAAAAAATCAAATTTTAAACCCCTTGATAACGATAAGAAACTAGTGAATAATCACCTAAAATGTAGTTTTGATGGAAAAAATTGTGGAAAATTTGGTTATACATAGGAAGATTGTAGGAAAAAGAAAAGTAAATCAAATTCCAACAATTAGAAAGCAAACAAATCTAATCAAAGTCAACACAAGAATAAAAATAATAATTAAAAACCTATTGCCATTGCTTTATATGTTGCTTTGGTTATTGCAAAATAAATAGATCCTAGATAGTGGTGCTTCTAGGAACATGAAATATATGTTGGATATTATCTCTAATATCATAGAAGGTAACTATCAAATTTATCTAGGTGATCATTCTATTCTAGGTGTACAAAGTCAAGGTAAAGCTAAAGTTTGCAATGGTTATATAAATAATGTCTTATATGTGCCTAAAATCAAGATGATTTCTTATCATGTTCTCAATTAACTCAAAATAAGTATAACATCATCTTATTTAAAGATAAATGGTATATTAAAAATGAATTAGATACTACTATTATAGAAGGTATTCAAAAAAATGACTTATAAATATTTAAAGGTTTTGTATCTATTGCCTATTTTTATTCTCAAAGTAGGAAAGGTTTCAAAAATTATGGCATAAAAGGTTAGGGCATGTTAACTTTAGGAGCATGTATGATATGTCTCATCTTAATCTTGTCATTGGATTGTCCCCTATCTCCTATGCTTGTGAAACTTGTGAAGGGTGCTTACGTAATAAAAAATTTGCAAACTCCTTTCATAACCACATGCAAACTCCTTTGAACGTATTGAACTTGTTTATAGTGATGTCAGAGTACCTTTAGGATTACCTTCATTAAATGTATATTTGTATGCAATTACATTCATTGATGGTTATTCTCATATTTTTTGGTCATGTTTTTGTTAAAAAAATATGATGTTTTATCAAAATTAAAATAATTTAAAGATTTATTTGAAAATAGTTCTAGTTATAAAATTAAAAGGCTTAGAATGAACAATGGAGGCAAATACATTATTAAATCATTTGATTCCTTTTGTATTGAATTTTGAATTCAAAGGGAACTTACCACTCCATATTCACCTCAACATAATGGTACAGTGGAAAGGAAAAATCAAACCATTCTTGAAATGGTCAGAACCATTAATCACTTAGCCCAAGTCCCTAAATTTTTGTGGGCTGAAGTTATGAATACTGTACACATTCTGAATAGATTCCATACTAAATTACTATTTCAAACAACACCTTTAGAAAAGTGGAGCAACAAGAAACCCAATGTGTCTCATTTGAGAATCTTTGGTAGCCCAGCCTCCATCTTTATTCCTAAAGATAAAAGGAAAAAGTTAGATCAGACCTCCTATCCTTGCATTTTTTAGGCTATGGAGGTAAAACAAAAGGTTTAAGGATTTATGATCATGTTAAATAAGAAATTATTGAAAACAAAAATGTTAAAATTATTGAAAAAACCATTTTGTGGTTCTTCTTTTGTTACTCTTGTTTATAACAAGTCCAATGAGTTAGAAAATGATGATCATGATGAATGTAATAAAGAGAAAATGGATTGTAATAATGATACTAAAATTGAAAACGAGTTCATTCATGAGTCTTCTACAACTAAACAACCTAAATGGGCTCAATCAATTTTCCAAAACGCTAATCCTAATAATCTTCATAAGATGACTATAAGTCATCATACTTACCATGATTTAATGACTATGTATGTTTACTTAAACCCAAATATTTTGAAGAGGCATGTTATGACGAAAGATGGATAAAATTCGTGAAAATTGAGTACAATGCCTTAATTAAAAATAAAACTTGGGATCTTGTCCCTCCTCCAAAAAAATGTAGTATTGATGGACCTTGGTGGATTTACAAAATCAAATATAACGTTGATAGTAATGTTTATAAGTTTAAGGATAGGTTATTAGCTCAAAGGTTTACTCAAAAACTTGGTATTGACTATGCATAAATCTTTTCCCATGTTGTAATAATGAGTGTTGTTAGGATTATCATTTCCTTAGTTTCTCAATATGGTTGGGAAATTCACCAAATGGATTTAAGAATGTCTTCCTAGAAATAGTGATCTAAAAGAGTAAATCTACATTACCCAACCTAAAGGTTTTGGGAAGCCTGGAAAATAAATCTTTGTTTGTAAACTAAAAAAACTCTATATGGCTTAAAACAAGCTCTTAGATCTTGGTATGCAAAAATAAATAGTTTCTCAAAGATATTGGTTTTAATGATTTGTCTTCTAATAATGATCACTTTGTTAAAGTTGAAAATAATCATATTATACTTATTGTGCTATGTGTAGATGATCTTCTCATTATTATAAATTCAAACATTTTAATTCTTAAAATCAAAACTAAATTGAAATAGTATTTTGTAATGACCGATCTAGGATTATTGCATCTTTTTTTAAAAATGGCTATTTTTAAAGATAAGCATTCTATTATTGTATCTCAATCACAATATATTACTGATTTACTTAAAATATTTAATATAGTTGATTGTAATTTTTTTGTTATTCCTATTGAAGTTGGTAGTAAACTAGATCCTAATCTTGCATGTGAGAAAGAAAACCCTACTCTTTATAGGTAACTTGTAGGTAGTTTAATCGATTTTACTATCACTAGGCATGATATTTCATACGCAGTATGTATTCCTTCAGATTAATGTAGGAACCATTCAATATTATTGGAATATATCCAAAAGAATATTAAGATATATTGAAGGAACAATTAATTTTGATTTACATTACACTTCTTTTGATAATGCTTATTTATATGGATATTGTGATTTTGACCATGTTAATGATGTAATAGAAGGAAAATCTATGAATAGATATGTTTTCAAGTTTTGTACAGGTGACATTACTTATAGTAGCAAGAAACAATGAAAAATATCCATCTTTCCTACTGAAGTGGAATATAGAAGTGTAATTGAAGAAATGAAAAAAACCATGTGGCTAAAGCGACTGTTGGAAAACATTTACATGAAATTTGAAGGAAGTACTCCTCTCTTGTATGATATCCATAGTTACGTTTCTATAACAAACAATCCGGTTCAAAATTAGTGGAAAAAGTATATATATATATATATTCATATGCATTTCATCTGAGAGAAGTTTCTCTACAGTGATATAGATCTCTAGTTTTTCCCTACTGTAGATCAAGTTGCAAATATCTTCACAAAGCCTTTTTGTGTTGTGAATTTCTACAAGTTTTCAGAAATGGTTAGCCTTTCAGAGTTTCCAATGAGGGGGAGTGTGCATGACAATAATACCTTGTAACGGTCGGTCATGTGTTTTATTTTTCACCTTTATACTTCTTCTCCATAGAAGTATTGTAAGAATATTTATGATATAAGTAAACTTCTCTATCTAAGTTTACTATGTAGTTTAGTAAGAAATCATCATTTTGTAAAGGAGGTAGTTACTTTTTAAAAGGATCCTAAAGTGTTTATATATTATCCATGAGGAACCATGAGATGTAGTCTCACACATCATGCTTAACCTAAATAATTCACTTCTAGTTTATGGATTCCAAATCTTGTTGTATTTAGAGGTAAGTTTAGCATGATGGTGTATAAATCCTTTAAAAGTGATATACTAGCCTAAAACCCTCATCGTGGTTTTATGATTGTAAATATTGTTATATACACAAATAATATTGGCATTTAATTCCACTTAACATTAAGGGGGTGTGTTGGAACATAATATTAAGTGGGTTATTAACCCCTTATGAGTTCCTAAGATTATATGTAATATTTATATTAAATATAACTATAAACTGTATATTATAGTTAATAAATAAAAATAAAAATATATATGTATTTATTATATATAACATAAGGTTTATATTAATTAGTTTTTAACCAATTAGGTTGAAAGGGTATTTTGGGAGTCACACCTGATCACCCAAAATAAATAGGGCACTCAGGGCCTTTAAAACATATGGGTGAGAGAGAAGAACAAGAGGTGAAAAATTAAAGTTACTATACTAGGTTAAATTCATAATGGTTTTTCAATTAATGAATATATAATTTTGTGGGTTTTTTACCTCATAGAGGTTTTCCCACATTAAATAATGGTGTTAATTATTTACTGTGATTATTTAGTTTATGTTTTAATGTTTGATAAATAAGTTAATCTTTATTTGTTTTGATTTGATCCTCCTCACATACATACAGTATGTGCATGCTATATTTTGACTTAACATGACTAACACACGTGTCTTGTACAAAACTGACATATCTTGATTTATATGTTTCTTTGTTACTTGCTATGATGTTTTTCTCATTGTTTTCTATACATGTTTTGTAATTATTTGTGTTACTACTTATCTGCTTCTCTTGTATGTGTCCAAAGTGCCTTGATTATTTTGTGACATTGTGGGCATCCAATGTTTATGGATCTATTCCTTTTTAGTGTGACATTTTTACTTTAGTATGCGGCCTAAGGGTCTTGATTATCTTGTGAAATTGTGTGTGTCCCATGTTTGTGAATTTATGCATTGATGTGAATCTTCTTTGCATGCTGCTATTTTTGTTTTCTCACTTGACTATTACTATGTCTCTATACCTATTCTATTAAATGTGTTGTTTCTACTACTGTGTTTTTTTGTTATTGTTGATTGTTTACTTGCACACCATGGGTGCCACCATGTGCAAGCCCTTTTATGTGTATAGGTTATCAAAGGTGGCCACCACTTCAGCATTCCATATTCTTCTACATATTATCAAACATACAACACATAAGTACACACATTTTATTTTTATTCACACATTCAAATGTGTTATCATATATGCCTCAAAAAGAGGGTAAATTCATTTGGATATATTCGACACCTACATGAATATTTCTAGGTTTAGGTATATGTTTTCACATGTTATATTCCCTTATAAATATGTTCCAACAAAAAAAATTGGGCAAAAAATACACAGGTTCAACACCATAGAGAATTGTTAGGACCGTATGGACATTCATGTCCCTACCATATGTTTTTTCTTGGGGAAAATTAGAGTGGATTTTATACACTTTCATATTTTTACTTACATATACAAATTTTTGGCATAGTTTCATATTCAATCGACACATTTCTAAGTAGTTTATAAGGGACATGAATGTTTCATTCCTTTTATAGTTTAGTACTTAGTTTTGGTTGCAAATATTGAGTTTTAGGGGCATAAACATCATTTTCCATCATCATATTGGTATATAACACACTCCTACTTAGTCATGTAGCACATGGGGATGGAATGGGGACATCCATTCTATTTTACACTTTGTTCCTATATATACAAAATAGGGCCTAGAACCGTCTGCAATGGTGTAGGTCGTGGGGTTATGGAAGGTATCAAAGAATCTAATTTCTATGTAGGTAGTCATTCATGTCTTCTTTCAAAGGGGAAGATATCAGGGTTACTAAAATTTTTGATACACGGTCTTATTCCTTCATGGGGTGCTTTGGTACCTCTCTTTTCTCCTCTATACCTTCAATTCGATGTTGGATAACATGAAATCAGTACTCCAGTTTATCCTTCAACACAACTAGGGACTAATCACCCCATATCCTTTGGATAGTTCAACAATACAATATGAATCTCCAAGTGCAAGAAAATAATGGGAGATCTTCCCTCAACACAACCAAAAAGGTTTATTCCTTCCATTTTTTTCATCCCTTTATTTCACTTTTTGCAGTTCAAATTATATATTTATATTTGAGTTATAGTTTAATTTCTACTATGGACATTGACTACACTATGTGTTACAGGTTTCACCACAAAACATGCCAACATCAATGCACTTGGACAAAAAAAATGAGAAAATACAAGTGTGTCTACACAATTAGGTATAATTTCTTTTAAGTATGTACTTTTCATTTCATAATGAAAGGGAAAGGTAAACGTAGACACTCAAATTTGGTAATTTACCTTTTAACATTGTTGGTTGTGACTATGCTCTCTTGATAAGATAAATATCCACGTCTTATCCCCATTTAGTTGACATTATTGTATCTCTCCCAAACATGCTTATTCCTACTCACTGATGTGTTATTACATTCTAAATATAAATGCATAAAATTAGTACTTAATGTCACACCCCCAAATTTAATATATTGTTCATCGTTGTGTTTAATGAATGACAACTTAATTAATTAGAAAATTTGATTTAATAATTAAACATATATAATTATATATACATATATATGCGAAAACATATAAATATACACATATAGATGTATATATAACTATTACATTTTATGATTTATTGGATGACTACCTTCTATTTTGCAACATTACATGATAATGATTTGAATGGACTTCACTATTGTTTGTGATTGTTAAGGTTATATTACAGTGGTAAAGACATTGAGTGAACCAGTCTTAGACTACATTGCATTGTTAAAGTTGACCACATTACTAGAAAATTATTTAAATTTAAATGTTATTGGGAATTGGTCATGGACCATATTGCATTGTTTGTGGACATATGTTTTAACTAGGAAGTTAACCCTCCTTAACATAATAAACATCGGTCATTAACTATTTGGAAAGGTAATTGTTAATGTTTAAATTATATTAAAATTGTCATAGACCATGGGATCAATTAAATTTTCATTGTTTTTAGAATAATGGTCTTGGACCATTGATAGGGTAAATGATTATTGATTTTGTTAAATTGGTTCATCGACCACATAGCATATAAAAGGTTTATTGAATATAGTTTTATATTGGATATTGACTGTGTTGAAAAATGGTCATCGACCATATTTCTTGGCAAGTATAAAGTTTAAATGTATTGTTTATTGCATGGAGATGGTCATAGACCACGATGCAGGTAATTGGTAAATTATTAATGTTTATCAAAATGGCCACCGACCATATGGTGAGTAACAATTTTTTTTAATATTGTTGAATTTTTAACATGGTCTTATACCATTCAAATTGTATGCAAGTTATTTTGAAATTGGAGGGAAGCCACTACGTGGCACTGTCAATCATTTAATAGAATTAAACAAGCATAATTCCTTAGGAATTGAAAGCTTGCATTGTAAGCCAAAGCATGTCTTCCCTCTCCCATACACATTTTTGGTTTTTTTGATGGTTTTTGTTTGTTGGAAGTTGCATGGAGGTTTTTTGAATGAAATTTTTTACGAGTTCTATTTTGAACGACTGCATGCAATGGATGAGCTATTTTTCATGGCGAATTAGTATTTATTGTTGTTGTTTTGGAAAATTTTGGGAGTTTTGTTGGGCATACGAGTTACAGGTTTTAAAGAGAAATTTCGAAAAGGAAAACACAAACCAGACATGGGTTATTTTTACTCAAGTTCTTGTTGTTTTAAATTCAAAATATGGAATACATTTTTGGTTTCTGTAGACACAAAATCACACACTTGGGTACATTTATAGGTGCTAATCACATACTACTATTCATATGATTCATAAGAGAGAAAACTAGTAATTAACATCTATCTTTGGCCTCTTTTCTGTCTTTCTTGTTTCCTCTTTGGTCTTACATACCCCACAACCCATTCCGATCTTCATTGTTTTATATTTATTGACTTTGGAAAATAGTGCCCAGCCAGGATGCCAATGCCCAGGCACCCTCATCCCCTATGGGCACCCCAACCTCTTTGTATCTTGATCGCCTCTTTTAGGCTTCTTTTATCTTTTGGGCATCTTGTTATCTTATGGGTTGACATTTTAGTTGTCAATTACGAACTTTAACCAAGGGAACCATATAAATACAAAGCTATGTGACAATAATAAAGGACCAAGCTTTAAGCATTTAATATCACCACCTAAGATTGTATCCAAAAGGAGTTCTAAGATCATCAAGGCATCCATCTAGTACTCACTCAAGGAACAAGTGATTGCATTTTCTACATACACACATAAGAGGGGAAGTTCATTTTTTCATCCACACATATATTTATATTACTACATCTAGTTATTGCTCGCTATCAAGTGCATCTTGCACAAGAGCTTCATAGGGCATGATTTCTACACACACACACAACAAATACATGGAGTCTGAGATGTAGTGCAATGCTTAGTTGTAAGTTCACTTTGTCGGGTGACCGCCGGGGTCAGTCTGACTCCCCATTTACATATTTATTTTTTAGGATTTGATGAAGTTTGGGGTTTTGTAGGATACCATTTATTTTGTAGGTTACAAGTGAATTCTATGATCAACCAATGATATACAGGTGATTAAAGGTGATAACCAACAAAAAACTCACGACACAGGAAAATTCAGATTTTTGCCATTTTTTGCAATCACGGGTGCTCAATAGAGGTATTTTGTGCCCAGGCGCTGCTTACCTAGTCTAGGCTTGTTCAAAATTTCTAGGAGTTTATGTTCTCGGTTGTAAAAATTTCCTCCTCATATTCATCAGTCTTCTAGTCTAGAATACTTCAGGATCACGTACAAAATTATCTAAGTCTTTTATCCTCTCTCTTGGACCTAGGGTTTTATTTTTTATCTAGCTTATTGCTTGTGTTAGATCTGTAATTTAGCATTTATTTATCATATGTGACTCCAAAATATCTAGGGTTTTACGAATTTCAATATTTGTTAAATCATTTGGTGAGCCCGTCTCATTCGAACACTTTTAGGTCCTCATCTCATCATGGATATCTCCATTCATGATTTCTTGCTAGCCAATCGTAATTGTAGGGCTAGAATCATTTCTCTCTTGGCTAACACTCACATTCCTTTTACTACTCATATGGACATAGTATATCAATCATTCGTAGATGAATTTTCTCAACAACTTAATTTTCCATCTAATGTAGCTGAAAATCTTTCTGTTTATGACAATGATCCTCCCCTATATATACCTGTAGAGACCTAAAATTAACATCGCTAATTCCTATATCCACGTTTGCTAATACCTCAACATTATCGCATCATTATCATATTATAAATTAAATCCTTCTCTTAAGTATTATTTCTCCCCATTGTATTTACTCCTCATAAATATCATTCTACGGTTGTAAAATCCTATTTTACCCTCTTTAAAACAACCCAAAACCACTTAGAAACCAAAATAAATTAAAAAAAACAAAATCAACAACTTCTCAACCATTTCACAACCTCCCTAACCCACATAACCTCTTTCCAACACACATCCTTCGTCAAAATAAACAAAAACCTCGATTTGGGAAGTAGTTTCAACATTTTCCCCGTAAAACCCAGATCGCTGACGATTCAACAGAATTGCGAGTGATTCTACTTGGTTGTTAGTGACCCTATATAAATGAGTTTCAGGCCTCATTTGAGGTTAGCTTGCATCTAGATTTGGCTTGAGGACTTTCAAATTAGTTGATTTTATTTGTATCATATCCCTATTATAGAGTCCATTCTTTCATCCCAATAACATTCAAGGCACTAAGAATATTTTCTTCAGCCCTTACGAGTGTCATTCACATGTCCAAGAATCAACTCAACAAATTCTTTCATTTACAATATCCTTCTCCGGGTAATATCATCATCTAGTCTTCATTTATCAACATATAAAAGGTAGATTTCTTCTTCAGTTAATCATTTATTTATGCATCATATCAGGCCTAAATCAACCCTTTTTAGCATCCCTTTTGATTTTATCTTGTCATTTCACCTGTACATTTTCACAATGATCACTACAATTTAATAGAATCACTAATGATTCCCCTAGAATCACATCGATAATTGAAGACCGATAATCATCAGAAGATTCCCATAAATCATCGCTTTTGATTCACCAAATCACTGACGATTCACCAGAATCGCTGATGATCCTGTCTAAAAGGTCTTTTGACCCCTAAGCTTGCTTTTTAGACATCCAAGATCCCATATTTATTACATAAGGCCCTTCAAGTATCTATCAAACCATATCAAGCTCCTTTGAGCCATCTTTAACACTCTATCAATTATCTAAATCAAATCTATCATCCTGCTCACCTTTGTGAGTACACAACTATCTACATCCTTGCTCCTTTGAGCCATTTTGTGATTCCTAGACTCCCTTTAGATCAGGTATCACCATCATACCATCATATAGCCATGGACCATGTCAGTCCATTTTCCTTTGCATTATTGGTTATATCGTCTGTTTTATCATTTTATCTTATCATTATCAGATTGATTTCTTGAATGTGGATTGACATCCTTGCAAGGAAGTCCATTGACTTCCGGGGATTGGCCTTTGTCTAGGAAATCCTACCATATATCTATCTAATCCTATCTTTTCTGAGTGTCTGTGCATTATAGGTATCTTATCCCATTGGAAAGAAGGAGTTGTGCACATGCTTGATATTCACGATCAATCATCCATCAAGATCAACATCAGTTCATCATTGTGGGTATCGGTAAACCCCTCCATCTTCTGAGGTCAGTTTTTTTTTGTTATTTCACTTCATTAATTTAAAATAGGAAAGAAAAAACTCTTTGAACATTCTGGCATGCCCGGTGGGACCCTTGTCCCTTTTCTTTCATTTCAATTTTATTAAAAAATTCATTTTAGGCCTTCTGCTCTGTAATCACCAGTGATCCAGTCAGCAATTTAGGTGAATCACTAGTGATTCCTATCAATCACTAATGATCTTTATGACTGCTTCTGATTACTTAGTCAGTCAACCTCTAACATCATTTTTTCTTTTTATTTTCTGTCTTTTGCTAACCCTTTTGCAGGTTTCTGCTACTTGGGTGGCTTTTGCTTGCTACATGTTATTGCATTGCTAAAAAATTAAAAAATTAAAATAAAAAGGAAGCATTTTACAGGTGCATGTCTCTTTCATTTCTTTTCTTTCAAATCATTTCATTTTTCTATCTGCTCTCATTGAAATCAATCATTCTTTTGGGCTTAAAAAGAATTTTTCATCCTGCTTGATCACATAGTTTAATTAGGAGATTAATAGATTGCATTCACTTAATCTCCCTCACACACAACCAAATCACATCAAACAAAAACTTATCATTGAAACATTCCTACCCAGGTGAAACTATTGGGATTTCATCACCCAATAGGGAAGCCAACTCAGTGTTTCTGGCTGAGTATAAACAATTGGTTGTCGATATATTGGCTAAGCACCTGACTCCCTTATCGTTGCGGGACCATGAAGTGAGGGGGTAGGTCCCTAATACCAGGCCTTGTACCGACACCAACACATAGATTTGGGCCTCACGTACCTTCAGTATATCAAGGAATCCATCCTTAAACAAACCTAAAACTAGCCTTAGAATGGCCATATCATTAGGTTCCCTCTAAGCCTCTTCCTCCACATCTAAATTCTAACTAAGATAATTAAAATTCTTACTTGACTTGTTTATTACATTTGTATCTCTCTTAGGGCTTTGTTGTATCATCATCAGTTAACTATCATTTAATATGGATCAACCCTCTACATCAACATATTATTTTACCCCTTATGCATCATTTTTACAATCATCTTTGGTTGCTTCATCCACTACCTCTACATCTTTTCATCCCAATCAATCTCAAAACATCCCCTACACAAGATCTAATCCTTATCAATCTCATCAACCTATCATGTCTCACTCAACTTCACTTAGCTCTGGCATTTTCCAAGAGCCATCTAGACCATATTTTGTCCCCTATGGAACCTCTACCTTTAAGCCAATCCTACAACCCTACAAAAACCCATCCAACAACCCTATGACTATCCTTTACAACCAGACTATTTCCAAACTATCACTCCTCAGCCCATGTCAAGTGTATCCCATCAATCAATCCTTCACTGCATCCCTCCTTCATCACAATCTCATCAGAATCTTAACATCCCCCATCTTTTATCCAATCAACCTATCTTGACTTCAATACCTTTCTCAATACCTCAGACATCCCAAACCTATACACACATCCCTACTCAGGCCCAATCAACCCCTCTCATCCAACAACAAAAACATATCCATTATCCCTACATGTCTCCCAACGTCCCTTTATCACAACCTACTTTACAAATGATATCTTCTCAAGCTACCCCTTATCAACCCCACATCAAGCCCATCCACAACAAAACCCTCTTACTCTCCACCATCACCAATCAAATCAATCACATTCTCATCCACACTTCACATGTTAATTCCCTCACGCCTAATCCTACAAATGATCCCATACAAGCTCTGTTAAATAGATTAGAAAATTTGGAAGCACTACCATGGGACCAAACACATCCTCACTTATGATCAGGTTTGTAATGAACCCATCCATCCATCAGTACCATATAATCCTATCCTCACATTGGGAATTGCCTGAATTTACCATGTTCCATGGCCAGGAGGATCCTCAACAACACATACTAGCCTTTAGACACTCATGTTATCTCATCATCATGATCAAGATATCATGCTTAGAACCTTTCCTATGTCACTAGAAGGAATTTCCTTGGATTGGTACAACTCCCTCCCTCGACACTCTTTATTCTCTTTCACGCAGCTAGCCCTATTATTTTTGAAGCTTCACTATCAATGTTACTCATAAAATCACCATTTCTGACCTCTCTACCATCAAACAATCTGAAAACAAATCCATTGTTGAATTTTTCACTAGGTGGAAAAGCATTATCAATCAATTGACCTTCTCACTACCTCAATCAAGAACTGATCGATTTTTTTTCTCGATCATGTTCCCATCACATCTCATCTACCCTTCAGATCCACACATTTCAAACTTTTGATGAAGCCTTCACCATGGCCAGAAAGTTAGAAATCCAAGCCCTTGAAGAAGGCCATATCAATCCTCAATCTACACATGTCCCATTTGATTCCCCTAGGTCTTCCTATGAAGCTAGATGAAACTACCACACATGATTTCATTACTTGTCTTCCTGACCCAACACCCTTGATAGATTCAGTTCCATATAGATACTACACATCCTTTGAGTCACATCATCAACACTATTACATATGATCTTCCCCATGAGGAGACCCTTTCATCACCAACACTTCCCCTTGAAGACTCAAAATCCCTTGGATCCTCTTTTTGATAATCCTCACGCATCGACATCACCTTCGCTTACTATCCAATCACCTACTACCTCCTTACAACCTTTAGACTCCACCTCAGAGACCATTACAAAGGAGGCACCTATAATCAAATATCTCAACATCCAACCATCTTGTAAACCAATCAAATACTTGGGTAGCTCACATGAAATGTAACCCACCTCAATCATGTCTAGAAACAACATCTCCCTCATCCGAATCAAAATCAATCCTATCCTCGACTCTTCACTTTTCATCTAGTCTGGAACCTTTTCCTAAACCAAACACTATACAATCAAATCCCATCACATCCATGACCTCACCCTCATCATCTTGTGAGACCCTCTCCTCTATCTAAAGTCAAACATTACAAAATCGAAACACATCACATCTATGGTCTCATCCTCATGGGAACCCATCTATCACGTAAGACCATCTTCTTTACCTAAGGCAAATCTATCCTAAAATTAAAAATCACATCATTACTCAAAATCAAATATGCATCCTTCATCTATAGTTCTCACCCTCACCATCCATTTTGGGACCCCATCCTTTATCTCAATATCATATCACATAGTCAAACCCTATCTCATCCATAATCCATCCCTCCTCATCCATTTTAGGACCTCATCCATCATCCAATTTTATCAATCCCACATCTTATCCCATCCTTGGATCACATCCTCTCTCTTATCAACCTCACAACATCCCTATGATGTTTCAACACCATATGCATATCCATGCATCCACCCCATCCAAAAATAAGACGTGTCCTACCAAGCGTTCTAAATAAATCAAAATCAAAATCCATTAATCCAAATCCCCCAAAAGGGACTTACATTGACATCCTCAAGAGGCTTATACAGGCTTCTCTTATCACATTACCACCCAATCAAAACATCCAATCCACATACTCAGAAACCTACATGGTATGATCAAAACAAAACTTGTGCCTACCATAGAATCCCAAGTCATAACACAGAGAGTTGTAAATCTCTTAAAGCCATAATCCAATGACTCTTCCTCGTCAATGATATTCTCCTAGAAGAAGACCATCCTAATCCATCATCGATATCATCTACACCTCCACCCTTGTCAGTGTCCTCAATGAACATTTGTAGGTCAAGGGGGACATCCTCAATCTGGTATTAACAAACCTCTTTTGGACATCTCTTCAACACCTTCCATTGAAGGTCCCTCAATCTCATCAACATCTACACCCAAGTCACTGACAGTATCCTCACCAACATCTATAGGACCAGGGGGTCATCCTCAATCAAATCTCAACAAATATTTCTCATATATCGTCTTCTCATCACCTTCTATTGAAGGTCCCTCATCTCAAATCAGTATGTTCACCCACCTACAAATCATAGAAGTCATCATACATGAAGAAAAGGAAAAACCAAAGCTTCGTCATCTACCCCTCCTCATCAATCATCCTCTCATATCCTCATCCAAATTTCAATGACTCCTTTGTCAAAGGTTCCACATATCCTCCTTTATTTACCATATACTCAATCAATCAACATCAAAACTTTCATCATCCTAGGCTGAAAGACATCATTCCTTTCAGCGCATATTATCTCTATCACATTGTCATGCTAGGGGGTCTCTTCTTTCTTCTGAGACTTCAAAAGTATTACCTTACACACCTCCCCCTAGTTAATCCTCACCAACCCTATCCTCTCAATAAAATCAAAATGTCACTACTCTGGAAAGGAGTAAATGTGGAAATTTTCCCCTAACTGGATCAGTCCATATAGTATGGGTCGGGAGCTTATCATCTAGCCTCCCTTGATGGTACACCTAAAAAGGAACCTCTGAATGCCTTGACACTTGTGGCCTTTCTACTATTAACACATCAACCATTCATGATAGTAGTCACATCAAATATCTTATTCCATCATCAACCAACCATCTTATCATCGTAATGATTTGAAAGTATGTGGTTTTTTGTCACTATCCTTACAAAACCTTAAAGATGAGCACCATGACTCTATTCATCACATCTTTCACATGGACAAGTTCCTCCTTAACAGGAACCCCACAATCATTACATCCATCCACCTTGTGTACCAACCAAAAACATGTCATGGGGCACATATGTGTAGGTCATGTACACATTTCTTCTCCCCTCCTTGAAATGGTCTATTAGGGTTTTTCCCTCAACTCAAAAAAAAGTCAAAAATATTATGGATGCATCTTATCAAAAATAAATAGACTAATCCCTCGAAGGACAACTACTACTTTCAAAACTATAAAAATCATATTATCAAAATAGAAAAGTAGATTGATCCCTCGAAGGAAAACTACCTATTAAAATCATAGACCGATCCCTCGAAGGATGACTATCTGTAAAATCAAAATCAAAAATCAAAATTGTAGACCACTCCCTCGAAGGATGGCTACCCATGTAAAAATGCTTCCCACATCGATCAACCTTCAAAAATTCAAAATATCAAAAGCATCCTAGGAAAGCTTCCCACATTGATCAACTTTCCCATCAAAAAAAACTTCCCGCATCGATCAGTTTGCGTCAAAAATAAATGTATAGTTGGGGCATCTCTCTATGAAACTGTTGAAAGGAGAACCTTCTCCCCCATACAACCTACATATGTTAACCCTTTCACATGTTCTAGGAAGGTACATCTTATCACTTCATCTCTATATCCAAGATCCTACATGTGACTACCCATTGTTAGTCATGTGTTAACATCTTTATAAGGCCAAGAGTGTAAGTGCCTTCACTCATTTTTATTCCCATCACATATGTATCAAATCCAGTATAAAGCAATCATTCCACATTTTATTCTTAACCATGGTTAAGACACATTTTGACAAACATTAAAATCACTTTAAAATAAAATAT
The DNA here is from genome assembly GCA_019776745.2 of Taxus chinensis. Lineage (NCBI taxonomy): Eukaryota > Viridiplantae > Streptophyta > Pinopsida > Cupressales > Taxaceae > Taxus > Taxus chinensis. The sequence continues at coordinate 629,708,288 of CM034149.1, forward strand.
CAAATCATCACATCAAAAACATCCATCAACATCTATTTAAAACTATAACTATTAATATCAATATCCATACAATCATGATCGCATATCAATATTAGATCATCACATCAAAATAAAATCAACAATCATAAATCAATCATATTAGTCATATCATTGTACATCATATGGAGTCTCAAAAATATGTGTATCACGATACATCAAAAACTACTTAGCTTCAACATATCCACATTTGTCAATCACTTGAGACTACACCTCTGTGTCATCAATGGTCCTTTACCTCGTCATCACCCTTTTTTGTTGTTAGTCATATGTCCCTACGAACCCTTTGGTTCCCCTATCACTTAATCCTCTTGTAAGCCCACCTTTGTGGCAACATAAATTTTGGTCCTTTGACCTTGTCAAACCATCATCTTTCATCGTTAAAGTCATATGTCTATAGGACACAAACCCTTTGGTTCCCCTATCACTTGACTTCTTGGTCTCGTAAGCCACCTTTGTGGAAACATCAATTTTCAGTCCTTTGACCTCATCAAAACATCCTTTTTATTTCCCCTTTCCATCATTAAGTCATACATCTATAGGACACAAGCCCTTTGGTTCCCCTATCACTTGATTTTTTGACGAAACCCATCTTGTTTCTATACCTCGTCCTGGGGCATCATCTCTCATCTTTCCATCCTTGCATCTTTCCATATATCTCTTTCAAACTCGTGATCGATTCCCTTTTAGGTCATCAATCCCTAGTTTGAGGGGGAACACCTCATCATATAATTCTATATATTTCACATCATTATCTATCACATCTCATTTTTGTCTCGTGGCTTGTCTAAAACCACTCAATAAAAAGGGAAAAATGTAGACACCTAAAATTAGCACTGCTAATCCTCATGTCACATGTTGCTAGCACCCCTTCATTATCACATCACTATCATATTATAAATTAATCCTTATCCTAAGTATTATTTCTCCCCCATTTATTTATCCCCATAAATATCATTCTACAACTGTAAAATCCTATTTTACCCTCTCTAAAACAACCCAAACCACTTAGAAACCAAAATTAAATAAAACAAAAAAATCAACAACTTCTCAACCATTTCACAACCTCCATAACCTGCATAACCTTATTTCCAACACACATCCTTTGTCAAAACAAAAAAACCTCAATTTGGGAAGTAGTTTCAACCTTTTCCCTGTAAATCGCTAGCCAGAATCGCTAGTGATTCTCCCTGGTTGTTAGCGACCCTATATAAACAAGTCTCAAGCCTCCATTTAAGGTTAGCTTGTAGGTTTTTGGACTCTGGCTTAAGGACTTCATATTACATTTTCTTTGTATCATAGCCCTGTCACAGAGTCAAAGATCATCCCAACAACATTCAAGGCACCAATAATCTCTTCTTCATCCTATTTCATTCACATGTCCAGAATCAACTCAACAATCTTCTTACATCTACAATCCTCCTCTCTCAGGTAATATCATCCTCTTGTCTTCATTTATCAATTTATACAAGGTAATGGTAACTTCATTCAGTTATAATTATATTATGCATCATATCTAAGCTTAAATCAACCTTTTTAGCATCCCTTTCAAGCTCTATCTCTTTCCATTATCAACTTGTACAATTTCACAGTAATCGTTGAAAATTCCCATAATTGGCAATTCACCAGATCATTGATGATTCACCAAGATCACTAACGATTCACCACGATTGCGGTGACCCCTAAGCTTTCTTTTTAGATATGTGCACCTAATCATTACCACGATGCCCTGGGTCAGAATGTGATCATCATATGATGACCCATCAACGATCAATGATGATTCCTAGACCCTGAATTCTAGGATCGCCAACGATTCACCAGAATCCCTTTGGCTAGAATCACCGATGATTCCTATTTTCTAAAAGGTAGGTGTTTTGACCCCTAAGCTTGCTTTTTAGACATCTAGATCCATAATTTATTACCGTAAGGCCCTTTAAGTATCTGTCCAGTCATATCAATCTCCTTTGAGCCATCTTTAGCACTCTATCAATTATCTAAATCAAATCTATCATCCTGCTCACCTTTGTGAGTACACAGATATCTACATCCTTGCTCCTTTGAGCCATTTTGTGATCCCTATACTCCCTTTGGATCATGTATCACCATCAGACCATCATATAGCCGTGGACCACGTCAATCCCTTTTCCTTTGCATTGTTGGTTATATCACTTATTTTATCATTTTATCTTATCATTATCAGATTTATTTCTTGAACATGGATTGACATCCTTGCAAGGAATTCCATTGACTTATGGGGACTGGCCTTTGACTAGGAAATCCACCATATATCTATCTAATCCTATATTTTTTTGAGTGCTCTGTGCATTACAGGTAGCTTATCCCATTGGAAATGAGGAGTTGTGTGCATGCTCGGATCCATCGACTTTTATTCATCCATTAAATATTGGTGTCCATCATCATAGGTATTGGTAAACCCCGCCGTCTTATGAGGTCAGATTGTTTTTTTTTTCACTTCATTAATTTAAAGTAGTCGTGTATATAATTCTTCTATGCATCCCTACATTACTTTACCTATCACAGTCAGACCCAAATATTGTTCTTACGGTTTTCTTTTTTTATCAATTTCCTAGTTCAGTACAATTACTTATGTGGTAGGCCATGACTACATGCCATGCAGACAGTGCCTTCTACAGTTCACCGATGTGTTAAATTCTTACATGAAGGCTTTGAACATACCATAATTGCTGATCATGACCCATTCAAATATTGTCGTTTAGACTCAACCACTGCATTACCTACTCTAACTTATGCTACTTGTATACATTCTGTTGATGACCAACAACATGCAAACTATCCTGTTAACTTGCCTCCACTCAAAGGAACTATTTGTGTATTAGACATCGTCCCATATGCTTCATCCTCACCCCCTCCTACTAATGCTATGGTAATTTTTCAAGGGTATTTCCATACACTAGATGTCATACCACCTTCCTCATCTTACCATGAGCACACTGCATCGGAACTTCCTCCTTTCACATGCACTCTTTTCATCAAGAGTTCTTATTGGATGCATATTCCTTTTGATCCTAATAGTTCTGATACTATTTACACACATGATGGTCTAGATCTATTGGGTCTTACAATCGATGATCTCTTTCCTTCGCCTCATTTTCCTTATCTCTATCACATATATGTTCACCTTAACCAATGCTTATGGCCTTCACATCTTCCATCTATTTGTCTTTGTTGCACACACTTCTCCACTTACTCTTGGGTAGTATTGGATTGACTACATTGGTGGCACTCTAGATCCTGATCATATTGATATCACATTTACTAAGACCTTCAGTCATGTTTCTATTTGCAATGATTCATTTCTTGGATATTCACAAAATCTTACTTGCTGGTATGCACAGGATATCCACTACCACCTTTCACTAATGAATAATATGCAATGGGTATGTACAATTTATGCCACACTAGATCTTTACATGATCAACCACATATTATTGCTTACACATTTTGTGACACTTCTCTATTTGATTTCGAACATGAAAATGATTATCTCTTCGTTGATGTTACTTTATTCTTCTCATCATCATATACTTAGGGGGCATCACACTCACTTTTCTCTTCCCCCCCTTCTAACATTCTAATGTGTATATAATTTTCAACTATTACACTCAATGGTTTATGTTTCTAATCATCATTACAACCACTTGATGCACAACATGTATTATCACTACCCTATGACACACTCTAGTTCCACGGTTCATATCTTGACTGCGGATCATCCAAATATAAATTAACCTCACTCACACTCTTCACACTCTATGCTTCATTGACCATATATTTTTAGCACACACTCTCAAATAATTTCCCTATGGCACACTCTCATGCTAAGGTTCACACTTGACTGTTGAGGGAATATTACATCCATGAACCTCACATCAGATGCATGACACATTTCACACTCTGTGCATTCATGACACATCTCTCTGACATCACATTATTACACATCACACCACCCTATGATGCACTCTAGTTCCATGGTTCATACTCGAATGTTAAGGGTCTCAATTTGAAATGAACCTCACCACATTTACCTTTTATGCTCTATGCATCATTGATCTATCTTTTGAGCACACAGTTTCAAACCATTTCCCGATGACACACTCTTGTTCTATGGGTCATTATTGACTGTTGAGGGGTCATTTATAAATGAACCTCATCCCATACATACCCACACTCACTCACTATGGGGTCACACTGCTCCTATCCCCATTCACTTTACATTTCATTCCATTCACATTCACAACATATTGCATATCTTGGTTGTTTTTACTCTTGCTTACTTATGCTTACATGTACACTTTGTTTCACATGCTAGATAAATACTTATTATGTCATTATCTTTCTATATATACACATGCATGTTCCACTTGTTCTCTAGTTGTGAATGTGGAATTTCTACAGATCTTTACATGCAACACAAATGTTTGGCACTGTACCTCTTACCAATCCCACTAAGGCTTCTAGGGGCATCTACATCTACTTTCATACACACTACAGGTGATATTGCTTCGATTTATAATATTTCCTATTATTATTAGTGCACTATTTTATCGCTATATACAAATCTTGACATAATTTTTATGTTTTTAACATGCTAACGAGTGCTTCATGTGCAACATTTTTCTTTGCAAGAATTATTTACTACCATGGTTGTATAATACTTTGCTTGATACTATTTACCATTCTTTGTGGGCTATGCCCTATGCATTACTTGTTCATTTCTTGTATGCTTTTGGACACTTTAGCCTTGATTATCTTGTGACATTATGAGCAATGTCCCATGTTTGAAACCCAATTTTCGCATTCTACTTTGTCTAGACTATTGCTTGTTACACTATTTTTTTTATTATATGCTTGCTACTTGTCTACTAACACATACATCTAGGCACTTTGTTTGCATGTAACTTTGTTTTCTACCATGTACATTACCATCCCCATGTAGGGATACAGTTTCAGATCAACATCTGGTCTTCTCCTTTGGGCTGCATCCTCCTAGCGACATTGCATGCACCCAAAACTAGGGGGCATACATTGTGTGAATCAATCACCCTAGACAACAACTCAAAGATTTTGTACATTCCTACACAATAAAAGAATAGAACAAAGTTATAGTCACATAATGAATCATATTCTAACTCAAGTCATCAATTCAACATAGAAACTAGCACCCAAATATCGACACTAGTGCCTGAGCACTCATGACCTTTCCTGTAAACCTATGACTAGGGGGAAGTTACAATCACTTTCTCAGATTGGCATAGTTTATCACATTTCATAGAGCAGTTTTCATAGTACAAGAACAATCCTCTAATAATTGAAATACATTCTATCTTCTTATTTTACTTAGACCAAATTGGATAAAATAAAAAGTAAAGTAGGATCATACCATTTGCAGTGGTGTATAAATTTGGGAAGCATTAAGGGATGGAGAACAACACTAGACCTTTCTCCCCAACAATATTCTGCCATGGCATGAGATCACCCAAAAAACTCACACTTTAGCATGAGATCACTAGAAAAAACTCACTCTTCTAAAATGGTTTAGGACACTTTCTATCCTTTTCACTCATCACAGATTAGGTGCACACGTTCCATTTACTACGTTTTCACATTTTCACATACTTTTTTCATACTTTTATAGAGTTTTCATAACACATGACTTTGACTAGTCCTTCTATCTTCTTTTGTAGGTCCATCCTTAATACACAATAAGAAGCATCCCTTCATCAAACTACAATAACAATAATTATAACTTGGTACAACACATATACTTCACCCCTAGGGTGACTTCCTCTTTCTTAGCTTCCTCGCTTCATTTTTAATCACTCCACACTTTTTCTTGTCTCTTCAGCATGCTTTCGCCATTGATCTACATTGTTATCAACTACATATCTCTTATATACTTTATGTTATCGAGTATTCACTCAACAACATAAAATGGGGGAAAATATAGACATAAAGTCACACACTTGGGTACATTTATAGGTCCTAATCACATACTACTATTCATATGATTCCTAAGCGAGAAAACTAGTAATTGACATTTATATTTGGCCCCTTTTATGTGTTTCTTGTTTCCTCTTTAGTATTACTCACCCCACATCCTAGACTGATCTTCATTTTTTTAATCTTTATTGACTCTAGACACCAATGCCCATCCAAGATGTTGTTGGGGTGATAATGTCAAGTGGGATCAGCCACTTGGGCATGCCCCAACATTATTAAAGTTTGTCTGATCAAACTGTATTAAAAGAATTCTTTCACAATTAAGAATGAAGGGGCTCTAACTGATTCACCAACCCACATTGATGTTGGGTGATCCCTCTCAGGGATTGGCTTTAACAACCTTTACATTTATATGAGTCTAGTATTAAAGACTAAGATCATTATAAGATACGTTAGCAAAGCATACTATGTAAGACACTAGCAGAATGTAAGATGAGCTAGATGGTCATGATTATTGTATTAACTAATCAAGAGACATAGCTCTGTAGTGGTGTGAAATACTGAGGAGTGAAGTGGAAGTGCTGGGTTAAACTTGTGTAAATTCTTAATAAAGACAATGCTTTTACAGTGGAGTTTTTTCCTTCGGGTTTCTCCACTTAAATTTGGTGTTATTTATCTCTTGTTATTGTTTTTTATTTCTTTCAGATTTTGTTCATTAAGCTATTGTTATTTTCTATCTATTTCAAGTTATTTATTTGTCTAATCGACTACATGCCATAATCTATAGTCTTCAGCCTTTAATGGTGGATCTATGATCTATGTATTATATTTCCCTACTAAATCTAACATGGTATCAGAGCATGGTGATTGTGCATGTGCAAGATCAATCTAGAAGTCTTTTGACTTGAAAGGGCGAAGAAACTTTAAGTTTATTGACAGATCTATGAGACCCAAAAGTTCCATAGTCATGTTAAAGCTAACCTAGGTTTAAAATTCTAGTTCCCGCCTAATATTGCTTGAAATATTGATTAAAAATGGGCTAAATGGCTGTTTAGATCATGTTTAAGAATTTTGTTTTCTTATATCTTTGATTTTGCATCTCTTTTTAGCCATTTATGGCTTGAATCTGTCGTCTGTGAGCTATTTTTCTAGTTTTCCCGTTGTAGATAGCCGTTTGTATCATTTTTTGAATGTGGATCCAAAATATCTAGTTAGATCCAATTTATTCGAGACTTTAAAGTCTTTCCTGGCTGTAAAATCTTTATTTTTTGCCATTTTTTGTCTTTGCAAAGCCTTGGCCAATCGTTTTGTGCCATCTGTCTTTCTATTTTTGGTCATTTTTAGTTTTGTGAAGCTTGGACCAATTAAATTTCTTTGAATAACTTCGTTGTCCTTAATTTTATGTTTGCGAAGCAATTTCAATCTTTTATTGCCAAGTGTCTTGCTCTGTCAGTTTTTATTGAATTTTTTTCATGTTTGCGAAGACACGTACCCACTCTTAGAGTTCCAAATGGATTCAATCTGACATATTTCTGTCTTTGTGAAGCTTGGGCCAATCTTCTAGTGCCATTTGGCTTGGCCCTGACAGACTTATTTGACTTATTTTGACTATGCAAAGCTTGAGCCAATCATATTGCTCCATGCTAGCTTCACATTTGTCAGTTTTTATCAAATCCCGAGCCAATAAAAAAGCTCCATCTTGCTTCGTGGTGTTACTAATATTGTTTATCTGATTTTAGTTACAATCCGTGAGCCAATAAGGGCTTTACGCGTTTCTTCACATTGTTGAGACTTGACTTAGCTATTTATGACATTTACGAAATATTGAGCCAATAATTTTTATTTTCCAAGTGGCATCCATATTCCACTTTCCAATTAGTCTTCTTTTAACATGTTTCAGATTTGTACAATTAAGCCAAAGGGTAGACCAATAAATTATTTCTCCAAGTATCTTTTCCACCTGTCGCATTTGTCATTTTTGTTGAAATATAAACCATTTAAAAGGCTCCATGTGTCTTCAGTTTTCTTTAGTCATTTTTTGCATTGTAAAGTGTGATCCAATAAAATTTGGACACACATATATCTGTCAGTTTTTTGGTACGACTTGCAAAGTGTGAGCTAATATAAAAGTGACACTTGTCTTAGTATTCTTTACGGTGTCAGACTTTAGCTCTTTGTTTCATGGGTTTATTAACTTTCCTTTGTACCATGGGATATCTAATTTTTCTTCATTCCATGCAAATTTTTTTAAGTCTGAGATCTATGAAGTCTAATCTAATTGAAATACAACACGTATTCTATGTTTTTCACACTTGTCAGAATTTTCATAGACTTGTGAAATGCAATCCAACTATTTTTTGACACGTATTCTAATTGTGTCAGGGTGTCAGTCTTTGCGTTGGACTTTGCCACTTAGATTATGACACCGGTTTTATTCCTTTTCCGGACTCTAAACTTTATTTTAAAATTAGTTAACTTTCAGGGTTATTTTAATCTTCTCAAAGTCTTTATTTAAAGTTTGGCGGAAATCTTCCAAGTGCCAACTGTTTAAGCCATTAATTTTTCGACAAGTGGCTTGTTTGACTTAGACTTTGTTGTCGCATTGTGTCAGAATGTGAAATGTGATCCAATTAATTAAAGACACATGTATACATGGTTCTATTTTTTAATTAATTGTCATTCTGCCTTATTAGCTATGCATTGTGAAATGTGAGCTAATTAAAAAGTGACACATGTATTTTCTTTATTTAAAGTACACATATTGACGATGTGTTTATTTATCTTTTTTCACAATTTTTTTATCGGTTTCAGACCCGAAGAGGCTTAAAATTTAATTTTTTAAAGCGTCACTGTCCAAATGAGGATCTATTTTAAAGCCTACACGTGCCTTTCTTGGTATTGTTGATCTGTGCCACGTGTCGACCCCCTTGTATGAGCTGTTTATTTAATTTATTTTATTTGTTAAAGTAGCTCATTTTGAGCTTCGTAACTTAGTTTTGTAGCTCACCCCCGTCGAGTTGCTAAATAACTCATTGAGATACTCTAGCCTGACTCAATCTAAGCTCATGTAGCTCATCCTTTAACTTGCCGATCCCCTGTAACTTGACCCCGACTCTGTTATATCAAATTTGATCTTAAATCGACCAATTTAAGCTATTTTTAGAGGCAAATCTAGTTATCTTTGGAAATTTGATGAACTGTGCTATGTTTTTTAAGCTCATAATTAATTAATTAATTAATTAGCTAATTTTCCTATTAAAATGGTATGTAGCTGAAAACACAACCTAACCTTGCTAAAGTTAAATTGATCCATAACTTGACCAATTCAAGCTATTTTTTGATCAAATTCAGGCTGTTTGTTGTCATATGACAAATTAAAAGATATGTAGCTTGTTTTTTTTGTCTCTATTTAGCTTCTTTGAGTTGTTTTTTAGCTTGTATTTGTCTCCATTTCCATATGAGCATTAGAAATGGCTAGTTATGCTAATATTTTGATGGATAAGTCTTAAATTTTAAATGGAACAAATTATAGCATTTCAAGAATTCGATTAAGAGCTTGTTTTATGGCTAAAAAGCTCTGGGATCTTGTGACTGGGAGACAAGATACCCCTGAAAACTAGAAGCCCCTATCTCAAGACATGTAAGTTATGTTGATTCATGATGAATTTTGGTAGTTGCATGATAATAATGAGACATCATGAACCCATATAAAGAGTAATTAAGAAATCCTAAACCATGTCTAACCATGAACAAATTTCTTCTCAATCACAGAGGTAGAATAGAAATTGATATCATATTTTGTAATGCATCAAGTGTATTTATAAGTTGTACCTAGAGGTTAAAAATAATATGTGCATATTCTTGAGAAAATTTCTTGTAAATCTGCCTCTCTTCCCTCTTCTGAGTATCCTAAAAATGAAATTGTTCTGTCAAAGTTATTTTTCAGTTGATTTTTTGATATAATGGATCTAGACATTGAGGGGGAGATTGACCCTTTTCAGATTTGTAGCTTATGACTCATGGCTTTAAGGAATGATTATTTTGAAAGTTGTTAACCATGCCAATATAAAGCTTTGAAATATGCTCTCCTTATTTTTGAAAATTGGAAACTGTGCTTTGATCTGTACCTAGGAATTGATGAAGCTCTCTTTATTGAAATCATATTGATCATGTATGAATGCATATTTCTAAGAATATGAATAAATCATGACAACAATTACCTGTAACTATTTCATAGTTTGTCTTTGAAACCTTACTTTGAAATATGTTTCTTGAAAATACTAAAACAATGTACAGTATAAGCTCTGGAAGAATTTGAGCTTTGATGTTCATGCATTTGTATCTTGGCTCTCTTTGGTTTTCCATCCTAGAATGATGGCTGAAATTTGTTCATTTGATTATTCTGATACAATACATCTCCGGAAGTCTGTCCTTGAATGCTTTAAAGTCTTGCATTTTGAGCACCTTTTTTTTTCTGCTATAAGATGTTGACTATTTGATGGCTTTGATGAATCCTTATATAATGTTTGATCATTCTTGGACATGATTGCAAATTTCTATGGAACCTGATGATGAACCTGCCATCTTGTGGTTATCTATGATACAATAATGTGAAACTCACTTTCTAGTAAGCTGATTGGTTATCATGATCCTGAATTACTTTGAACCTACCAATGATGTTGCAAATTTGGATTCTTCCTGATCTGGACACTTTGTCTTCCTTGTTGATGCAAGAAGAGAGAGTCATGGAAAAAATTGATTTAAAAAGAGACTACTTCTCAAGCTCTATTCTCACAGAATCATAAGTTTCTCATAATAGAAATAACATCAATCATAATCAAAAGTCTTTGTATGATCTCTTAAGCAAGCTCCTAGAGCTTGGTATGTTTAATAGGTTCTTTCAGGAGCTTGGTTTTACTAACTGTTGTGCTGATAATGATTTTTTTGTCAAAACAATCATGATCTCTTAACAGTAACAATAATATAATTCTTAGAATCAAGAGAAGTAAGATAATGTTTTTGACTATTAAATCATGTTTTTTGGCATAAAAATCTGATCATATATGACATGTCTAAAGCTTAAATTTTTCTTACATGGTCATTTTATTCTATGAATACTATGATTATTTTGAATTCATTATTTGTTGTGTTATCTACCAAGTCTTATCTCATTATGTAAAGACTTAGAATATGAAGATATACATATGTTGTTAAATCATTTTAATTGATTACTAAAATATTATTATATGCATATCAATGACACTTGGGGATGCCTTTGTGTTTGTATTGGAGATGTCCAATATTGATTGCATCTAATTAATGTTTTAGTAGTATAATATGTTGAAAATTTTCAACATATTTGTAATGTAACATGGTTAGTTGTTTAAGCATATCATTATTATAGTTGTTATGCCTATTATGTTGTCTATCATGACTCTAACCATGCTGATGTTGTGTTGGATATACAGCTGGATTTATGTTCAAGTTTTGATCCAGGTGCCATCACTTGAAGCAACAAAGAGCCATGTGGCTAAAGAGATGTACTGGTAGTGATACACATAGGAGCTAAAGAAGTATTCCTCCTCTATATGAAGGCCATATTACTCTTGATAAAGAATCTAGTTCAAACATCAGAGATTATGTGAAGACCATTGCATGTTGTGAAGTCTTGCAAGTTTTGTGCCTTGTTCAGCCTATCAGAGTTTCCCTTGAGGGGGAGTGTGTATGGCAATGCCAACTCTTGATGGATTATTATAAAAAGACCTGGGTCAACTTTTAAGAGTGGATCATGACCACCCACTTTGTATGTAACAAAGTGATCCTTTAGGGATTGGTTACACATGGTTGTAACATTGTATGTGAATAAAGTCTCATGAGAAAATGCATAAGACAGTTCATTGTAAACTTCTAATACTTCCTCCACTTTGTAATAAGTAAATGTGTCACTCTATGTGAAGTTACTAGTAAATCCCAGGGAAGCTTTAGTTATGGGTATGCCTTAGTTTATAAAAGGCTCCATAATCTGATGTAAGTCTTCATATGTAAAGCACTAGTCTTAAGAATTTATGTATGGGAAGATCTACGGATTTTCCTTGTTTGCATGCTAGCCTAGATCAGGTAAAATTGGCATGTCTATTTTTTACTACTTAACATTAAGGGGGAGTGTTGGGGTGATAATGTCAAGTGGGATCAACCACTTCAGTACACCCCAACATTATTAAAGTTTATTCTGATCAAACTGTATAAAAATAAGTCTTTCACAATTAAGAGTGAAGCAACCTAACTGATTCACCAACCCACATTAATGTTGGGTGATCCCTCTCGGGATTTGTCTTTAGAAATGTTTAGATTTGTACAGTCTAGTATTAAAGACTGAGATCACTGTAAGATACATTAGCATAAGCATACTATGTAAGACACTAGTAGAATGTAAGATGAGCTAGATGGTCGTGATTATTGTATTAAATAATCAAGAAACATAGCTTTGCAGTGGTGTGAAAGACAAAGGAGTGAAGTGGAAGTGTTCGGTCAAAATTGTGTAAATTTTTAATATAGATAGTGCTTTTACAAGTGGATTTTTTTCCTTTGGGTTTCTCCACTTAAATATGGAAATATGGTGTTATCTGTCTCTTACTCTTGCTCATTATTAGCTTTCAAATCTTGTTCATTAAGCTCTGTTATTTGCTATTTATTTCAAGTTATTTCTTGTGTCTAATCAACTGCATGCCATAATCTATAGTCTTCGGCTTTAATGGTGGATATATGATTTGTGGATTATATTTCCCTTACTAAATCTAATAGACCGTCAGTGTCCAGGTGCTCTTATACCCTTTGGGTGCCCCCAACATCTTTGTATCTTGCTCACCTCTTTTATCTTTTGGGAATCTTATTTTACTATGGGCCAACCTTTCAGTTTTCAATTATGAAATTCAACCAAGGGAATCATATAAATACAAAGCTATGTGACCATAATAAAGGAATAAGATCTAAGCATTTATTATCACCACCTAAGGTTACATCCAAAAGGAATTCTAAGAGCATCAAGGCATCCATCTAGAACTCAATCAAGGGATAATCGACTACATTTTCTACATACACGCGTAGGAGGGGAAGTTCATTTCACCATCCACACATTTATTTACATTGATACATTTAGTTATTGCTCACTATCAAGTGCATATTACACTAGAGCTTCCTGGGGCACAATTTCTACACACACACACACAAGCACTACATGGAGTCTGAGATGTAGTGCAACGCTCAGTTATAAGTTCACTCTGTCGGGTGACTTCCGAGGTCAATCTGACTCCCCATTTGTATATTTATTTTTTAGGATTTGATGTAGCTTGGGGTTTTGTGGGATATCATTTGTTTTGCAGGTTACAAGTGAGTTATGTGATCAACCAATGACATATATGTGACCATATGTGACAACTGATGACAAACTCATGGCACAAGAAAACTTAGATTTAGGCCATTTTCACAGTCACGAGTTCCTAGGAGAGGTCTCCAATGCCTAGGCGGCCCCAAACTAATATAAGAACACTAGTCCAAGTTTTTTTGGTAGTTCTAGGAGTTTATGTGCTCTGTTGCGATAGTTTCCTCCTCATGTTCATTAGTATTCTAGTCCATAATACTTTGGGATCAAGTTCGAAATCAGCTAAGTCTTTTATCCTTCTCTTACACACAGGGTTCCATTTTTATCTAGCTTATTTCTTGTGTCATATATGTACTTTAGCATTTATTTATCATATGTGACTCTACAATATCTAGGTTTTTACAAATTTCAATATTTGTTAAATTAGTTTCAATCAATTTACAAATTGGGAAATGATGGGTATGTTGTTAAAATATGTTTGTTGGATTTAATGGAAATCTGGGCATAAATTTTTAACGAGTTTGTCTAACTTTGTATTTACTTTAAAAATAAGCATTCATATTTTGTTTAATTTTTTTTGATCTACTCAATTTGAGATTTATGGTAGTCGATTTGACACTAAGATATTTGTTTGATTTTTTTGTTTAAAATCTAGGTTTCTCTTCGTTTTCAATAAGGAAATTTTAGAGGAAAATAGTGAAAGAAATAGAAAATGATGTGGGTTTGTTGAAAAGTAAATAGATCTGTAGTTTTTTCATTTTGGGAATTCTGGGTCTGAGATATAATGAAAATATATGAGATTTTTGAATCGGGTTTTGTGGATTTTTTTGACATTCTGGGTATGCTTGAAATAAAAACATGAGATGTTTCTTGTTTAAGAAAATTGGGTTCTATTGGAATGGTTGTGTAACTCCTACAAATATCCATCATTTTTTTCATATGCATGACAAAGTTGTTAGTTATTAATGTTTTTTGTATATCTTCACCTACGACATAAGTTTCTTTTACTTGAGATTGAAATCTAGTTTTTGAAAACAAAATACCCACTAACTATTAAGGGATTAGATATTTTAAGGTTTCTATCAATTCAATTTGAGGTTTTCATTGTTGGTTTATTTAAGGGTTGGATCCTTGATGGATCTCTTAGATATGGGATTTTCAGTAGGTTAATTGATGAGTTCTCCCTTGGAATTAAAGGCTCTACTTGCTAGTTGTTCTTGTAATGAGCATGACTGATTTGTAAGTTATGTTGACATTGATTATTTGAGTGTTTGATAATAATTTCATTGGTGATATTTTATGTTAGAAGTGTTTGATAAAGTTTTATGATGTTTCACATTCTTTGTCTTATTTACGGGAAAGGTAAATATTTGTAAGAATTTTTAAATCCTTCACTATTATGAGTAGGAACTGTCAAGTTAAACAATTCAATTACCTAGTTATTTATATAAGAAGATAATTAGATAGATAAGTTCATTCACCAAAATATGATTGTTACACCTTGATGAAGTTTGCTTTGTTGGTATTATTCTTATGGGTTACTTTTAATAATTTGTAAAGAATTCATTTTTATGACTAGGGGCTGTTAAGTAAACTAATGCATTTCCTTATCTATTTAAAAGATTGGATGATGTGTTAGTTAAGTTCCTTTATCATAATAAAACAACTATACTTGGATGAATTTTACTTTGTGATATTTCTCTTGTGGTATAGTCTTCAGAATTGTTTGATGTTGTTATAAAATCCTAATCTTGATTATTGCTATAATAAATTACATTGTAAGTTATTTAAACAATTCTAAAGACATAATTATCAATTGGATTCTTGAATTGTTTGAAAACTCAACTTACACTATGTAGTATTATTTCATTTGATTAATGAAACACATCCTTAATTAATGAACTTTGATGTTTATTAGTTATTAATTAAGTAAAACTTAACATATTCTTGTATTTC
This sequence comes from Taxus chinensis, assembly GCA_019776745.2. NCBI lineage: Eukaryota > Viridiplantae > Streptophyta > Pinopsida > Cupressales > Taxaceae > Taxus > Taxus chinensis. Next base: position 629,723,640 of record CM034149.1, read on the forward strand.
AATTAAATACAACAAGAATATGAGTTAAATAGCTCATGCCAATTCTTTGAACTGGCCCATATATATTTCTCTCTCTCTCTCTCTCTCTTATAGTGTGTAGGACAAAGTGGCATTTATGAAGTAATTGATAGGATCATTTACGCTTGATTATGTCATGTATTATTGTTTAAAAAAATGATAAGGATTATTGTATTTAATTGTTAATGCAGAAGTATTATCTTCACAAGATAATTTAAGGAAATTTTCCTATTGTACTATTATGATTGAATGTATATAAGTTTTCTGAAATTAGGGTATTATCTTTATTAATTATAAATAAAATACTTGTTGTTTTGTATCATATTTTGTGAGATATGAAAGTGTTTAAATGTTGTTTTACAACAAAGTATAAATAATGTTAATCAATATTATGTTATGCAATTATAATTGATTTTATTGATTCATTTTAAATGAACAAATATGTGCATGATGAAAATATAAGTAAAAGTACAATCACGTAGTGATAACATCATTAAGTTGTTATTACACCTTAATAGAAAATGTGATCTATTCATATTAAATGGTGATTAAATTAAGGACTATTTAAACAAATAATGAATGGACTAACGTTATGTGATACATGGTTAAGTAAACATATATTTGACGACCAACACTATGTTGTGATAAATCGATAAGACCTACCCATGAAGGATAATAACTCGACGAGTTACTATAAATCTCTATCAAGAAATGGATAACATGTTACGATACGAAATAACCTATCGTAAAGATGAACTTATTTAATTATCTTATATAGATAAATAAAAGTGTAAACGGAGTGTAGAAACTCTGAATCATTGTTCTTTTTTTTTATAGAATCCTAACCGTGCCAGATTAAGATGGCTACAAGAAGGATAATGATTACTTAATGATGAAATTCATTACGTGGTCACTATCTTTCCCATAGGCATCCTAATATGGGATTGATAGGATCCTTTCAATTAGAATGATGCTTCATGGTTCCTACTTCTTAAAAAAAACTTAATTTATTAAACAACAAAATGAGAACCAGATAATTGTGTAGAGATGGTTGTGCGGTGACAAAGAAAATTTTTATTGACTAGTGTGTGGTCATGAAACTAATGCTGCATTGCATGCTTGAAAATTTGGCCAAAGTAGTATAACTAGTTGATTACATTGTCTGTTCACCATACCCCCTAACTTGTATCAGATACAATATGGAATGCAACTTGTATGTTTTCCAGGTTGACACTTAGGAGTTATACATAGTTCTCAATACATGTTAAAAAGGTTTAACCAAAAATATAAAGTTATACACACTTGGTTAGAGTGAATTAATGGGGATCATGAAGTTCTAGTTGTCCCCTACAACTGCACATGGTTATCATTTGTTATTCGATGGATTGTAAATATTTAATTATGTTGGGTTTAATTGCTGCAAGATGAAAATAATTGAAGGAATTAATTATAATTAAGGGGCTTGTTTTAAAAAAAATCCTTTAATTTGGATGAATAATAACATGGGTGTTACACTTAACTTCTTCCTATCATGATACAACATTCATATTTCACTCACTGTTACCTTGTCCAAAATCATACAATAGTGTTAGAATGTAATTTATGGTCTTAGATGACCTGTATGGTCTTGGAACGACACATCCTCCAAATTTAGTTTTAGTTTAATTATCTTTTTAGTATTTTTTCATCCTCTTGATTCATCATTTTCATTATAAATTACCTTTAGGACCCTATATAAGCAAGTTTATATCGACTTCATTTAACCACCTGACACTCTCATGATCACTTATTGCAAATACTAATACCAAAGGAACTCAAGGCTCCCTAAATATTCCCAAAACTAATGCACATCCCATGAGAAAATTCACTACTATAGTTTGGAAGAACCAACCCAGGTCAAAGATTTTAGCTTCCCTCATTTCCATGCACCCAAAGTTCCCAACTCGGTGTATTAGCAAGAGAAAAAATCATCTTAAGCATGGTCAAAATGGTTCAAGTTGAAAACTAGTTTGATTCATATACATATTACATGTTAGATAGATAACTACATATGGTTTAAGGAATCTTCAGAGTAGTACCAATGTATGTAGTGAAAACATTACACTTTAACCCAAACACTAAAATTCTTATAGGTTCTTCTATCCATGGTTAGGGTATGATTTTGATTAAATTTATTTAGATGGTTTCAATATTATGCAACACTTAGGGTTTGATAGAGAAACACATTTCCAAGAAACCAAAGGGAACAAAAAGTTATAGATCCCCACTCTAAGTAGTAACAAGATCGTACAATTGATCCTGATAGAGTTGTATGGTTCTAAACCATGGTGTTTTATAATTACAATCTCATAACTAGATCTGTAGATAATAAATCAAACACTTGGGTACATTTCTAGGTACTTTTACTATAAAGTTTTTTTCTTTCCAACTTTAAATTAATAAAATTAAATTAAAAAACAAACCGACCTTAGAAGACGGTAGGGTTTACCGATACCTGTGATGATGGACGTCGATGTTGATGTTGTAAAGCTCCTTCTTTTGTTGACAAATAAATCTATAGATTAGAGACAACTGAACAAAATAGATTATATAGATGGATAAATATGCTGATCGGAAAAGGCCAATTCCAAGAATCCAAAGGGAACTTCCTGTAGTGGATGTCAACTCACTTTGATATAATTAAGTAGATTGATCAAGATAATGATAAAGATATATAAATGACAAAAATAGATAGATAATAGATAATAAGCTTTAGAACTCAAGGTTGAAGGGTAAGTCTTGTGCAACTTCAAATGTGGCCCAAGCAAGGGTGGATGCAATTTGAACAAACTCAAAGTAATCATACCAAAATATCTTCTATCTCTTGTTGGATCTCATGGAGAAACTCAAACTGATCCTCGATATCTTCAATGTCGGTGGAAAAATGTATTGCACACAATGTAAGCTTGTGAATGATGTTGTATTGTTCCCAAAAGAAAGAGTTGTTGAACTATAGGAAGGTCGTAAATTCTTGTGATAGGATGGGACCAGTATGGGTACTGCCATCTAAAGTAAATCCATGCTTGCAGAGGACAATGTTAAATACAAAATATTGATAAAAATTTGATATAAATATGATAAATTGATTAAAAGATGTAAATTGAAAAGGATCGCTGGTGATTCAGAGGAATTGTTGGTCGATTAGACAAAATCACTAGTGATAGGAAAAAAAACAATGACGATTGTAAAAATGAGAATTTGATAAAAACGACAAACAAAGCTTTAAAATGATTATTTTTGATGTTTAGATGAAATGTAAATAAGGAAACAAGATAAATAAATACCTTTTGTTTTAGAAATAGGTTGAAATATGTCTCCAAACATCAAATAGATTTGATTGGAGCTGATGGCTAGTTGTTGAGCTTGCTGGGAGATGATTGATGAAAAAGCTATCAAAATGATGTGTTTACGTGAGAGCTTGAAGTTGATACAGGTCCTTGATGATATCTGGAATGGTTGAGATTTTCATTGCTAAGTTGAAAACAAAGTGCAATTATGAGAAAAAGGTAACCTGAAGATCCCTGAGAAAGGAGCAAAAACTCCTATTTATAATCGCTAGTGATCGGTTAGGATCGTCGGGGATCTTGGGTTTTTTGGAAAAACATTTAGGAAATGGTTGAAACCACTTCCTAAATAGGTTTTTGGGTAAATGATGAGGGAGAATGGTTGGGAGGAGGTTATGGATGAGTTGGGGAGGTTAGGATGTCAGAATAAAATAGATTTGAGTGGTTTTAAGATGGTTAAGGTAATTTTTAAAGTGGTTAGGTGGTTTAGGATGGGTAAATGGTAATTTATGAGAGTGCAAAATTGTTTTTTCTAGATGAAGAGAGGTTAAATTAGGATAATTGAAATTTAGATAGGTTTAAGATTAAATAATGTGTGTATAAGATGAAGTAGGTGGGTTGATGAAAACACAGTGTCTACATTTTCCCCTTTTTGTCGAGTAGTTTGTGACAATCCAGACTGATAAACAAAAATGGTGTGAGATAAAGTTCTTTGTGTTTGGATGGGTGATCCCCCCTCAAATTGGGGGTGATTGCGATGTGCAAGGGTCACTAGTTTGATTTAGTTGATTGGATAGGTTTGACATGTGTGTTTCTTTTGAAGTTTCCCCAAGATGAGGTATCGAAATAAGGTGGATATCATCATAGAATCAAGTGATAGGGGAACCAAAGGGTTCGTGTCCTATAGACGTATGATTCATAGGGATAGCTAAAATTATTTTGGAGCCAAGTGATAGGGGAGTCAAAGGGTTCATGTCCTATAGACGTATGGCTTACCGGTGTCGAGGTCATAAAATTATTCTTATGAAGGATGACCTAGTTTTGGGGTCCTCAAAATGAGGTACATTGTTGAAAGATGTAATAATGTGGTTGAAAATAATTGTCGGTATTGAAAAATGATGGTTTGGGACATAAAAAATGGGGGATAACTAGCGATTTTGATGAATCACTCGGCGATTAAGGTGAATTGTCAGCAATTAGGGTGAATCTCCAGGGATCATAAAAATCGTCGATGATTCCTACATGAAATTTTTGGGGGCTATAAATAGTCAATTTCCTTAAGAAAATTTTCATTTTTGATTTGTGAGTTTAGAGGAGCTTAATTAATTTATTCGAGAGTGATAATTGACCAATGGCGGCTTATGGGACCATCTGGATGACAGAGGATGCCCACCCAGGCAGAGGTATGTATCTATTTTTTGTCGTTTTGTGTGTTTTCATTTTTTTTTATATTTTTTGTCTTTGAAATCGTCCAGGATCGAATGGTATTTTAAAATCTTGAATTGCCATCGATTTGGATGGATCACTAGTGATTTGGATGGATCGCTAGCGACTTAGGTTGAATCGTTAGTGATTGGTTTTTGGTCGAAATTTGATAATATTTTGATGGAGATTTGTTCTAATTCCATGTTTTTTTATTTTTTGGATGTAGGTGAAGGCTAAGTTAACTATCAGAGATATGATTCCAGTGATTTTAGGGGAGGTGAGGGAGGATATGTCGGATGAGGATTGAGCACATGTAGAGGAGGTGGGTTTTGTGGGGATGTGTCACTATAGATGCATCCATAGACATCAAGGGTTGTTGTTAGCATTGATGGAGAGGTGGGATCCTGCCACCTGTACTTTCTGGTTTCCGATGGGTGAGATGACCATCACCCTAAAGGATGTTCATTATGATTACTAGATTGTCTGGTGCATGGAGAGGGTGTCTATTGAATTGATGATACTGAGAGGGAAGATGTTATGAGGAGATTATATGGGAGGATGATGATGGTGAGGTTTATAACTAGTTGGATTTTATTACCAGGATTTTATATTCTACAGAGAGGAGAGAGGGTCATGCTCAGATGACCATGATGATGATGGGGATTATATGTTTTTCTATTTATCCTAACTCCGCTGGTGGTTGGTTTCCCTGGATGATGATGGGGGGTAGTATCAGAGATGATGGAGCATCAGACAGTCTTTGCATGGGCCCCTTCTTTATTACGCATATGCTTATAGGGATCTATGGGCCTGGAGGATTCAGAAGAGGTTCAAGATTGACTATCACATTTCTATTTGAGTGTTGGGCCTTTGAGCATATTGTCATGGCTTGTCCTTGTGGTTTACCATGGGGAGGTGTGGATATGATAGGGAGATCAACTAGTTTCATGAGATAACGTGCTGATGTATGGGAGATTCTGGATTAGTACAAAGTGAGGAGTATTATAGACAACTCCTTACAGGATTACAGGTGGGGGATGTAGTATGGGGGCCCTATATTGGATTTCCAGTATGGGCAGGATAGGAGATGGAGCTAAATGCCACTCAATAGGAGTTATTGGTTTAGGGATAATGAGGAGAGTGGGAGCTCATTAGATTTAGTTGCATTAGGTGACAATTTGGTTTGATACAAGATGTACTAGAGGCTTTAGTTTTACATAGAAAAGATGATAGAGATATGGATATTCCCAGGTACAACGATGGGGGACATTATTCTATGCCTGATGAGGAGGGAGCCATGTGTATTGATGAACATGGAGATTGGGTTCCGATAGATGATGTTGGTATGACTGAGGCATATAAGGCATGGTGGACTAGTGTACTTGCTTTGCATGGGGGAGAGTTCAGCCAAGATCCAAGAGATAGACGATTGTGGGCCCAAGTGGAGGGAGGAAAGCAGGAGGTGATGGTGGTGAGGGAGATGATGGGGATGATGGTAATGATGGTGCAAATAAACTTTGGAGGCTACCTTTTCACATTTGATGGATGAGAAGGCTGTAATGGAGATAGAGAGAGATAGTCTATTGAAGGAGCAAGATGGTTTGGTATTGGAGAGGGATGGGCTGTGAGGTGAGTGAGATTGCCTTAGTCAGCAATTAGCATAGGCTACAACCGATCAAGATAGATATAAAAAACACCGAGAGACCATGAAAAGGGATCTCAACATTACATGGAAGTCAGTGTCACAGGTAGATTTGGTGGCTTGGGCTTAGGTCAGTAGTCAGATGGGACCACATGGTATGGTTAGTTTAGCTCACTACCAGTTAGTATGAAATTAGTTTTCATATTATGAGGACTTATTGGTGTGGAACATGCCTGCCACACTTTGTTACATGACACATCTAGCTCAGAGAGGAGAAAGTCCTAGTATTAGTGTAGCAAGTGTGGGTTAGCCACCTTGGGGTCCAGATGGAGGAGGACCGGACAGAGGGCCAGATGGGGGAGATGGTGGTGCATAGGGTGCTAGTGGTCAGGATGCTCAGGGGAGCATTGTTCATGGTAGTGAATTCTTTGATGGTGTCTAGTTTACTAGATAGATATGATGTATTTTGATGTATATGGCTCTTTGTGAAGCCTATATTCAATGTATAGATTTTGATACATGGAGTTTGTGAGACTCTAGATGATGTATTATATATGTTGATATGATTATATATATATGATGATGAGTTTTGACATTATGATTCATGTGTTGATTATTATGTCTGTATGTGATGTGATTTTTTTATGATTATATTTTAATTTGATGTTGTTTAATATTATTGATGTTAGTTGTATTATGTGGATTTCTTGTTAAACATTGATATTTAATAAATGATGATGTTTATATGTGATGTGTTAGGAATATTGTCACTTTAATGTGATCAAAATGTGTGTCAAAATGTGTTTTAATTTTTGAATAAGAATAAAAATTAGAATGATTGCTTTTACTATTGGATTTGACACATACGTGATGGGAATGAAATATGGTGAAGGAACTTGCACTTTTATCCTTTATTACAAATGTTAACATATGACTAACAATGGGGTAGTCACATGTTAGGATCTTGGATATAGATGGAAATGAAAAGTATACCTTGCTAGGACATGAAAAGGGTTGATCATATGTAGGTTGTGGCCAAATAATAGGTTCTCCTTGTAATGGTTTCATAGATGAAATTCCCCAATGCTATTGATTTTTATTTTTGATGCAAACTGATCGATGTGGGAAGTTTGATTTGAATGGGAAAGATGATCAATGCGGGAAGATTTCCTAGGATGTGCTTACTTGAATTTTAAATTTTTCAAGGCTGATTGATGTGGGAAGCCTTTTTTACATAGGTATCCATCCTTCGAGGGAGTGGTCTACAAATTTCATTATTTTATATGACTTTGATTTTTGGATAGTCTTCCTTCAAGGGACTAGTCTATGCTTTTAATAGGTATGCTGTGATTTTAGGGATTAGTCTATCCTTTGATTTGTTTTGATAAAATGCATCCATGTAGATATTTTTGACTTTATTTTGAGCTAAGGGAAAAAACCCTAATATACCATTTTGAGGAGGGGAAGAGATGTGTGCACAAACTACACATGTGTGCCCCATGACATGTCTTTGGTTGATATACATAAGGTGGGTAGATGTAATGATTGTGGGGTTCCTAATAAGGAGGAACTTTTCCATGTGAAATATGCGATGAACATAGTTGTTGCTCATCTTTAAGGTGTTTGAGGATAGTGATGGAAAACCACATACTTTCAAATCATTACGATGATAAGATGATTGTTGATGGTGAAAAGAATATCTTTGATGTGACTATTGTCATGACGATCAAAATGTTAATAGTAGAAATTTTCGACAAGTGCAAGGCATTCAAAGGTTCCTTTTCTAGGTGTACCATCAAGGGAGGCTAGACGATAAGCTCCTGACCCATACTTATGAGTGATAATGTATGGACCAATCCAGTTAGGGGAAAAATTTCCATGTTTACTCCTTTCTAAAGTAGTGACATTTTTATTTTATTTGAGAATGATATCACCTATATTAAATTCACATTCTTTTACATGTTTTTTATACTTACGTGTTTGATGCACTCTTGATAGAGCATGATGATGTTTGAGAGCTGTTAAATTCTTTTCATCTAACAATTCTAACTTTGCTAAATGGTCTTGTCTTTATTCTTCGTTAGGGATGAAGTCTCTAAGAGACATGCGAAGTGATGGATTTTAACTTCAAGGGGTAAGACCGCCTTAGATGCCATAGACTAGAGAGAAAAGGGAGTAAAACCTGGAGGAGTCATGGATGCTAGTTGATAAGCCCAAAGAGAAAACAAAATTTGGAGATGCCAATTCCTAGCCTACTTTGTCAACTATTTTTCATTAGGATTTTGTTGAGTGTTTTTGTTAGAATGCTTCAGCTTGTCAATTTTCTTGGGGATAGTATGGTGATGAAAAGCTAAGTTTGATGTTGAATGTGTCACAAAGTTTCTTAATGTATTTGTTTTAAAATATTTTCCATTATTAGTTATGAGTTTATCAGGGATACCAAAGATACATATGATATGTTGATAGATGAAATTGACATATTTTTTTTAGCTTTAGTAGATGTTAAGGGAATAGATTCTACCCATTTAGTGAAGTATTCAGTAGCTTGTGATGATAGAATGATGTTGTTGTGATGAATGAGGATTGATAGTGCCAATGAGGTCTAACCCCCATTGTGAGAAAGGCCATAAGTCTTGGTGGGTTGTGAGGCTTGATAGGGGATATGAGTGAGATTCAAATGTTGTTGAAATTTGATGCATTTATTAACATACACATAACAATATTAATTGATGGTATGCTAGTAATAGCCCAGTCAAAGATATGCTTAGCGATAATGGTACCATTGAATTTTCCACCACATACACTATCATGGACTTCTTGAATAGATTTAGTAGAATCATGAGATTTAAGGGATCTTAATAAGATTATGTCAAACCTAATTTATACAGGACACCACCTATAATAACATAACAGGTAGCACATTGAATAAAATATCATTTAGCATTTCTAGATAGATCAGGAGGGAATTTTAGATTCCGAAAGATAGTAATCAAATGTCAGAGTATACCAAAGATCATGTTGGGTTATTTTTGATGATATTGATAGAAGGGAGTTAATTTTTGTGAGATGGTTGATGGAGTTTGTATGTGGACAATAATGAACAGATTTATCAATTAAGTCTTCAGTTGATAAAGGGATGAGGGATGCTAAAGAAGCCATGGTTTCTGTGATTTCATTAGAAGATTGTGGAATTGTTTAGGATAATGTAATGGTCGAAGGCTTCTAGGAGGAATTCAACAATGGCTTTATATTTATGTAGGATTTCATTTTTACACTATAAATTCCTTTGATTTGATTGATGAGGAGCTGTGAGTCTCCATAGATATCTAATATTTGAACACCAAACATAATGGTGGTTTGAAGACCCATGATTAAAGCTTCGGATTATTTGGCCATGTTATTAGCAAATTCAAATTTAATTTTAAATCATAATGGGATGGGAGTCCCCCAGGGGGTATGATGATGATATCAACTCCTCCCCCTTACTGGAATTTAGATCCATCAAAGAAGAGGGTCATTTTGACAGGAGTGAATTATCGATCGATGACGGTGTTGATAGATTCATCAAGGATTTTTTCACAAGGTGAGTTGATTATCAAGAAGAGGAGCTTCAACAAGCATATCTGTGATGGCTTGTCCTTTAATAGATTTCTATGGGATAAATTCAAGGTCAAACTTGGTCATGAGCATAAGCCACCGAGTGATGCGGTCTCTATGATATAGTTTAGAGTGCATGGTTTTAAGAGGGTTGAAAATAATAACAATGTAATTCTTGTGATTAAGTATATAATAGCCTAGCATGGAAATTGCAAAGCACAAGGAACAACACAAATTCTCTACTTCGCTATAGTGAGTTTCTTATTCATGGAGCATGTGACTTATATAGTAAATGAATCTTTCACATACCTTCTCATCTCTAATGAGCGAGCATGAAACCCAAGGCATGATTTGTAGTGGATATGTAAATGTAGAGACTCCCCCTCGCGTGGAGGTGTGAGCATGAGTGGTAATAGAATATATTGTTTAAGCTCATTGAAGGATTTTTGACAATTGTGGTCCCATATAAAATTAACATCTTTTCGAAGAAGATGGTGGAAGGGTTAACAACAGTTTGAAAGTTGTGATATAAAGTAAAAGATCGACTGGAGCTTACCTTGAAGACTGCTGATGAGTCATTTAACTTCATTTCTAAAACACCTCATCTTCTGTATTCTGTTGAGCCATTTGTTTTCTTGAACTTATGTTTCCATGTGATACTGCTATATATTTTCATTATAACTGGAACTCATGGCATGAATATTAATTAATATAATTATTAGTATTTTACTTTATTTTGTGGTATTATGAGTATGCATTTATTCTTTTGATTGCAATATGATGTTTAAATGATGCTTTGTATAATGCCAACCTTTTTTGCAAGAATTTTTTTATATGCAGAAACTGACATGTAACCAAAGGAATCATCCACAACAAAGGGGTCATCTACAACAATTGACATGTAGCCAAAGGAAATTGTCTATAACAAAGCATTCACAACCAAAGAAGGTCACACACTTGAATAAAGCCATGATCCTAAGGAGCTTGGAGGACATGGAAATCACACATAAGTTTGCACATTTTGATGGAAGAAGCAATTATGAGAACTAGGAGAGGACTCAACATCATCATCTAATTATGCGTTATAACTTAATAAAGAACTATCTGATTTAATTCATGATTTAATAACTGGTTGATTGAACTGATCGATTACTTAAGTTATGTGATTAATAGGTAAACACCTACTGAGTAGTTCTATTACATGCATGTAATCTCTAGATTGTTTGGTTAATATATTTTGCTTAATCTAACTAGAACTCCTAGTCAGGGTTCATTTTAAGAAGCCCCCTCCAAAAAAAATTGCTTTAGAATTTATGGTGAATCTCAATAATCGACTTTTGAATTGTAGGCAAATTTCTGAAAAAACATTTTATAGAAAAAGTGATTTTGTAGGGAGACATTTTCTTGGGTTTCACATAGTTAGACGGGTAGGTTGTATCGTTATAGGCTAGACAGGATGGGTAGGTTAGACGAGGTAGGTTAGATGGGTAGGTTGGACCAGTGGGTTGGACAGGTAGGTTAGATGGGTAGGTTGGACAGGTAGGTTGGATTAGATTGGAAGGGTAGGTTGGACGTGCATGTTGGACAAGTAGGTTAGATGGGGTGGAAGAGTAGGTTGGACAGGTGGTTTTGATGGACAAGTTAGGCGGGTAGGTTTATGTACATGAGTAGGTTGGACGAGGAAGGTAGGATGGGAAGGTAGGACATGGGAAGATTGGATGGGTACGTTAGATGGGTAGGTTGGGCAAGTAGGTTGGGCACGTGGGTTAGACGAGTGGGTTAGACATGTGAGTTAGACTAGTTGATTTTTTTGTGGGTTTGTCGAGTTGGTTGGCCGGTTTGATTGGCTAGTTTATTGGCCGGGTTGGTTGGCTGATTTGATTGGTCAGGTAGGTTGGACCTTGGTAATGTGTCCAACATGGGTTGGGCGGCCATCATTGCTAGCAAATTAGTTTCCACCACATGTCCCTCAAACCATTTAAAGCCCTATATATATCCCTAATGAGGTTCATTTCACTTCACTTTTCCATGAACATTTCCAACGCTTTAAGCTATCCAATCTTCGAAGTTCTCCCAAACTTAAGTGCACCTTTTAATTTTCTTTCCTCACTCTCCTATAAATTTCAACAATTGCAAACATCACGTCTACTCCTACACCCAAATTCCAATACAAAAACCTCATGTACCCACAAACTTTTAGCTCTGATGAAACTAAAAGACACGCCAAAAGAATGGCTGGAAAAAACACAATTTACTGGGCTTGTCAACATGCCCTAATTAAAAAATGATACTTTCATCCTTGATTACCTTCTCACATCTTACAACCAGAAAGAGGGAGATTTTTCCATTCTCCTCGTGCATCCGAATCATCCTAAAATTTATTTCACTATTATCCCATAGACATACATCACTTAACTGTGTTACCATTCGAAAAGAAACCACCCGTGACTACAAAGGTTGTCTTTACAGATGAAGATAAAAAGTTTTTGAGTCTCATTACAATGTACAGGTTGATGGTAAGTTTATTATTTCAAATGATTTTCTTAATATTACTCAACCAACAAAGAATCTAAAATTTCTTTTCTATTATTACAACTCCTCTTAATCGTTCAACAAGAGGCCTTCTTATACAAGGTATTACAAACCAATTTTTTCTTACAGTTGCATCAGTTTTTCAAGCCAGGATTGTGTTACAGGGCAAGATTTGCTAGACATTCCATTTTGGGTAGTTCAATATATATTGCTGGAAACTAGAAGGGAAACAATTCGATTGGTGCACATATTTGTCTAACTGAATAAAAACATATGTCTGCCATGCCCACAATGTCAATCTCTTTGATAAATCCAAGACTGCATTCTCTTCTTGCAATTATAATCTTGCTTTCTATCAAGAAGCTTTCTTCCAATTGCAGAAAGTAAAAATTCCAACTACAATTAATAATAAAATGAATGGTCTCACTCTTGAAGAACAATAGGTAACAGTTACTTTTAGAGTTTTCTTGTTATAACGATTTTGCATTCAATATTTTTCAACAAAATAATAATTGTAAGATTTTCTTTTGCAGAGAAGAATTATGGTTGTAATATCTCATAAGGAGGCATTGCTTGAGGTAAATCCCCTCTAGAGGTCTCTACGGATTCTGACATGGATTCAAATGTCAGAATCAACACCAATACAAGTTCCTCATCAAAAATGACCTAGGGGGTCAGTATGTGCATCATGCCTACCATCACATTTGACTACATGATATAAAGTTTACTTTTTATATAATTAACCAATTCAAACAACTAGTATAGATTATGTAAGTAGTACTGTATTTTAATAATTCTACTGTTCTACATTTATTGTATTAAAATCTATTGAAATTGGTGATGAAGATAAAACTTGTTCTGACAGTCAAGATCAAAATGTCATGTTTATGTCTCTAAGCATGCAAGGTAAATTGTAATGTATAATATTTAGCATGTTTTGTTTAGATACAATTTTTTACATTTACAAGGCCCAATCGTATATTGATAATTTTCTAATAATTTGTTATTTGCTTCTTGCAGGTAATATAGCTTTTGAGCACATTCCACTTACAAGGAGGCCACCAATACCGCCAACATGTACAGTCCAAACAAATAAAATATCTTCAGGATCTCAAGAATATAAGGTTTCCTGTAGACTTGGTTGGAACACCTTCATCTTGTAACCACATAATTTCCATGTTGGACTCTCACTAGGTGGTGTCTTAAGTGTAACAGGCACACAACTTTTTAATAACATCAATCTTGATGAGAAATATTTGGGCTTAGATAGTGGCGATGCAGACAAGGGTAACTATTTTGACACCCATGATATGATTCGATCTACTCTACCTCCACCACAACCACACCAAAATGTACATGAAGTAAAGGATAGGGACTCTCCTCCCCCTTTAACAAAAGCTCCACAAACAGATGATGAGAAAACACATTTTGCATTCAAAAATCTGAAATCAGATAGTATGGGGGCAATAATTCAAGAAGTTGTAATGTTTGATTTGGATTTAGTGCGGACTTGGGAGAGGAGGCCTAAAATTTTGATAAAATAAATAAATACCCGATACCATAATCACACTCAAAGGCATTCATTGTTCACTTCCATAGAGAGCCAACCGACAAGGCTTGACATTTTGCTAAACAAAGCTCAATTAGGGAAAATTTCATATAATAGTGATTATGATGATGATATTATAGACATAATGTTAAACATGTTGGAGAATTTGAACGTTGAAGCATAGGATTACTACAACAAATGGGTTAAAGATAAGAAAAATGTTTTAATAACAAATGTAGAAAAATAAAAAGTTGTGGTGAGTCATCTTTTACAAGAAAAATCCTAATATTATAAGTGCCAAAATATATTTTTTCAACTTATCTAATAGACTGATAATTTTATATTTCTATTTTGCAGGAAAAATATGAAAATTTACAGAAAGAAACAACTGTATTTGAAGCACATTTGAAGAATGCCCGCAAAATCCTGAATTCATTTGTACAGTTGAAGGAAAAACTCATAGTATTAAATAAACAAAATAATACATTGAGAAGGATAATGAAGGAGAATAAGATGGATCCAAAAGTCTTACTGAAGGAAAAGATAGATGTCGATGCATCACTTTTGTCAACAAGAGATGTTACGAGGGAGGAGCAGAATATTCGTAAAAATATCAAAACTATAGCATGAGATTTGTAGGCATCGGAAGTTATAGTAGATAGCTCTGTATAGACTAAGCACATTCCTTCACCTCTTATGCAATAAAAAGATCAATCTTCCCCTACAACATAAAAAATTCAATATATTAGTTAAGTTCATCGTGTGATAGGTGTGTTGTCACAATTCTGACACTGGCGTAGGAATTAAAAGATAATGGCCAACATATTTTTTGCTTTTTATTCTTTGTGGCAGATGTAAGGACAATTATGATTCAGAATCATAGGCAGAAAAGAGGATGCCCTCATAATGTGTTCTTATATGACAAAACTTGTTTGGAAGCTTTGAAATGTTATTTACAACCACCTTTTTGGAATTGTATTGGCTGACAATGCTTTATGAATTGATACTTGTCTTCATAAAGTTAATCTTACCACATGAGAGAATGATTTTGAGAGTACTTTGGAATTATAACTATATTTATTATTAATGGATTTCTACTTAATACAAATGATGTTTATGTTTCTATGTTTACGTAAATGGTGCTCAAATTTTCATGTTTTTGTTTGTTTAAAATATTTACGTTTCTGATTTCATGCAGATGTAAAAAAATTAATCAATTGACAGATAGGTTGATCCAAGTAAATATGTCCTTATTTCAATCTAAAAATCAAATATAAAAAACAAATGTGATACAAGAAAATGACAATCACATTGTTCCAATGGATCAAGTAAAGTCGATCAAATTGTAATATTGCATTTATTGAAAGTTTTAATCTCTGTATGAAATACATCAATACATATTACATCAAATTATTGTAAATAATCTCAACAATGTATAGAAGAAATGAAATCTATGTGAATTTGAACAATCCTCGAGCAACACTTTCATTCATAGCTTGGAAATCAACTATAGCATGATTTGTGGGTGTCTTGATCCCTCGAATCAAATAGAATATTACCAACTCCTCTTCTTTCTACTAGTGAATTCCATAATGTGAGTGCTCTCTCATAAGGAAAAGTCTCCACTGAGTAATGTGATACATACAACCTCATACAAATTTCTAGATTCCTATCCAATCTATTTTGAAATTTTGACTTTAAAAAGGACAGTGCACTGAAAACCCTCTCATCTTCCACAGAACCCAGAATAATTGTTTGAAAAAGTTCATACAACTTAATATACTCACTCAAATCTTCACGCAGAATACTACTGGAACAAATATCCTTCCAAATCCTTTTGATGGCACCATATTCCTGTGGGTTTTGCTAGAAGTGGAACTTGTTGTATCATAGTATTAGCATAATCCATTGACTGAGAACTAAGTATTTTTCTTTGTAAAATACCTTCTATAGAAACTTTGTTTATCTCTTCAATATTAGAAAAATGGTCAGTTAGCTTAGTCATGTTTTTGACAAATAAAGGATTGATGGATGTATAAGGTATGCCGCCAGAAAAATTCCAAAACTATGGATTTACGACTCCCATTGCTTCAAGTATTTTATCTTTTTTGAATATTTCCAAGATATCTTTGGATAATGATTTAGATATCTTTCTCAATTTATTCTTAGTTTCGAATAATATTACATCATATAAATTTTGTGTCACTCTTACTTCTTCCATTTCTGAGCCAACCACATCAACTCTTTTTTGCAATGTATGAAGTGGAATCTCTTTCCCATGTGTTGTTATACAGAGATGATCATGTATATTGTATTTTAAGAAGCACCTGAGATTTTTCAATTCTGTCAATGCATTCCAGTTTTCAAATGCAACACCCTAAAAACTTCCATCTGAAATATATAAACTTTCAAGACTCCAACACACACGTCTTCTGAGTCTTATGAAGTTTGTTATGTAGAAAGAACGATCTTGTGCATGCTTCGTTAAAATATTAAGCTCCCTTAACATAGGAAAAATACCGCAGAGTGTGAGTAAAGTTTCTATGTTTGTTAGATGGTACAATAGATCTTTAGCTTTATCTACATCCCTACGGTATTTATACATAAATCCTGTCAATGAAGGATATTCATCAAATATTCTACAAGAAGGTTCATACATAGATATCCATCTGGTATCTACATCTTTGAGAAGCTTTTTTCCCTCTGTCAGTCCAATTGCAAATTTCTAAAATTCTAAAAATCTCTTTGGACTGCTAGAATAATAAGCATGCAAATCATGTATCAGTTCCTCCACTTTAGCTACATTTTCAAATGTGCTCACAATTTTGTAGGCCAAATTCATTCTGTGAGCCATGCAATGGATTGCAATCATATAAGGAGAAACAATTGTTTGAAGTCGAATGCAGAGACTATTTTTGGCCACCCTGCATTACAACTACACCATTAGTTCTGACACAAACTAACTTTTTTGCAATGGAAAATTCATCCATTCCTGCGATATCCTTCAGATTTGAGACCACCAATTTATAAATATTTTCAGAATTGCAATTCTCAGTCATTTTATGAATTTCTAAGAGGTGGGGAGTTCTTACTTCATTAGCAAATGTGTAAACATGAATACAAATCCATGAAGTATTATCCACTGCAGTAACCTCATCTATTGAAAGGGAAATATACTTTGCCTTTTGAACAAGCTATTTCATGATCCTCCTTTTCTACCAGAGATAGACATTTTGCAATTTCCCAGCCACTGGTATCTGACCAATGAGATTGAGGAACATTCTGTAAACAATAACTTGATACAGAATTTTATTTTCTCTGAAATCTGACATGGGTCTTCCCCTTTTCAATATATGGAATACGTTAGCAAAATGAATACTTTTTGCATGCATTTCTGCCTCCATAGCTTTTCTTAATCTTGCTACAATGGTGCCACCTTTTTCATTTAGATTTTTCATACGTTTTTGTTCCTTTTCATATTCTTATGCATATTTTACATGCAAAAACTCTTTTGTATCTTTCCATTTATGTGTTCTAACTATGTTGCCATCATTTTACTTTTGGGAAATATATATTTTCCCATAGTTCTTTTCAATTGTGTCTAGTTTGAGCTACATCGTGTGATCCTTCCCCTATTTCCAACTACATATTTTGCATCGACATTGTGTTGGAACATATATTACCATTTTGTAGTCTACACAGGTTCAATAAATGGATATCTTGCAACCCATTCGAACTAGAAAGTCCTTCCAATTGTCTAGTTAGTCCTCTTTCTTGTGACATATTTTTTTTCTTGGGGTTTAACTTCTGCATCTGGACTCTCAGCAGGAATATCTTGATTCTCATGTCTCATTTTTCTAGAAATAGACCTTGGAGTAGAATCTTCCTATGTTGGTGTATCATGAGAATTCGATGAATTTTCTTATACTTCTATGTTGGTGTAAATAATTTAATTACACCGAATAAGCTTATTATAACAAATTGTTATATTTGTTTTAATTAGTTCTAACTCTCGGAGCTTGTTGAGATTCTCTCCACTCCTTGTGTGGAATTAGTTATCTCCTAATTAGCTTGACATTCCTATTATTTAGGAATGTCAAACTATCTATTCTCCCTATTTAATGAATCTCCCGGATGGTGGAGATATCAGAGATAATTATTATTTCTCTGTTCCTCTTTATTGTGCTCTTATTTTCTTCTCTGAGTAATTCTCTGTGCTCACTCTTCCTGTGCTAGATCATGCTGGTAGATTTTTCATGGTATCAGAGCTATTGTTGCAGGAGAGTTGAAGTCGACCTCTATTTTCTCAGAATTGATATTCTCTAGTTTTCTTATTTGCTAGATGTTTTTGCTGGCTGGACGTTTTTCTTTTTGCTGGACATTTTTACCTGCTGTCCCTTCAGGCCTGGCGTGGTTCATTGCAGGGTTTGGCATTTTTGCTAGGTTTGGCATCTTGTTTGGGCATTTTTCCCTACTGGCGTGTGTCCTGCGCACTTCTTTTAGTGCCTCAAACTTCACCCTGCCTCTTTTTCCATGCTTGGGTCTATGTTTTGCGGCCTGCACTCTTTTTCCATGCCTGGGTCTATGTTTTACGGCCTGCACTCTTTTTTGTGGCCTGCTCTCTTTGCTGCCCCTCTGACCAATGCGCCTGGGCTTCATTTTTTACTTATTGGGTGTGATTACTCAGGGTTTTGCGTCCATTTTGGATGTTTTTCTTTCCCTACATGGCGGATGGTATGGTTTTGGTGCCTTGGCCAAGTTGATTTGGCTTCTTCCCTTCTGCAACTCCATAGAGACTCTAGTAAGTCTTTATTTGATTTTGCCATGAATACATGCATAGCCGTATCTAATTGGTGCATTTAAAGAATTTAAAAAAAACTATATTTTTAAATTTTTCTATAGTTTGTTATTAAAACTTGCATTATGGGGGGAAATTAATACTTTTGAGGCCTATTAATACTTTGTTGGTGAGCTGTTTGTAAAACGAGGACAAATTTGTATTCCTTGTTTCCTCCTGAGTCCAACGAGTGGTCATACGACCATCTTTGTCTTCGTTTTGGTCAGCATTATAATCAGTGAGAAATTTTTATTAAAAATTGACTTATTTTATGGGAAATTGAAAGTTTAATAACTTTTGCACGATAACTTGAAATTGAGTGCCGTTTTTTGAAAAAGTTGATTTTTTTCATTACCGTCGCATTGAAGTAAATTTCATTAAAAAAGGGAAACTTTGGAAAATAACCTCATTGAAACCATGTCGACAGCCTTTTTATCGTCCTCGTCTTCTGGCCATACAGGTGATCTACGGTTGTTCAAGCCTCTAAAATTGACGAATTACCATGCCTGGAAACCAAAGATGCAGCAACTCTTACAGTCTCATGGATTATGGCGTGTGTTTGATGATACAGTTCCTACTTTCACCGCAGAGAAGGACAAGTACCTGTATGCATGCAAGCAAGATGAAGCTCTTGGATTGATCACGTTAAATGTAGCAGATAACCTCCAGTTTCATATTTCTGCGGCCACAACTCCGAAAGAGGTATGGGAAAAATTTGAATCTTTGTTTGGCAAGATAAACGAGTTCAAATTAATTCAACTCGATCATGAATTAAACTCTTTATCGCCTTCAGATTTTCCTTCCATAGAAGAATTTTTGTCAAAATTTAAAGAGATTCGCAGTCAGTTGAAAGAAGGTGGTAGAACTAAAAAGGATGACGAATGCATATACACGATCCTAACTAAACTAAAGGGTCCATTTTCTATATTTACATCAACCTTTTTTTCTACTATGGATGCATTAGACACTCAGTTTAAAATGCCTTCATTTGAACAGTTTTGTGAACATCTTTCACAAGAACAAGAAAAATTAATCTCTCTAGATGTTATGCCTACATCGAATCATGCTCTTGTGGCTAGTTCTCCTAAGAAAAATTGGAAAAACAAACCCAAGCAAAGCTATGATAAGCCTGTATCCTCTCACAATATGGTTTCTAATCCTTCTGTTGACACTTCTAAACCACAGAATAATGGTAAAAATAAGAGACCATTTCAGAAGAGGGTGTTTGATCCTTGTTCCTTTTGTGGGGGGAAAAATCACCCTGAATCCAGATGTTTTTTGAAGTTGGAAGCATTAGAAAAGGCTTTAAAACAACACAAGATCATTGTTCCATCACCTTCATCTGCTTCCAATGCTGGCAAGGGTAAGGCTCTGTCTGCTAGATCTTCTTCTCCTTTGCAAGATCAATGGATTTTTGACTCAGGGGCTACTCATCATATTACACATTGCAGGGATTTTTTATCTTCTATTTCTGCTTGCAGCACTTCGCATATTTCGGTGGGCAATACTGCTTCTGTAGATGTATTGGGTTCTGGTATTGTAAATATGCCAAATGGGCATCTAAATAATGTTCTTTATGTTCCCCATATGTCTAACAATTTGCTTTCCATATATCAAATCTGTAACTCTGGTGATGGTAGAACTGTTGAATTCTCACCAAATAAGGTTGTCATCAAGGAACTTCATGATCATGATGATATTGTAGCTATAGGATTTGTGGATCCATGTTCATGTTTGTATGTATTTGAGAGTTTTGATAACTTTGAAGGATCTTCTCTAATTGCTCATGCTGATTCTTTGAGCAAATTGTGGCATGAGAGGTTTGGTCACCTCAATTATAGGTATCTGCAACAGCTCTCTTCGCAGAATATGGTCACAAGACTTCCGAAGGTAAAATCATTCTATGTCATTGAGGGACATAATGGATCATAAATATCTTGAAATTAATTATTTTGTGAAGGAATTTCTGAAACGTCTGCATATAATTTAATAAAATTGTTAAACATATAGTATTAATTTTATATATAGTTAAATTTTTACATAGAGTACAAAGAGTTCGAAGAAAAATATGAAAAACATAATTATCAAATTCTATAAGACTAAATAACCTGTAAATAACACATACCAATATTTTCAGCTGATGTAGAAACCACCTTCATTTTTTTGTGATTTTTCAAAATAGCCAAGGAAAGTCTTTGCAGCCTTTTTTGAACTGGATGAGTTTGTAATCTTCTTACCCTGATTTCTAGAATCCATTGATATATCACTAAATTGAATAAAAGACTTCTTAGGCTGAATTAAGGATGGCTCTTATGTTAGACGGCTATGAGATTAGAGGGCTTTAGGGTGAGATGAATCTTGGGTTAGATGGCTCTATGGTTAGATGGCTCTTGGGTTAGACGACTATGTGGTTGGATGACTCCAGGGTTAGACGGCTTGAAGGTGTGATGAATTTGAGGTTAGATGGCTAAGGGGTTAGATGACTAAGGGTTGGACGGTGTTGGTGAGAAAATTTGTCTTGTGGACAAATTTGTGGATTTCAGGCCAACACTATGGGAATCTAAGTCCCCTCTACATTTGAATGATGCAGCTCCAATATTATGCATGAAAAACAAGTGGATTCAATGGTAGTTTTTCAACTAGAGATTCACAATAACACTCCACTATCCCTATGGAAATAATAACAACTCCTTTCTATAGAAGAAATTGATCAGAGAAAGGGGAGAGAGTAAGAATGAAGGAGGGGGAAATCAATGTTGTGGGTAGAGTGTCAGATGCCCATAGACATCAACCAGAAGTTTCATTACATGAATTAATTAATAGAAGAAAGAAATTTTTTCCATTTTGAGCACAAGACATAATAAAATACGTTGGTCACAAAGCACCAATTGATTTTTCCATTGAGGGGACATAAAATTCCTTCCTTTTTTATTGATCTCAGAGTTGAAACTCGTACAACGAGTGGGAATAGAAGAAAAATTCAAAGGAGGAGAATAAAAGAAGACTAACAATCATTTTTGTCCTCTATTCACAAAAACATGCTTCCAGTTTCCAAATTCAATTTTTGGCCTGTACAATGACTCTCAGAGGACCAAAAATAGCATGCAAGGGGTGGTTACAACTTCCCCAAATGTCCAAGAAGCAGTTACAAACGAAATCCAATCATTTCGCACCATTTCAGATTCCTCTTTTGTAGAAAAACGACCATAGTGGGGAAAAAATAGAAACCATTACAAATGTTTCTAGTTTGAATATGGACCATTAGATCACCTTTTGTGCCTTTCACTTTGAGCCATCCATGTGGCAGGAGAACATTGGAGCGGAGTCGGGAGAAACGTTTTTGTGTTTTTTTGCATGTTAGAGACATTTTCTCACTTTTATTCCATAAAACTCCATCAAAATTTAAAATTTAAGTGTCCATCATGTGGAAAATTTCACCATCTCTCCATTGATACCAAAAACGCAAAAAATCTGAGCTCTAGATTGAAAGATATGGCCTCTTAAAGATTTAGGGAAAAACTGGCAAAATTAGGGCAAAATTTGGGTCTGCGGGCCAACATTTGACCTTTTTCCCTCTTTTTTCAAATTGGGAAAATTTTCCCCAAAATATCCATGCCCCTACCAACCTGATGACATGTGGCACTTTCTGGTTCATCCACGGGCTTCAGAATACCATTTTGCCCCTTTCACGAAAATGGGAAATTTTCCCAAACTTCTCCGCGGCCCCGCCGCACCGAGACACATGGCACTGCCCAATTTGCTGATGGGATTGCGGGCTCATTTCTTTCCTTCAACCTTTTTGACCAAATAGGCAAAAAAAAATTAAATTCTTCCTGACCCCCACCGTGGCGCTGCCTTCCTTCATCGGGCCCGTGGAACAAAATTTGTCTTTGTGCCTTTTAACCCCAAAAGGGCTAAGTGCAAAATTTATCTCCTTGTCTCCACCAACCCACCGATTTCCTTGGAAAATTTTCCAACTCCGCTCTGCCGGCTCGAGCCTTCCTGGCACAAAACTTTCCCAAGCTCCATGGGCTCGCCTAGGGAAAATTTCCCCTCCAAACTCTGCCGAACCATAACTCAAAAAATACAAGGAGTTATGAGGAATTCTTTACCTTTCTGGAAAGGGGAAGAAAAATCCTATCTGATGAAGCAATACCTAGAAAATTTTGAGTGCCTAAAATGTGTAAAAATTTGACTGAGGAAAAAAAGGAAGCTAGTTAATCCAAAATAAGAAGGAGCTTATTTTGGTTAACAAGTATGATCAAAACATGGAAACTTTGAGATAGGAGAAAGTTGTCTTGCTTTGAAAACTTGCAATTTTCCCCTTTACACATTTGCAAGACAACATCTGGCTCTAGCTTGGGAACATGGCGTGGATTGAGCAAGGTGAAGACATGACATGAGGATCCAAAATCACAGGTTTCAAAACATAAAATGTTGACTAGTGCCTTATCCATTGGGCCTTGTAGAGTCATGTACAAATTTTGAGGAAAGAGAGAAGGAAGAAGAGGATATACAAACAAAACAACAAAATAGAAAGGGGAAACAAAAACACACACAACAGAAAAGGGGAAAAAGAAAAACTATGTTATAAGGCGAGGGACAACTTCACTTTCATTGATGCACTTTTCTTTTTTGAAAAGTTACCCTTGAAGAGGAAACACTAAAGGATTATGTTCTGCGAAGCCGTTGACAGGTTCCAGAAAGTAGCCTCCCCTCCTCAGTGGCTTATGAAATCTAGGTGCTTCCACATTTACCTGTGTACTTGGTGGGAGTGAATCCATGAGAACTTCATGATGCTCAGGTCCTTGCTTGGAAATTCCATTGCTTTCATGTTCTTTGAAATCAGTTTGATAATGCCATTTTCCTTCCATGTTTATCCATATAGTTGATTCTCCATCAAGCATCTCATTGCTCCCCCAAAGCTTATTTTGGTTCTAATTTATTGGATATTCCGAGTTACTTTCTTTTTCAGGTCTATGGTCATTGGAATATTCTCCATGAAAAAAATTTGATTCATCCTTTATCTCTACTCCACTGTGGGGCATTTGAGTATTGATGGGTGGATTGGAGGAAAACTCATTCCTGTCTTGTATGTCCCTGGTATGAGTGAAGAGATCAAGAATCAGTTCGGGGTCTTCGTCAACTTGTACTGCTTCCAATATTTATTGCACAGAGTTATGATTCATTATTTGCTGTAGCTCATCTTTGTATCCCTTTGAAGGATGAAACTCAAGGAAAATATCTAGAGGGATTACCTCATCATCTATGGAATTTCTACACTCCAAAAATCCTTCATTAAAAATATATTCATCTTCAGAGGCCTCGAAAATCCTTGCTTCAATTTCTTCATCATGGACAGAGTCTTCATCCGCAAATGGGAAAGAAAATATATCCATTTCGTTATTGCATCCATCAACCATTAGTTCCAGAATGGCATTGTATTTTTCATATGGTTTTATCTCAATGTGGCCAACCTTCACATTGGTTAAGGCTTCCAAATCAGCTTCATGCTTGTCTTGAAGATTTTTGGCTTGTATGAGGAGCTCGAGACTAAGCTCGGGATCTTAATTTTATTCTAAGGCTTCAAGCATTTCTTTTACAAATATTTCTTTTAGTTATTTCATGGACTCATCACAAGCTGAGTTTGTATCTCCATAGATGTCCTGACTGGGATCATCTTCATCCCCAAATGGAAATGGGAATAACTCCTCATCCTGTAAAATCATGCAAGATGATTTATCTTCTTGAAATTTATTAAGAACCATCTCCTCTTCTTTTTTGGTCTCCATCATCTGGTGATTTGGGGCTGCCTTCCTGTAACTCGAATCTCCTCAGTGCTTCTTCAAAACTCAAATCCCTCTAGGAAGGCATGTATAAATCAGAATACCTTCTTCCTCCTCAGTTGTCACCTGGTGATTCATCTGCCTGGTATTTTGGTATAAATGTTAGCTCCTAGGCTTTCGGATTTTTGCATAGTATATTTCATTTTCCTAACTGGCAGCAACCTCTTCATTTCAGCTTTTATAGGGATAGTAGAAAATGACCAATCTATTTTAATTTCTCCACCTAGGTCTCTACAAAAAGTTCTGCTCAAAAGCATGCCAAAAGATGCTGGGATGTCTACCACTAAAATAGTTAGAAGCACTTTCTTATCAGGGAAGTCAGCCAGAGCTACTTGTGCATCCTTTATTCTTCCAATCAGCAAAATTTGTTTAGATTCCATGGAATAACAAGATCCATTTACTCTAATCAAAGTTAGGCCAAGGGCATTTGTAACTTTGAGTGGCACTACATTATCAAAATCTCTGGAATCAATAATATAGTTGTTCAACTCAAAACCATTTACCAGGAGAGACAAATAAAAAGGCTCAACTCTAGATGTTTTGGCAGCACTGAGTGCTATCATGTTTTGAGATGGAGGTGTGGATGGCATTGGAAGGAGTCCTTTAGAAGTGGAAATTGAAGATGTAGACCTACTACCTCAGATTACATTAATAAATCTGTCAAATTGGGTCGGGTCTGTTTGCAAGTACTCTAACTCTGAGAGTTGGACTTTGGTTTTACTTGCATGTTCCACAAAATCAAATGGGACAATGTTGGATGAGGGGGAAGTTCCTGGAGTGAGGGAAGGTTTACATGGTAAGGGTATTTGAGGAACTTTGGATGACTTGGAAAATGGATTGTCTTCTGAGGGTGAGGCCATCAACTTAGAAGGAGGTGAAGGTGAAGCTATGGTTTGAATTTTAGTTGACTTAGAATAGACTTCAATGGAGGGAGGAGTGTTTTTATTAACTTGTAAGCTAGAAGAAGGAAAAGGTGACTTACTAGATATAACAACCTAATCTCTAGCAGTCATTTGGCCTGGTTTCATTTTGGCTGAATCCATTGAGGGTGGTAATGGTGAGCCTTTGCTAATGATCTTCTTTTGTGTGGCTGCTGGAGTGGGATCTTCTTTAGTTTTATTTTCCTTTTGAGCCACAGAGGGTAGAGAATTTTTCTTGGATTGGACTCGAGTGAAGACAACACATGAGAAGCTTGGGGCTTCCTCTTCTTCTTCCCCATCATCAACAAACTTGAACAAGCCATTGTGCATATCAAATTCTTCAATTTTGAGGTAGCCTTCGTAATCCTTTTCTATTTCTCCTTCAATTTCATCAATTTCAGCATCCTCTCTTGATTCTCTGGTGTCACAGATAACATTGATAGAAGGTGCTTCAAGGGAAAGTTGGCGAGGAGGTGGTGCAATTATTTGTCTATTAGGGAAACTTTGTCTCCTTAGAGCATTACTCGTTGTCATTTGGGACAACTGTTTCTTCAAGGCAACCAGATCATTTGTCATTTTCTAGAAAAAAGGGTTGGTTGTGACCGAACTGGAACTATGACCCTTCTGCTTCCCATTTGGGCCTTTCACCTTTCCAGAGAGGATTAAGTCATCATCGGTTTCAATGGAAAAGTCTTGAGCTTCCCTGAGTGTGTTTGGTTGGGCTCTTCTGAGGAAGAAACCAACTTCTGATGGCAAGGCACTGATGAAGAACCTCTTCAAGTTCTTTTCAGGGGTAACTACATCTTCTAGGATTCTTCTTTTCAATCTATCGAACCTTATAACAAAATATCTCATGGACTCAGAGACTTCTTTCTTCATCTGAATGAGTTGAACCAACAGATCTTGGCAATCTTTAGTGATCTTAAATGTATGTTCAAATGCACTTCTTATGTCATCCCAACCCATGATAGATCTTGGAGGAAGCATGTAAAACCATTCAACAACTTTCTCTTGGAGTGACTCCACAAAAAGTCTAACCGACACATCTTAATCTTTAACACCTAACACACCACAAACAGTGATGAAGGCTGCTACATGTTCTTCAGGGAGTTGGGAGCCATCTCCTTTGAATTTAGGAAAATTATTTCTTGAACCTCTTGGCAGATCATGGAGTATTCGTGGGAGAGAAAGTGGACCAATATTTCTTCCCCATGGTACATTGGGTCTACGTACTTCATGTTCATTATCAGCCATTCTATTTCTATTTATGGCTTCTTCAACAACTAGGGCTGCTTCTCTTTCCTTTGCTGCAGCTTGGAGTCTTGTAATTTCTTCAAGTTGAGCTCTAATATCTTCCTCTCTGTCAAACCAAGCTATAACCTCTGCTTCTTCTCTCTCCAACTCCTCAAAAGTAGGGTCAATCACTCCTCATTTCCTTAGCTAGCGAGTATACCTTCTATCGGCCAACTTGAAAGTTTATTATCTTCTCTTTCACAACCCAAAATTTTGTAGCAATGGTGAGGTGATTTACACTTTGCAAAATATGCCAAGTAACCTCTTTCAGGTCTAAAATGATTTCCTTTGGATATGACAGAGCAAAGAAGGTTTTCTAGAATGATTTGTAAGAATTTGGAGTTACATCCATGCAATTCATATGGTTGCTCAATCTGCAGAACGCTTCTATTTGAATCTTTTTGTATTTTAGATCACAAGGAATTTTAGACTTCAAAGGCAAACTTAATAATATTTTAAAAAACTTGTGGTCATTTTTGGGTGTAGATGCTACAACTCTACCCCACGGTGGGCACCAAAAACTGTTGGTGAGAAAATTTGTCTTGTGGACAAATTTGTGGATTTCAGGCCAATGCTATGGGATCTAAGTCCCTCTACATTTGAATGGTGCAGCTCCCATATTATGCATGAAAAACAAGTGGATTCAATGGTGGTTTTTCAACAAGATATCCACAAGAAGACTCCACTGTCCCTATGGCAATAATAACAACTCCTTGCTATAGTAGAAATTGATCTGAGAAAGGGGATAGAGTGAGAATGAAGGAGGGGGAAATCAATGTTATGGGTAGAGTGTCAGATGCCCACAGACATCAACTGGAAGTTTCATTACATGCATTAATTAATATAAGAAAGACAAATTTGCCATTTCTGAGTACAAGATAGAATAAAATATGCTGGTCACAAAGCACTAATCAATTTTTCCATCGAGGGGACATAAAATTCCTTCCTTTTTATTTATCTTAGAGTTGATGTAGACACCAAATTTGTGTCTTACGACCCCCCGTGCCCCGCATCTCATTTCGCAACCTAAGCTCATCACCTAAACCTTACACAATTATTTATTAATTACCCTATAATTAATAAATCCACATCACCATACCTACCACCTCATTTCGCCACCTCATAATGACCTAGTCCTAACCCTAAACTAACCTAATTAAGACCTATAACTTGGTCTACATCCACACCCATGACTAATGACTCCTCACCTGCACCTAAAACCAACCTCATAATGACTTGGCCAAGCCCGCAACTAATCCCTCAGGAGAGAAGGAGGGAAAGTTGGCTATTTTACTAAAAATAGCCTACTTTGACCTGACCGATACCGGTTCCTACTCGACCGCCGTCAGTTACGTAACCACCATCGGTTACCTATAAATGACCACTCCCAACCAAACAAAAGGGGTTGGATTTTCATTTGATCGAAAGGAGAAGTCATTGAAAAGATCCAGAATTGACTTGGCTGAGCAGAGACAAGTGAAGGAAGGAGAGGAGTTCGCAGAGAAGGACATCAAGCCCAAGACTGCAACTGAATAACCAGAGTCCTGTGACACTCATCCGAGCATCAGGAGAGGAGATAGCTCATCTTGTATTTTCAGATCATCCTACTTGAGCCCGGTCTTCATCATCACAGTCCCAGAACCTACATTTTCCATCAGGAACTAGTAAGTAAGTCTTATACGTTCTTTTAATAATATTTCTTGGATTTCTGAATCACAGTAATTACAAGTCTACCCTCAGATCCACTACCCGGTAACACTCTCCACCTAACTTACATTCCTCTACCCCTACTTTGCCCCAAGAACAGCCCCCATACTCTTTGAGTCTTCTCCATCACCTCATTACCTATCCCTAGTCATTTTATCAGCCTTATAAACACCATAGCTATCATATAGCCATCTTATAGCCAACCTTCACCTAACCCCTTAAATCACTACCCCTACCGATATCGGTTATCATCAATCAGTACCGGTGACACTGACCGGCGTCGGTCACCATGATTCAAAACCAAAACCCACCTTTCCTCTACTTGTTTCAACAAGGCAATTAAATTGTGATTTTACAATCATTTGTGTTAATTCATATTAGCAGGGGAAATGACCACCTTTGAAAGGAAGTTTTATATTTCCTGGGCCTAAGGTAGCTCCCTCATTTATTGTCTAATTAAAATCAACAACAAATGTTTGTAAAATCACAATTTAATTTCCTTGTTAAAATAAGTAGAGGAAAGGTGGGTTTTGGTTTTGAATCACGGTGATCGATGCCGGTCAGTGTCACCAGTACTGGTTGATGATAACCGATATCGGTAGGGGTAGTGATTTAAGGGTTTGGGTGAAGGTTGGCTATAAGATGGCTATATGATAGCTATGGTGTTTATAAGGTTGGTAAAATGACTGGGGATAGGTAATGAGGTGATGGAGAAGACTCAGAGAGTATGGGGGCTATTCTTGGGGAAAAGTAGGGGTAGAGGAATGTAAGTTAGGTGGAGAGTGTTACCGGGTAGTGGATCTGAGGGTAGACTTGTAATTAATGTGATTCAAAAATCCAAGAAATATTATTAAAAGAATGTATAAGACTTACTTACTAGTTCCTGATGGAAAATGTAGGTTCTGGGACTGTGATGATGAAGACTGAGCTCAAGTAGGATGATCTGACAATCCAAGATGAGTTATCTCCTCTCCTGATGCTCGGATGAGTGTCACAAGACTCTGGTTATTCAGTTGCAGTCTTGGGCTTGATGTCCTTCTCTGCGAACTCCTCTCCTTCCTTCACTTGTCTCTGCTCAGCCAAGTCAATTCTGGATCTTTTCAATGACTTCTCCTTTCGATCAAATGAAAATCCAACCCCTTTTGTTTGGTTGGGAGTGGTCATTTACAGGGAACCGATGGCGGTTACGTAACCAACGACGGTCGAGTAGGAACCGGTATCGGTCAGGTCAAAGTAGGCTATTTTTAGTAAAATAGCCAACTTTCCCTCCTTCTCTCCCGAGGGATTAGTTGCGGGCTTGGTCAAGTCATTATGAGGTTGGTTTTAGGTGCGGGTGAGGAGTCATTAGTCATGGGTGTGGATGTAGACCAAGTTATAGGTCTTAATTAGGTTAGTTTAGGGTTAGGACTAGGTCATTATGAGGTGGCGAAATGAGGTGGTGGCAGGTATGGTGATGTGGATTTATTAATTATAGGGTAATTAATAAATAATTGTGTAAGGTTTAGGTGATGAGGTTAGGTTGTGAAATGAGATGCGGGGCACGGGGGGGTCGTAAGACACAAATTTGGTGTCTACAGTTGAATCTTGTACAACGAGTGGGAATAGAATAAAAATGCAAAGGAGGAGAATAGAAGAAGACTAACAATCATTTTTGTACTCTATTTAGAAAAAATTGCTTCCAGTTTAAAAATTTGATTGCCAGCCCATACAATGACTCTCAAAGGACTAGAAATAGCATGCAAGGGGCGGTTATAACTTCCCCAAATGGCCAAGAAGTAGTTACAAAGGAAATCCAATCATTTCACACCATTTCAGATTCCTCTTTTGTAGAAAAATGACCATAGTGGGAAAAACCATAAACCATTACAAATGTTGCTAGTTTGAATATGGACCATTAGATCACCTTTTGTGCCTCTCACTTTGAGCCATCCACGTGGCAGGAGAACATTGGAGCGGAGTCGGGAGAATTTTTTTTGTGTTTTTTGCATGCCAAAGATGTTTTCTTGATTTTATCCCATAAAAATCCTTCAAAATTTAAAATTTAAGTGTCCATCATGTGGAAAATTTCACCAGCTTTCCGTTGATACCAAAAACGTAGAAATACGAGCTCTAGATCGAAAGATATGGCCTCTTGAAGATTTAGGGCAAAACTGGCAAAATTAGGGCAAAATTTGGGTTTACGGGCCAAAATTTGGCCTTTTCCCCTCTTTTTTCAAATTGGGAAAATTTTCCCCAAAATATCCAAGCCCCTGCCAACTTGATGACACGTGGCACTTTCTGGTTTATCTGTAGGCTTTAGAATAACATTTTTCCCCTTTCGCGATAATGGGAAATTTTCCCAGACTTCTCTAGGGTACCGCTGCTCCGAGACACATGGCACTGCCCAATTTGCTGATGGGATCATGGAATCATTTATTTCCTTCAAATTTTTTGACCAAATAGGAAAAAAAAACTTAAATTCTTCCCGACCCCCGCTGCGGCGTTGCCTTCCTTCATCGGGCCCGCGGGCCAAAATTTGTCTTTGTGCCTTTTAACCCCAAAAGGGATAAGTGTAAAATTTATCTCCATGTCTCCACCAACCCGTCAATTTCCTTGGAAAATTTTCCAACTCCGGTCCGCTGGCCTGAGCCTTCCTAGCACAAAACTCTCCCAAGCTCTGTGGGCCTGCCTAGGGAAAATTTCCCCTCCAAACTCCACCGAGTCATAACTCAAAAAATACAAGGAGTTAGGAGGAATTCTTTACCTTTCTAGAAAGGGGAAGAAAAATCCTATCTGATGAAGTAATACCCAGAAATTTTTGAGTGCCTAAAATGTGTAAAAATCTGACTGAGGCACAAAAGGAAGCTAGTTAACCCACAATAAGAGGGAGCTTATTTTGGTTAACAAGTATGATCAAAAAATGGAAACTTTGAGACAAGAGAAAGTTGTTTTGCTTGAAAACTTGCAATTTTCCCCTTTACACATTTGCAAGACAATAGACGATTAAGGGGTTAAACGACTGAGGTGTTGGATGGGTAAGGGGTTGAAATGCTAAAGGGTTGGATGACTAAAGTATTGGACGGGCCCGGGGTTGGATGACTCTGAGAGTTTGGGGTTGGATGGACCTAGGGTTAGATAGATCTAGGGTTGGATGGATCTAGGGTTAGAAAGATCCAGGGTTGGATGGTGTCACAACTTGCAGTTGCAGTTTGACAACATATGTTGTAGTTATACGGTACTGGTAGTCTATGTTTACTTTGGTGAATATGCACATGGAATGATTCAAAATGGTGGTGAATTACATGCATAAGATCTTATATATGTGTAAATTCTAGGCGAAATCTACCCTACAAAGGACATATCGGTCAAAATTTTTGGTGAATAATTTAGCTACCACTTGCTCAAAATTTGCCAATTCGAATTTCTATAAACCCAATTTTTTGCGAGTTTACAAAAATTTGCCACTAAAATATTCCCTGCTCCTAGTAGAACTCTATTTCTTCATGATTTTTCTGTAATGAAAGATATAAATAAGAAAATTTTAATGCTGTAGGGATATAGATCGAGAAGTAGAGTGAGGATTTGATGTATTTTCCATCTGCAATCTTCATGCTAATTAAATAAAGCCTGAGTTCTGTCCATTTGTTGTAGTCACAAGCCTTGGGAGGGATTCACACCCAAGAAACGGCCCACTTGTGGTTTTCTAACCCTCTCCTTTTTTCTTCAATTTGATTCATTGCATGATTAGATTAGCATAACTTCATTCCTTTATCTGTGTTATATTTTTACATGTTTTTTGGCCATAGTATTTGCTTCCATTCAGAATCTAGTTAATTTCTAAGCATTGTTATTTATTAATTTTAGTGAGAGAAATTTACCTTTATTCCTCCCAAACATCTATAACTATGCATACAACACTAGAACTATTGAAATTCTACGTCCCTTGGTTTGATAATTAAATGACTTTAGATTAATGAGTAACATAATAATTTCTGCAAGTTAATTTACACCACCATTTTTGGCACCGTTGCTGGGGATACTGCCAAGTTATAAGGTTTTTGAGAGGTTTTTCATTTCTTAAAAGTAGTTTAGGTTTTAAGAAACTCACCTCCATACCCCCCACTAATATATGTTTAGTGAGTTGAGTAGTTTATGCATGCACCATATGAGAGATGCCCATGGTATATTTTTACCCAATCCACATGTATCACGAGTTTCTATATCAAATTATAAAGAAAGTATATCTTCCTATGTATAATTGTAGAGGAACATCCTCCAAGTGAAAGTTATGAAGCTACTCTTGAGAAGCCAAATATGGTGGAAGAAGTAGACCAAAATGCTTAAAATGGGGAAACTAACTTTGAGTTTCCCACTACCGACAATGATGAAGCTTCTCATATGAAGAATCTTTCTCCCTCAACCTTGCCTAAATTTCATGGATCCATAACTGAAGACCCAGACACCTTTCTTTTTGATTTTGATGTTTTATACAAGAGCTATGATTATACCATAGATGCACATAAATTGAAGCTATTTCCTGCTACACTCACGAAATATAATAGCCACTTGGGAACAAATGAAGGAGAAGTTCCTCAATAAGTATCAAGACTATTACAGGTTGAGTAGTAGAGGAGGTGATGCAATCTACAAGATGACACTGAAGGAGGATGAACCATTAGAAGATTATCTAGAAATATTCTTTATTTGCACTTAGAAGACAAGGTACACAAGACTACTTCTTGATTTTCTCAAATTAATCTTTTTGAAGAGACTCAATGAGGAGGACGTGGATGCTCTAGATCTGATTGGAGCAGGAGACATTTCAAAATATTCCTTTGAGGAAATCTATGAATCCTGTAGGAATTACTCAAGATTCACTATGAA
Source organism: Taxus chinensis (assembly GCA_019776745.2). Taxonomy (NCBI): domain Eukaryota; kingdom Viridiplantae; phylum Streptophyta; class Pinopsida; order Cupressales; family Taxaceae; genus Taxus; species Taxus chinensis. The sequence goes on from CM034149.1 coordinate 629,757,192, forward strand.
GAGGATAAGAAATGTAAGATCAAGAGGTAGATTAACTACCAAAACAATTAGGGACATATCCAAGTCAGAGATTGTTAACATTTTTAAGAACATGAAACATGAGATTTTCAATGAAATGACCACTCAATTAGATTCTCTACATGCCAAGAAGAAAAGGGAAGATGCAGAGGCAACACTTATAGAGTTCTGCTACATGCATAAGAAAGAAATTTGATTTCAGATATAAAGGATTAGCCCACATTTTAGAAGAAAAGGAGGTTTCACCTGAATTTAGGATGATAGAAAGAGGAGAGGATGGAAAAGTGTTCTATGTCACTCAAAGTAAACCATGCACTAAGGAGAGGAGGTATGTCATAAGACCCTATGCCAACATTTCAAAATTGGTCTATAAATCAATCTATGTAACCCCCACCTTGGACTAACCCTAAATATTGGGCTCCATATCCTAACCAATATAAAAAACAATGGAAACCTCAATTTCAATGCCAACAACAATGGAAATAACTATCTCAATCATGGCAATAACCTTAGAGAGGAGGGTAACAGTGGAATAACCCACCTCCTAATTACGAACAATCCTACAATCAACCTCCTTATCCTCAGCAACAAGATCTGATGCTAAATCCCCAAGCAAACTCTTAACAAAAGGCCACTCAAATACCAACTCAACTAATGCCTAACCCTAATAATAAATCTTCTCAGCCAACCTACACCATTGAACTAGCTCAATACACTACCTATTCAGTTGATGTCAACAATATCTACCTCTGCTAAGGAAGAGCACTTCCTCCACCAAGTAGAACCATTATTACAAAGATTGCAGATGAATCAAAGATGCTGCAGACTGATCCAAAACAAAGTAAAATGATGTTGCATGCTGATTCATAGCAACCTGTTGTAGAATGATCTGTAGCAAAGATAAAATACAAGCTAATAGCCACCATTTCCTGAAAGATTACAAGAAAAGAACATGTTGTAGACAAATCAAAATCTGAGCAACTATGCAGAATATGCTACAAGATAAGATGTGCCAAATAACAATTTGAGCAAGGAATTAAAGAAACTAGGCAAGGATAAAACATCTATTGTGCAAGATATTGAGCCAGCCATTTCTTGAAATTCAATTACAAGTAAAAGAAGAAGTCCTTTGACCTATAAATAAGAATAAAAAACACCTTGATTCTGGGGGAAGAATTTTATTCAACCAAGCTAAAATGGATATTTGTGTCAAAAGTCTTCAGCTTGCAGATAGATCAAGCCATTAAGGATGTGTGCAATTTATAACAAGTTAGTTAAGGACCTATGCATAAAGAAACTAGGCAAGGAAGAGAAAGGATCCATCTACTGTATAAGTTATTAGACAACTAGCTGATATTATACTTGGAAATTCAATCTTTCCCAAGTACATAGATCCAGGTAGTCCTTTGGTAAATGTTATAATTAATGGCACAATAATAAAAAATACTCTGATTGACTTGGGGGAAGTAATTAATTTCATGACAAAGAAAATCATGGATGATTTGAAGTTAAAGGACTAAGACCAATAACCACAGTCTTGCAACTTGCAGATAGATCAACAGTGAAACTTAAAGGAGTCCTTGAAGATGTAGTGGTAGTGGTATAATCTTGGGAATACCCTGCTGATTTTATTGTTCTTCAGCCAAAAGAAAGCTTAGGAGGATATCCTATCATCCTAGGAAGACCATGGTTGGCCACTGCTGATGCATTCATAGGATCAGATCTGGTAATATGATTATTTCTAATGGAATTGGTACTAAAAATCTCATGCTTTATCCCCCTATGCACAACCATTTCAATGAATAAGATCAAACCATTTGGGTTGAGGAGCCAGAATAAGACCAAATCTCTATGTACAACAAGCTCATGATGTTGGATAATTCATGCATAATTGAAGGACAAGAAGAAGATGTTGTTCTTTCCAATGTCCTATGCAAAATAACTATGGAAGGAGTGAAGAAGTAGATGACAGATTATGGTGTACTAAGCTATCTTGTGAACCAAATTCTATACCGCAGCAAATCACTATGAATGTTCTAGGTAAGAATTACCATCCTTCACCAAATTCTCCCACATGATTGCATACTGAATTTTGTAAGAAACAATGTATGTTCCATGATTGATCTCTCTAAGCAAGTGGAAATCACTCTGGAAAAGCCACTTAATGTTAAAAAAATGTTGAGCATGCAGCAAGAGTGAGTTGTTGATTGCTCTTCTACAAAAACACAAAACGAAAATTTTTATGGGACTATGGTGACATGCATGGGATCCATCCTAATCTCTGTACAAACGAGATATATATCAAATACAACTATATAGCTATATATAGTTGCAAGCCAATAAGGCAGCCACAAAGAAGAATGAACCCAGCAGTGAGAGACATCGTGAAAGAAGAATTTAAAAAATTATTGGATGTTGGATTCATATATCCAATTTCAGATAGTCAATGGGTGTCACCCCTTGTCATTTTACCCAAGAAGAATGGAAAATGGAGGATTTGTGTAGATTATAGAGATCTGAATGCAACAAAAAGAAGGATCATTTTCCACTCCCTTTCATTGATTAGGTTCTTGACACATCTGGATGGTAAGAAATATTTTTCTTTTCTTGATGGATACAGTGGCTATAATCAAATTCAGATTGCACCAGAGGACCAAGACAAAACCACATTCACATGCCCATGGGGAATGTTTGCATATTTTGTTCTTCCCTTTGGTTTCTGCAATGCACCTGCTACATTCCAGAGGATAGTCTTGAGAATATTTTCAGATCTAACAAATGACTGCATGGAGGTATACATGGATGATTTTACAGTACATGGCAGTACTTTTGATGAAGCTATGAAGAATATGGAAAAAAATTGAAGAGATGTAAGGAGCATAATCTATCCTTAAGCAATGAAAAATGCTACATGATGATGTCTGAAGGAATAGTCTTGGGGAACTATCTATCATCTGATGGAATTCAGGTTGATCCAAAAAAAGTATCTATAATTATAAATCTTCCAACACCAAAGAAACAAAAGGATGTGAGGAGATTCCTAGGCCATGTTGGTTATTATAGAATATTTATACAGGATTTCAGTAAGATTGCAGCACCATTATTTGTACTACTGGGAAAGGATGTTGACTTTGAGTGGACTGAAAAATGTGAGACCGCATTCCAAACTTTGAAGAAAATGTTGACCAATGCACCTGTGTTAAGAGGATTTTATTGGAACTTTCCATTTCACATCCATATTGATGCATCAAACCATGCCATTGGAGCTGTTTTGGGATAGAAGGATGAAGTTATAAACTACGTCAATTTATTATGTAAGAAAGAACTTGTAGCATGTTGAACTTAACTATACAGTCACAGAGAAAGATTTCTTGGAAGTTGTGTATGCTATTAATAAGTTTAGGCACTACATCACAGGTTATCTAGTATTTATTCACATTGACCATGCTCACAATTAAATACTTGATCAATAAACCAGTTGTAAGTAGACAGAATAATTAGATGGTTGCTACTCTTGCAAGAGTTTGATGTCACCATTATGGATAAGCCTGGTAAGGACAACGTATGTAGCATACTTTCTTTCAAGAATGGAGAATAATAATGAAGAACAGGTAGTGGATGACTCTTTCCTAGATGAGCACCTATTTTCCATTTCCACCAGAACACCTTGGTATGCTGATATAGCCAATTATTTGGTCTCAGGTAAGACACCTCCACACTACTTATATTCTGAAAAGAAATACATAGTTAAGAAAAGTGTGAATTTTTCTTGGATAGCTTGATTTATATTTCACATAGGGTAGGATAATGTATGAGAAGATGTATATATGATGATGAAAATATATGATGTCCTCAAATCCTACCACAGTGAACCATGTGGAGGACACTTTTATGTAAAAATAACAACACAAAAGGTGTTGAAAACATAGGTTATTACTGGCCAACACTGCATAAGGATGCAACATTATATACTAGGAGGTGTGATAGATGCAAAATAATGGGTAAGCCCACCAAGGTCATAGATGAGATGCCATTACAACCTCAGTTAGTATTGCATCCATTTGAAAAATGGGGTTTAGAATTCATTGGTCTTATAAATCCTAAATCTCAGCAGAAGGAATACATCTTGGTGTGCATAGATTACCTCACTAAATGGAATAGAAGTGAAATCATTTCCAAATCAGAAGAGTGAGAAAGTTTCCAAATTCTTATATGACCACATCTTCACAAGGTATGGAGTACCAAGAGAAATTGTTACTGATCAAGGTACACACTTTACTACTAAAGTTATTTCTGATCTAGCTAAGGAGTATGAAATCAGACATAGGAAGTCTACACCTTATCACCCCCAATCTAATGGCCAAGTTGAGGTAAAAAACAGGAAATAGAATCCATCTTGACAAAAAACTATTGCACTCCATAGGAAGAGATTGGGTAGATAGACTTCTATAAGGTAGTTTGGGCATTCAACACAATGTGGAAGACAACAACATGGCTTCACACCATTTGAATTTTGTAATGGTAAGACTATTGTTCTCCCTATTAAATTTGAGCACAAGACACTAAGGACTACACTTGAACTAGGCATAGATTTTCCTTAAGCTCAAAGGTAGAGGATTCTCCAACTCAATGAGTTAGATGAAATGAAGAGACAAGTTGTGCATAATACAGAGGTAGTACAGAAAAAAAGGATCAAATGGCATGACAGGTTCATCAAAACAATAAAATTTGAAGAAGGTGACTGGGCCCTCTTGTTTGACTCAAAGTACAAAGACCACATGGGAAAACTCAGGACAAGGTGGCTAGGTCCATATGAGATTGAGAAAATATTTCCCAATGGAGCTATAAAACTCACCACCATAGATCCTGTGAGGTTCAAACTATTAGTCAATGGTCATAGATTGAGATTGTACAAAAATACCAACTGATAGAAGCACCTTCATGTAGCAGTTCAGAGGAATTCAAAATAGGATGGAGATGAGGACATCAAAGTTAAGATCATAAGTTGAGCCTGTTGGTTCATCTTCTGAAATTCATTGAAGATTGAGATATTTTAATGGCCTTGGTATATTCAACTTGCTAAATACTCCAAGGGTGAATAAAAGTGATGTGATCAACCCTCTTGGTGATCAACAGCACTCAGCTAACATATTTTATTTTCTTAGAATTTCTATTTTGTAGGATTTGATGTATATGTGCAAGAAGTGCATAGTCTCTGACACAGGGAGATAATGCAAAGACTAAATGTTCCACTTGTAAACAACATGTAACAAAGCTCTACTTTTTTTTTCATGTTTGGTGGAACTTATGATTGCATGAAGAAAAATTAGGAACAAATCTGCACATGTAAGTGGTGACAAAGATGACTGGTACCAGAATAAGTCAACATTCCCTCTCTGGGAATTATCCAATTTTGATTAAGGAGCCTTCAACACAACTCTACATGTGCTTGCAGCATTATAACAACATCCACGACATCATAACAAATCAACATACAAGGGTGCAATTACAATAATGTAAATGCAATCATCATCCTAAGCATACCTTGAGATAAGTGCACTCATTCCACTTTATTAAAGTATCATTGGTATGATCATTTTTAATTAATATTTATGCCATGTCATAAATGTATTTAAATAACAATTATATGCCACTGTTGCCTTTAACCTTTGAGTTGTCACTCCAATTCACCCTACTCCATCACACCACTTTACCTCACACACTTACTGCAATCAAATCAATTAAATTCATTTCCTTTCACTGCATGTGAGTTGGTCTCAGAATTCAAAAACAAAGCACTCAATAGTCTCCCATAATCAAATTCTTACATCATTCTTCCAAATCGTGTGATTTCCATATTAGAGCTGAAGTAATCTAAAAAATTTCCAAATGGGTGGATATTTAATTCTCCATGAGCCAATTGAACATTCTCAAATCTGCATAACCAGCCACAAATATTTCAATATTTTCAGAATAGTGGATGGATGGACTACATCAGAAAATTCTAAGGGTTTTAATGAATCTATGGTCAAGGAATTTGCTGCTACATTTAAGGATGGAGAAAATAAGGTCAAGGGTTTAACAATAAAGGTAAAAATGATATTTTGGTAGCAGTTACTGGGCTTCCTGTAGAAGGTGAAATTTTCCTTGATAATGACAATCTCAGAAGCAACTTGATGAGATTTGCTGATGAAGATGATTCCTTCATAACTGATTACCAAGGTACATATCGAACCTCTCTCAAACCAATCTGGGTTGATATTGATCCAATTATATTATCAAATATTTTACTTGCGAGGGTATATATTCCTGACTGAATATAGTCCATTTCAAGTTACTCAATCACTTGAAGAATGATAGGCATGTTAATGTACCAAATTTATTAAATGAGAGCTTGAAAATGATGAGTAGAGAATCACAGAGAGGGAGGTTGGCACTTTCCCACCATTGTCTTATTAATCTGATTATCAAACACACATTGGAGAGAGAACATCTTGAACTGAATTGGGGATATTTTTCAAGGGTCAAGAATATTGATGAATTATTGGGGTGTGGAAGGAAGAGAATAAAAGTACTAGTAGTTCTTCAACCCATACAGTTGAACCCACAACTTCCACTTCTCAGCCTGAACCCACAGTTTCCACTTCTTTTCCCATAAAACCCCTGTTTCTGAAAATACACCGCTTGCTGAAGAGAACCTCATTCATGTATCCCCTGAGAGGATTCTCATTTCTGAAACCCTACTTGGATTTTCAACTCCTGAATCATCCACCTCAAGGAGTAAGAGAAAATCTTCCAGGCCCACTTCTAAATCTTCCAAGTCTACTCCTACATCTTCCAAATCCAATCCTACACCACCTAGGCATTCTCATAGACTAAAAACTAAAATGCCAAGAAACATCAAAGCCACAAAGCCCCAAACTATTACCATTGATAGTGATGAAGAAGTTGCAAAAGAGAATATTGAGGCCACATCAATGGACATAGACCAGGGAAAGTGTTGATGTTGAAATTCATGAGCAATAGGGTCCTAGGGAGCCTATGGAGGGTATGGAAGAGAAGAGGGGAGAAGAAAGTGGTGAGAAAATAGTTCAAGAAGGCCCTGCTAAACAAATGGAAGTACATGTAAAGAGGCAATTCATGCTGGGGAAACCCATGAGAAGCATGAAGGAGAAGGAGTTACAAAGGAAATTAAAGACAACTCATGTACCGCATATGAAGAAGAAAGGATAGAGGAAGGACATGACCACATAGTGCTTGAGACACAAATGATGAAATAGAAATTGGGGATGATATGCCCCATGTTGTTGAAGAAATTATTGAAAATATTGTTCACTGGAGTTGAAACAGAACAACCATATGAGAAGATTGAGAGAGTACATGAGAATGTTCCTGGAGTTACTGAGGAGATAGTTGATACCATATTGGATCCTGCTCCACCATTGTTTCCACATGATAACATGTTGCCACAGATTGTCATTAGAGAAGTTGTCAAAGAGCCTATAAAAATAGTTTTCAGGAACATGGAAACACAAAAACGATGTTTCTGGACTACTGGAGTACATTAGTTTGAAACCTATGTTAATAGGTTGTAAGGAAAATGGGAAAGGGAAAAGGAATAACTTAATCTTCCAGCACCAATAGGACATAGAGGAAAAGGAAAAGGAGCTTAAGGCCAAAAATAAGGAGATTGAAAGGCTAAAGAAAAATTAGGAAGATACAATTCAGGTGGCCAATGACATATTTAAATGTATGCCACCTTTTAACATTTATGTCATTTTATTAAAATAATAGATGCTACAGTTAAAGCTCACCTTCATCAACTCAGATATTCCATTTGATATTAGTGCAGCCAGAAGTTTCTTTAGAATATACCTAAAAATTCCTCATGAGATTCAGCTGTTGTTATGTGAATTGTATATGTATAATTATTCCCTTAAATATGATAGGGACTGGATCCTAGTACTTTATATTGGAGATGTTCTAATTAGGGCACAATGTTCTTATTTTAACAACAAATTTTACAAAGAAAAACTAATGGAAGAATATAGGTACTTGTCAAAAGTGCAGCCATTAATGATCTAGGGGTGAAGCTGCAAAAACACAAAGGAAATTATTGAAGAGAATGGAAAATACATGGAACACATGGAAATTAGAAATTGAGTATACCAGATGAGAAATGAAGCTCATGAAGAAGCCAAGGACCACATTAAATTCAATGCACATGAGAGATAACATATGCCTGCAAGATGAACTAGTAAGAGATGTCCCCTGAGATACAAAGAAAAGAAATGTCACTCTTATCATAATATCATTCCAACTTTAAGGAGGGTAAATGCATAAATTGAAGTTTATAAAGGATGTGAAAAAAAATGGTTTCCCATTGATTATTATCCCCCAATATTCCACTATCCTATACCACATTGGTCTTGTGACAACCAACTGGATGACGACATACATGACAAAGTCATGGACATATAGATAAGGAATGGAGGTTAATTATTCATGGATACTAAAGGAACATCTACCCCAGTTGATTTCAGACGTTTATGTAGCATCATTTAGGCAGATCCAAAGAAACCCAAGGAGAAACCAAAGAAACTTGAGGAGGAGCCAAGGAAACTTGAATGAGGAAATTCAAGATGTTAAGTCTTGGGGTGTGATGAGTATTCTAATTTCCTTTCTAAAACACCTCATCTTTTGTATTCTATTGAGCCATTTGTTGCCCATGAACTTTTATTTCCCTGTGATACTACTATACATTTTCATTATAACTTAGAACTCATGGCATGGATATTAATTAATATAGTTATTACTAGTTTACTTTATTTTTTGGTATTATGAGTATGCATTTATTATTTTGATTGTAATACAATGTTTAAATGATGATTTGTATAATGCCAAACTTATTTGCAAGAAATTTTTTATATGCAGCAACTGACATTCAGCCAAAGGAATCATCCACAACAAAGGGGTCATCCACAAAAATTGACATGAAGTCAAAGGAACTCGTCTACCAAAAAACATCCATAGCCAAAGGAGGTCAAACAAATGAATAAAGTTGTGATCCTAAGGAGCTTGGAGGACATGGAAATCACACCTAAGTTTACATGTGTCGATGGAAGAAGCAATTATGAGAACTAGGAGGGGACTCAATGCCATCATTTGATTATGCGTTGCAACTTAATAAATAACTAGATGAGTTAATTCATGATTTAATAACTAGTTAATGAAACTGATTAGTTACTTGAGTTATGTGATTGATATGTAAACACATACTGAGTAGCTATGTTGCATACATGTATTCTATGGATTGTTTTGTTAAGATAACTCCTATTAGAAATCTGTTTCTTCATGCTTTTATTGTAATGAAAGATATAAAAATGAAAGATTAATGCTGTAGGGATATATATCGAGAAGTACAGAGAGGATTTGTTGTATTTTCCAACTATAATTTTCATGTTAATGAAGTAAAAGTTTGAGTTCTTTCCATTTGTTGTAGTCACAAGCCTTAGGAGGGATTAACACCCAAGGTAGGGCCCACTTGTGGTTTGCTAACCCTCTCCTTTTTTTGTTGATTTGATTCGTTGCATGATTAGATTAGCAACCGTTCATTCCTTTATCTGTGTTCTATTTTTTACATGTTTTGTTTTAGCCATAATGTTTGCTTCTTGTCAGAATCTAGTTAATTTCCAAGCATTGTTATTTATTAATTGTACTGAAAGTAATTTACCTTTATACCTCCAAAACATCTGTAACTGTTCATAAAACATTGACACTATTGAAAGTCTACATCCCTTTGTTTGATAATTAAATGACTATAGATTAATGAACACCATAATATTTTCTGTAAGTTAATTTACACCACCAACTACAAATCTATTTGATGTTTGAAAAAGGAGGCATTTTGATAATAGCTTTGATTTTAGCAAGATCTATTTTAATACTCCAGATAGATACGGTGAACCATAGGAGTTTTTTTGTGAGAAAACTGAATGCACACTTAGCGGGGTTACAACAGAGAAATTATTGAAGAAGATGAATGAAGATAGTGTCAAGGACGATGACATGATCCCTATTTTGTTTAGATTTCCATAAGATATCATCAACATAGTCTTCTATGATTTTGTGGATAAGGTCATGAAAAATATATCTCATAGCACATTGATAAGTGGCCCCTGAATTTTTGAGGCCAAAGGGCATAACATATTAATAAAAATTCCCCCAAGGAGTGAATAAGGATTTTGTGTGTTGATCATTGGTAGCGACGAGGATTTGATTGTAACCAGAGAAACCATCCATAAGGGAAAACATCTTGTGGCCTGTGGTTAAGTCAACAAGTCAGTCAATTTTTAGAACATGAAATTCATCTGTAAGACAAACCAGATTAAGATCTTAGAATTCAATACATATGTGTAACTTTCCTGAGGCTTTGGTTATGGGTACAATATTAGAAACCCATTCTGGATAGTTGATGGGTATTGGGTAAGCATTATAACTCTTCTTTTATGAGAAGAGCTATGCGAGGGTGCATTCTACGTAGATTCTATTTGACAGGTTTGGCATTGGGATAAGTGACAATATTGTGGAAAAATATATTGAGATCGATACCTGACATATCACTATATGATCAAGAAAAGGCTTGACTATGTTTAGATAGGAAGGTGGTGAAGTTGTTTAACTCCTATGGAGCTAAATATTGGCTAACCTTAACTATGTGAGGTTCCTAAGGAGACCCTATGTTAACATTGGTAGTGGATTCATTAAGGAGTGTTGAAGTGTCAGGTGATAAGGATTTCTAAAGGAAACGATCCTCTTCTCCCATATGGGAAATAATAGCTTGATTTTCTTAACATTGGAGTATGTTGATGGTGGGTGAATCTCTTGTATCATTTTAGGCCAGATGAGAGGAAGTATCTTAGTGTTGTTCTTAGTTTGATAATTAAATGGACTAATGTAATAGTATTGACTAAAAAAAAGTTAGAGGGAATGTAAATGATGTCATCAGTGTCCATAGGATCATCATGTGTGGATGAGGAAGATGGGTCCAATTCTATAATGGATTTGGATACAACATGTGTGGAGGATTTAGACGCTAGTCTTTCATACCATAACCCATATTTTTCATGTGGTTTGAGGGAATTTTGGATGATTAGATCATGAATTCCTTGTTTGTAACATCTAAATATGAAGCCTTTCTAGCCACAAAAATGGAGATACATATGTGCGAGTACTTTATTATATAAAAATTTGAATATTGACATGAATGGTATGGAGTGACGCTGATAAGTAGGTTGTGAAGAGGAGTGGTTGATCTCTCCATAAATAATATTTGTTTTTAGATATGGGGGACCAAAGGAGATGACATATTCGATGTTAGGTTTGTACATGGGATGTTTATCAAGTTTTCCATATGTATAGGGCATAGGAAGTGGATTGAGGATGAGGAGGTGATACTCCCCTAGTGAAATATGTTACATAACATCACAAAAGGAAGATTCATTAGGTAATTTCGATGATGGGATGGATGAATTGGTATATGCTTCATGAATTAGATAATGAATTCCCTTTTCGTAACGTCTAAATATGAAGCCTTTCTAAGAACAACAATAGAGATACATCTGTACGAAGACTTTATTATATAAAAATTTGAAGTCTGATATGAATGGTATGGAGTGACGTTGATAAGTAGGTTGTGAAGAGGAGTGGTTGATCTCTCCATAGATAAGATTTGTTTTCAGATATGGGGGACCAAAGGAGATGACATATTCGACATTAGGTTTGTACATGGGATGTTTATAAAATTTTCCATATGTATAGGGCGTAAGAAGTTGATTGAGCATGAGGAGGTGATACTCCCCTAGTGAAAGACGTTGCATAACATCGCCAAAGGAAGAGTCATCAGGTAATTTTGATGATGAGATTGATGAACTGGTAGATGCTTCATTAGAGGATCATGGGCTTTATTTAGGAACAAGCACATTCATTTAGATGATATGTCATGTTACAAGCTCTGAAAGGGTTGGGATATGTGGGAATAGTGAAGGTATTATCCTCATGTTTGTACTTAAGACATTGATGGAGTGTTGATGGGATACAACATGTATCATGCATCCAAGGTTGGAATAATAATATGTTATATTAGAACTCTCCTTCTACCAGATAGAATAATTTGTGAAGGGTTTTAATGCTGACTCTAAGTGGTAGAATGACTGTACCTAATGTAGGAGAAATGGTGTCATTTAAGACTCAAAGTACATTTGGTGTTTGGATGATAATGGTATTAGGTAGTCGAAGTTGGTTAAAATAATATGATTATATTATATTGATACTGATGTCATTATTTATCATGCCCCTTTTAACAAGGATATCGTTGACTTGGGCAGTGACGAAGAGGGGAAAATCATGGTCTTTTAGTTGTAGTGATGGCATTTCAAAACTATCAAAGGAGATGGCAGTAGATGTTTTAAGAGTGCCTACTAGATTTGCAAAGAGATGTGGATTGTGTGAAGGCATTGATATGGATTGGAAAGCTTCGATCATGGCTTGTACATGGGAAGGTGAATTTTGAACTAGCTCATAAAGGGACACCTTAACTAGAGTGTGGCGAAGTTGTTTGATGATGACATTTTTAATTGTAATGGTGGATTGTGTAGGAGGAATGATAAGGATGGAAACCTTGGCTTTAGTAGGTGATGTTGGATTTGATGACTCAAGAGTGAGAGAAATGGAAACATTGGATTTTTTCGATCTGAGGGGTTAGGTTCATGGGTACGTTCTCTATTGGTTATGCATACTACGTCGATTTAATGCATAGGGGTTTTCTTAGAATAGCCCCCATTTTTGGTGGTTATGTATGGTTTAGATGCGGTGATTGTAGATGTTTTACAAGGTGTATTTGATGTGGCTAGGTCTGGAGGAAGAAGGCCTTATTCGTAAAGATTTTGATAGAGGTAATAAGGGCCTTATAATCTTTTGTGTGATGTCCTTAAATACGATGATAGTCACAAAAGACTTCAAATTTATAGCAGGAAGGCTTCCACCCATGAGAGCTAGATGTATTAAGAGGGGGTAGAGCTATGATGGATTGTAATCTTTTAGAGGGTTGATTTGTAATATCCTTTTAAGGTGGATGTCAAGGTAAGTGATAATTATTTTATTTGTACATGTGTTGACAATGCCACTTTCAGTGTAGTTTATTTGGATGTGCCTTGAGGAATAGTTTTTTATTATGTAACTGTGCTTGGTAATGTAGATGAAGGATGTGGCCCTATAATGGATGGAAAGGGTTTTGATTTTTTTGTCAAAGGAGTAATAGGGTGGTGTGTTATGATTGTAGGATTTTTAGATGAAGGTACATGTAGTTGTATGATAGGATTTTGGGATGCACACAAATGATATTAGGTGACGTGGTCATCATATGAGATTTTCAAAATTTATATGCTAAGTTTTTTTTATAAGGTTTGTGAAGAGATTGTGGATGAACTTGATGTGGATGAAAGTGTTTTCTTTTTTATGATAGGACTAACAGATGTGCCTACTTTTTTGGATACTTGATCTATTGTTTCTATGGTAGAGCTATTGGTAGATGGTTGGGATGTGGATTCTGTGACTGCATTGATAGTATGATGAGCTTGAATAATGTTGGATTGGGGTTGAATGGTGGATGGGAGTAATTTGGAAATGTTTTTTAAAAATGTCCAAGTTTTGATTCTGAGGTGCATTTAGGTTATCTATTTTCCACAAAATTTTGTTAATAAGATCTTGGAGGGAATTTCAGAAATAACAAAACCTTACGATGCCATGGCCCTATATCCTATGATATTTATAGTAATTATTTTCTCTATACCAAGAGGGTTTTGACACGAATGTATCAACAGGATGGATGAGAGGAAGAGTGATCATGTTGGAAGCTAGGAGTTTATTAAAGACAACACTGTAAGATTTTCCTATAGGTGTATAAGTGTAATGAGGATGGGAGCATTTGGTGGTCAAACATTCCTTGGGAGTAGATTTGATGACTACTGCATTAGCTGATGATTTGGATTTGTCTTGACTGGAAGATGATTTGGATGAAAACTCAAGTTTTGGTTTTTTCTATCTAAGTTTAACTCTAGCATCTTCAAGAGCACAAAGCTCAAGTTTGCAAGCCATTGTGAAGGATTCATCAAACATATAGAAAGATTGGATTTGTCTTGTAGATGATATGTGTTTAGCATAGGAATGAGAGAATAATTGTATTAGCTTAGTATGTGGGAGGAAAAATGGCATTTAATTCATAATATCTCTCTAATAGGTGAAAAAGTTGGTAATGGATTCATCTTTGAATTGTTTAATTGTGGATAGGATGGTGATAGTTATTTTGTAGACAATATTGATTTAGAAGTGTTTAAGGAAGAGTTGAGCAAGTTGTGTGAACAAAAAAAGTGAATACCGAGGTATGTTGTTATACCCATCTAAGGAAAGGCTAGCTAAGGACATGGGAAATGTCCTCAACATAAGGTCATGGTCATGTGCTATGAGGTAACAGGCATGCCAAAAGTCCTTAATATGTTGTTGAGGGTCTTCTTTGCTGTAGAATTTGAGGAAATTAGGAGGTTCCCAATGTGGAGGATATGCTTTGTATGGTATGAATAGATGAATGAGTTTGTTACATAATTGTTTGTATGATAATGTGTTTTTGGGACCCATAGAAGTGACTTCAAGGCTTGATATTCTATTCATTAAATCTTGGAGAGGGTCAGTTTGTGGTTGTTGTGTACTGGATAAGGAAGAACCAAGTTAATTATACAATAATTAATTTTTTTTGTTGATATGGTTAATATTGCGAAGGAATATTATGTTGGAATGGGATATTTTTCTGATGAGGGGTACCTAGGGAATGTTATAAAGAGGTTGTGAAGGTTGAATATAATTATATTGACTAGGCATAAAAGTGTTAAAGAGGGGTTCAATATGTGTTGGAATGGAATTGATGGGTGGATAAGAGATTGTGACTATTGTGGTATATGTTAGAAAGGAATAGAAGAGTGAATGAGCGGTTGAGATTGCTGAGGTACATGCTGAAAGGGAATAGAGGCATGAATGAGGGGTTGAGATTGTTGAGGTATGAATTGAGAGGAATTAGGGATGGTAAATGATTGTTGTGAATAAGGATGAACGGTAGAAATAGAACTACTATTAATTGGTGGTATTGATGTAGGGATAGACATAACTATGTTTTGAACAACTAATGTGGGTTGTTTCGATGGGGTATGTTGAGATGAACTTGATGGGATGGCTATCAAACTCATAGGAGGATTTTGGATGGTAAAAGATGTTAGGGAATTAAAGGGTATGTATAATTGATGAATTATAAATCCATAAATTAATTTTTGAAGATTATAGATTATGATGTGTAGTTAAATTAATAACAAATTAAAATGTTTATATTGTGCATTATAGAACATGAATGAAATGTAAATAACAATAAAGTAAATGAGATATAAGACACCCGTTTTATCGTGGGGAAACCCAAAGGAAAAAACCCCACTCTAAAATAAAGCACTTCCTTTATTAATAATTTCACATACAAATTTTACCGAACACTTCCACTTCACTCCTCATTCTCACAATTTTACAGTTTAATGATCATAATAATCATCATACACATCATATATTCATCATACCAATCTCATGAGGGATCACCCTATATATATAGGATGGATGAACTAGTCACACCATTTCATTCTTAACTATGGAAGATTGACATAATAAAGTTTAATAAATAAACTTTAAAAAAAAGGGGTTATGAAGTGGTGGTCCACCAAAAGGTATCCCCACTTGAAATTATTACCCTAACACTCCCCCTTAATGTTAAGTGGGGAAAAAACAAAACATGCCAAATTAACTTTTTCTACAAAATGATTTACAAATCCATAAATCATTAATGGTGATTCATGATAGCATATAAACAAGGGAAATCATACATATCTTACCATACAAAAATTCTTGGGGAAAGTGCTTTATATATGAAGACTTATATCAGATTATGGATCCTTTTATAAAACAAGGTATTCCCATAACTAATGCTTCACTAGGATTTATAAGTAAATTCACATAGCGTGAAAATTTACTTATCACAAAATGGAGGAAGTATTGGAAGTTTACTATAGGTAGTTAAGAGGTGGAATTGTCATACACCCCCCCCCTCAGTGACAACTATGAAAGGACCAAAAAGGCATGAAACTTGCAAAACTTCACAACACACATTGGCTTGGTGAAGATATCTACAACTTGATATTCGGTCGAAAAACATTTAAGATCAGTATCACCATTCAGTAATTTCTCTCGAATATAGTGCATATGAACTTAAATATGCTTTGTCCTTTGATGCTGAACTAGATTGTTTACAAGAGAAATGTAACTCTGGCTGTCACATAGAAGAGTAATGCTTCCTTTGATTCCCATGTGTAGTTCATCCAATAGTATTTTTATCCACATGGCTTCCTTTGCTGCTTATATAAAACTTATATACTATACTTTAGTAAAAGAGATAGAAACCGTTGGTTGCTCATTGCTACTCCAAGTGATGACACCTGTAACCAACTTGAAAACATATCCCGATGTATATTTTCTATCTATAACATCACCAACATGATTAAAATCACAATATCCAAATAATTTGGATCATTACAAGAAGAATAAAACAAACCATAATTAATTGTTCCTTTAACATATTTCATAATTATTTTTTCCATTTTCTAATAATCCTCATAAGGATCCTACATGAATCTAGAAACAACTCCTACTACATAAGAAATATAAGGCTTAGTAATATTCAAATAAAATAGACTACCAACTAGTTGTTTATATAGAGTAGGATCAAATTTAGCACATATAGGTTTAGGATCTAATTTAACACCAAATTCAATAAGAATGGAAACATGTTTACTTAAAAGCATCTTCCAACTACTACCTACAGGGTAATGGTTTGGCAGAGTCCAAAAACAAAAAATATGATAAGGCTCATAAAAAGAATAGGGGATGAGCACAAGAGGTCATGGAATGGCCACATCAAGAAAACCTTATGGGATGATCGAATCACACCAAAATAGATAATGAAGACTTCACCATATGAGTTAGTCTATGGTAAGCAAGTAGTGATGCCTATCATGGTAAAAATTCAAAAATTACAATTATTAAAGCAGGTAGAGATTGAGAATCACAGAGCAATGCAGGTGAGCCTCATAGAATTTTCAAAACTACATGATAATTCAGAGTCAACACATGAGTCTATGATCAGACGAAAATAGACTATAAAAACTTGGTTTGACCGTAAAATTTCAGAGCCTGATATTTGAGTTGGAGCTTTGGTACTAAAATGGGATGTGAGAGTTGCTAAGCCTAGAAATCATGGGAATTTTGAACCCCTCTAGACTGGTCCATTCAAAATCACTGCATACAAACAACATAACAATTTTAAACTTGAGACCATGAAGGTTGAACCCTTGGTGGTTTTGGTAAATGGAATCCATCTCAAACACTTTCATTGAGTCTTTTGGATATTGTATAGTGTATCATGTGTATAGTTGTTTCTTTTGTCTATTTTGTTTGCAGTTTTTTCTCTTTCCAACAAGTGTCCTTGGACATATGTCTCCTGCGGAGACTCCCGTACCATTTTTGAATTTTTGGGAAGGGTTTACCTTATTATGTTTCCCCTAAGTTATGATCCAACTAATTTTGGAGTACTTATTTAAAAGGATTGAGGAAGTAATGGAAAATCTCTTGGGAGATGTGAAATTCAGCGTTAGAGGCCATTTGGCCTAGGATCCATTATAAGACATGACCAGTTGTGTGCATGATCCATTAATTCATAAATTTAGGAAGGCCTATTTAGGGAAGGTAGTGGGTTACCCTATTTTCATTCCACATGCTAAAGAGTCTCTTGCATGAATCTCTGAACCACTAGCAGAAAGAATCAGAGTCTCCTTCAGCCTCAAAACAACCATGACAACCTCTAGTTAAGCCTCTTCATCAAAGTCTTATATAGGACACTCTGCACTGCCACGTAATCAACATCCAAAACTGGTTTACCATGAAAAGGTTGCATACTAGAGAGACACTTCATTGGTTACCGACTATGCAGATGACATCTTTGACCCTATCTTGAACAAGAAGCTGAAAGCCCTCAGAGACAGATCCTACGCCAGATTCCTCAAACGTAGAGATGATAGGTCCTTCAGCTCAAGGATTTGGACCACCATGTTGGTTCAATACATGGTGCCCCTTGTGCACCCATATCCAGAGCTCATACAGATGTGCGCATGCTAATTTAACCTCACAAGATGTACCGTACATTAAAATAATATACAGGTGGAAATATCACCACGAGATATTAGGGAAATGTTGTCCCTACCATATGACCCAAGTGTCAGCTTTTATGACATGGAAAAGATTCAGGAAGTTTGGTCTTCATGCCAAAGTAAAACCATTTTCCTCTAGAAGGAATTGTAGTAGGACGATTCAAGAAGATATAAATTGCTGGAGTACCCAATTTTGTTGAAAATGTTTACACCAAATTCACTGGATGCCTGCTCTATGCTGACATTTATTTTTGGTCAGAATTTAGACAGAGAGGTTGATGACTGGTAGATGAGGGATCTTTTTAGAATGAGGGCGGTGGGAAAAGAGAAACCATACAAGTTCGAATTCTCTGAAGTCATTGCATAGACTATTTTCCACTAACTATCCCATTTCCACATCAACTCCACCTTCAAGTATTCCTCGTACTTGTTCCACCTCATTTTGTCCTAGCAAAAATGATACTTTAACTAGTATATGCCTCTATAAATATGGGATATGGAAATAAAACTTCCAAGTATTATACTGGTATCAACATGGACCCATGTGTTATCATTTACTTCAGATGCATATCTGTTCACAAGATGTTTTGTTGTGCCACTTCTTCCTAAGTTGGACAAGGATGAGGTTGATAACAAAATGAGTCACTTAGTCAAAGTCATCCTTGAAGATAAGATACACCCTTGCGACTACTTTTTTGGGGGTAACACATTCAATGATAAGAGTGCAAGGGTTCTGAGAGGAATCCTTCATGCTCCCTAGAGTCCTCACAACATGGGTGGTGGCCTTGGAGATAACTAGACAACTGGAAAGCCTGGAATAAGAGTTTAGCTCTACCCGCAAGAAGAAAACATTGTTTTAACTCCCCTGGAGTAAGGGAGGCATTACTGTGATGAAGCACAAGGTAGGGAATATCCTCACATAGAAAGTTGGTCCACTATGGTTTCAATTTTATCCAGGATAGATAGAGATATGACCCCGATGGGAAAATGGCTTCCAACATGACCCGCAACATGGTCTTAGGCTTATGCAATCATGAGAGGAGAAAGTTATTTGAAGATAAGAGGTATCCTAAGGAATAGGCTCATGATATTTTTGTTGAATTAAAAGATATCCCGACCCCAACATGGGAGTATTTTTATCAGGTCCTACCAGTCGTGACCCCTATGTTACTATGGGCAAGGGTTTGAGGAAAACCATAAAAGGTAGTTACTGGGGCATGGAAAAAGTTGATGCCTTCTGAAAAATTAGTAGGAAATTGGTAAAACTACCTAGAATTTTGAGGAGGTGTTCACTAACGAGAAATGTGAAGAATTATGGGAAGTCGAGCATGGGACTGATTCAGATCATGAGGAATTTTTCATAAGCCCCATAATGCAGCCCCCACAGTAGGAAGAAGAATCATGTGGCTCCTCTTCGCAAGAAGCACCATCGTATTTCCTTCCTTTAGTCTCTGAACAGTCCCCGTCAAACAATATGCCCATGACTTAGGTGACACCAGGTCCTCAGGGTTTGGAAGTGGGAAAAAAATCAGTGCCAGACCCAAACTAGGGTCCCATTTCTACATGACCATTGGTCATACCCTCCATTATAACCACTGAGATCACCAACCCTCTTAGTCTATCAAGAAATAAGAAGATATTTTTTGAGGTACAATATTCCTCCGCCCCTTCCTCTGTTCTAGTTCCTCCATTTTCTTCACCTCATGGTGCTCAATCACTTCCTCCTCCTCTACCTTTCATTTCTTTGACTAGGGATGTCTCAATTATTGTCACCCTGACTCAGACCTATCCACTCCCCAACTCCTCTCTTATTCTTCCACAACCTGTCACCATCCCTTCCTTCTCTCCCAAGGTCCTGACGCCCTTCTCTTCAGATCTTGTAACATCCTGGCCCTTGCAACCCACTACCATTCCATATAACATATCACCGAGGTTCCCATTCGGGTGTGTGCTTGTTCCTTCCCCTACAAATTTTTTAAATCAAGTTGATTTATCTAAAGAAACCCATGTTAGGAGAAGGAAGAAGTAAAAGAACAAAGAGATAGATAGTGGAGCAACGAAGTACATGCGATGATTATATGACCATTAGTAGAGATCCCTCACTATTGCGCAAATGATTTATAATGTCTCCAAACCTGTAGAACAGGTGTAGTTAGATGATTACACTATCAATTCCATGGTAGTAGACTTGACTCAATTTCAGCCTCAGGATAAGGTCAAATTGATGAACCAGTCAAATGCTATTGTCACTACAAATTACCTAAAGGTTAGAAGTAAGATGAAGAAAGTGGAGGCTAGCCTCAAATAAATGGAGGGTACTATTGGTCACCTCATCTCAAAATTCAAAGGTAAAAACAAAGAGTTGGAACAAATCCATAAGGATTTGGAAGAGACAGTTTAACTCTTGCAGCTTCCAAGGCAGAAGTCAAAAAAATAGAGGCCGAGTTAGTAGAGTCTAAGGTTGCAACCATTTTGCTGGTGTAGGAGATTGATTCAATTAAAGACAAGATTTCACCCTGCAGGACCTTAGTCAGTTCATTTCGGTGGGAGATTGAAGCAAGGAAAAAGGATGGTTCCATGCTTCAGAAGAAGCTGTGCACAAAAGAGGCTGAGAAGGGGAGCTTGCAAAAAAAATGCCAACCATCAAAGGACATAATCAAATATTTGACCCAGAAACTTGCCAAGTGACTATAAAAGGGAGGAATCATCACATTAGTGCAAGGGCTATATACCTCATGTTGTAAAAGAATTGGCACTATGGAAAAGGACCTGTCAGCCGCACTTAGATTTATATATGATGCATAAGGATTATGCGTCAATGTGGAGACCTCCACATCCACTATCATCAATGCCATCTTTTCCAAGGTTCTTGAAGAACAAACATTGGTCCAAAAATTATACCATTCCTTGGACTCTGCCTTGCAAGGGACTGGTATTGTGGATAGGTGAATGTAAGTGGCCAAAATCAATGAGATCCTGAGTTGCAACAAGGTTGCACTTAAGTGTAATAATCTCCTCTTCCAGAGCAAGCTAAGAATTAGGGAATGGAAGTAATGCATTGAAGATTTGGTACAATTGGGATTCCCTTCTCCCTTTCTTAATGACTCCATGGTCATTTCAGAGGAACAAATGCAACAAATACTCACAACAAAGGAACAAGATAGGAATGTTTTCCAGCCTTTAAAAGAGGAATCAAGCATGGTTGAGGTGGAGATAATTCTAAATCTGATAGTGAAACTGAAGTTCTGCTTGGACGCAATGGTGTAGGATCTGCAAACCCTCTCACACAAGGGGATTATTGAAACTAGATAGAGCCTTCCAGGCTTTGCAAAGAAGAACATACTCGACGAAGGAGGAATGGATCGGGTACCAGGATGCTTTGAAGAAGCTCTGAGTGGCATATTTTGAGTCAAGGAAGGATTTCCGGATTCTTCCATGATAGGCACAAAATCCCTTAGTGAATTGCCATAACTGTTTAAGAATTTCTACATATGCAGGGATCTCTTGGTATTCTATTAGGTCAAACCTTTTGTTTTTGGCATTCTTTGTTCCTTTGGAGCATGAAGTTTGGTTAAGTATGGAGCCAAGTGGAAGAGTCGGGTTCTTCAAATTAGTGCATGACCTCCATGTGGTAAAGGAATAATAACATATCCTGAGTGGGCTGAAAAGTAAAAAGAAAAGGAGATGATCTTGTAGATCCCCCACGTGTTGCCTAGGTGGAACTCCAAAGGGAGAAAATAGAAGGCAATGCCAAATTAGTGCATGGCCTCCACGCATCACTTAAAGAAGTTATCATCATCCATAAAGCCTACCAAAGAAGAGAAAGGACTTGCATTTAGTAGATTGAATGCAATCCTGAGTCCCAAAGCAAATAGTTGAGATCTATCGCATGGGTCAAAGATCAGGCAGATAAAGACCTAAATATAGACGATGGAGAGCATGATGACAAACATGTTGGAGTGCCAGCCGCAGGTCTATATAAGAGAGTCCTTGGACCAGTAAGACGGTGGAAACAGAGGAGAATTTCTTCAGAAAGTTCTTGAGGATTTTTAGTTTTAGTAGTTTATGTTTATCAACCTTAACAAGGCTTTGTTGTAAAGAAGCACTATAATCTGTGCCGTTATCGGCCTTACGTATTGTTTTCTCTATAATTAAAGGGTTTTTGTTCTGTGCACAAAGTTTCACAATACTCTAAATCCTTATTTCCTTATGTATGATTTTATTTAACTCTTAGATATATGTTTCAGTTTCTACCATGCTATATGCCCTTAGATCCTTTTAAATTCATTTGATCATTTGCATGGTTATGATTTAGTTCTCTCTAGCCTTAGATAATACTGAATCTTTTTGAAAATAGGTTAATTATGCTCAATGCTCTTTAACTTATTTTATTGTGGTTTGGGTATGTATCTCTGTGCTTTATGGTAAATCGTGGTGCATCACCTTACATTAGGATTTACAATTATTTAGTTTCCATTCTAACCCTTATCTGAATGCTTTAAGAGAAGAGTCAGCTTCTATAAAATCTAGAGATTATCTTAGGGACCAAGTCCTAAGTTCCTAATATTTCCCATGAATTTGAAGGTTCATCTGTAAAGATAATCATCAAAAATTGTCCTGGCATTCCTGGTGGGACCAATGTAAAGCTTGATCAAGAGGAAAATGAGTGCTTATTTTAGCGGGAAAATAGCCGTACAAATATCCCATAGTATTTTTGATTCATCAAAAGGATACAAATGCGGTTAAGAGTAAGAGAAGAAGATATATTTGAGTACTTGTAGCTATCCCCTACTCAAGGAAGAAGAGGAAGGAAAATCCAGATATCTTCATCTCCTTTGAACCAAACCCTTTCAACACCTCTTCTTGGGAGGCCCTTTCCACAATCTACTAGAGTCCTCAGACCTATAAGAGTGGCCCATCAACAGCCTCAGCCTATGAGGTAGTCAATCCCATGGATTCAAGGGAGTCCACTTATTACACCAGTATATCCGGCAACATGGAACCCTATTCAAACAAATTAAATGAAATAACTACCCAATTTTAACGGTGAAGACCTTAAAAATCTATAGGAACATCTCTAATATGTCGCAGAGATATATGTAGTACATTTCATCACAGAGAAAGATATATCTTCGAGACTTCAGGTGACCTCATTCAAAGGAAAATCTCTTGATTAGTACAGATCCTTAACTCTTAATTCTATTGCTACCTAGGATGATCTTGCAAACGTATTTTTCACAAGATTTTCTGAAAGGGAGGTAGATCTTCACTTCTTTAACATCTGATCAACATCAAGAAGGCTCCACAAGAGCCTATGAACAACTTTAATACCATATTACATAAGACATGGCGAAGAATTCTAGTTCTATCCAGTCTACCTACATGTATGGCTATTGTTTTCTATTTAAAATATTTAAAATCAGACATCTCTGTCATGATTTAGTTTTTGGCAGGATATTCTTTGCCACATTCATATGATATTAAGAGCCAGGCTGAGAAAAATTCCATAGATATTGGTAATCTTCCCCATATGGTTCCTTTGCTAGTATATCTAGAGATAACCCCACTTCCCCAAGCATAGACCTCAGGCTCAACCCAAACTCCTATATCCATATATAGCTAACCACCCCCTCAAGGAGATTCCACCCATGTATAAAAATCCACTTCTTCTCATGAGATGGAAGAAATGAAAAATATCCTTAGGAGCTTCTCCAATGAGATAGTTAACCTTAAGAGGAATCGAGGTTCATACCCTAGATAAAATTATAAAGGCTACCAAGGAAATAGGCCCATTTACCCTGCACAATATAAAAATTCCAAGAGACCACCTTTGACCCATCCATTTAACCAAATTTTCCTAGTCCTATCACCACTCCGGACTCTCCCACCTAATAAGATGAGAGAAATGATTCCAGGATAGAAAAATATGGCAGAAGACCCCAATGTTTGGTGCTTTCCTTGCAATACCCCTCATATGCCAAGATATTTCCCTAAAGGGAATCTATAAAAAAGGTATCAGAGAAAAGAGAAATGGATGGTTTAGAGGTCGATGAAGACAGACCATACTAGTCCTAGGGAATACATAATGTGGCCCTTTTTGTGCAGATGCAAGGAATGTCCCTAGAAAAATAAACAAAGATTGCTCCTGAGCACATGCTTTTCTCTTGGATCAAAGGGGAGGAGTTTGTACTCACAAATGAAGTATCTACATCAAATCAAGTACAATCAAATTAAAACACTCATTTTAAGAGGTGAATGAAGGAAGCCACAAGCCCAACTCTTATGAAAATGAATAAAGTAAGAAAAGGGCATTCAAAATTCATTGCGCCTTTGTCCCTAGGTCTCGGTAGAAACTCAGAATCAAAGTACCTTCTATCCAGTGGCGGAACGACCAAAATATCAACAAGTCCCCAAGGCAGAACCACTCAGGCCCATGAATGTAGTAGAGAAACTCAAGAAAGCACCAACCAATGTATCCTTATGTGATATCTTGGGAATTCTAGAACAAAATGAATTGTTGTAAGAGGCATTAAAATCAAGGAGCAGCTTGAGCGTGACCAGAAAAGGTAAATAACAACTTAGAGTATCTCAAGCTCCGAAAGAGTCAGTGATGATGAATCAGAAAGGGGAAGGAAGAAAACCAATACCCTAACTCTTCTTTATGAATCTTATTATTGGTAAGAAGTTATTACATAATTCCATGATATATTTTGGTGTAACCAAAATAATGATGCTTAAAGAAATAACTGATGCCTTAGGAATCAAATATGAACCCTTGAGGAAATGAGTCATGCAGCTGGATTGAAAATCAGTGCAAACCATTAGAGTCATCAGAAGTCTCCAATTACAACTCTATTCCTACCTGAACATAATAGTTCTGTAGGACATATTGGTGATCGATGTATCACAAGTCTTAAGATTATGTCTATCTCGTGAATTCACAAAAAAAGTAGGGGCTATATGTCTCTTGATTGGTCACATCTTATTCTACAGACTAAGTATGTGTCTAAAATTAAGGTGTTATTAGAGCATCTTGTGGAATATCATATCACAAAATAGGAAGCATTAGGTTTTGAAGCCTCACACGCCATGATCACAAGAGAAGAAGAGTCATACATAGAAGAGGGTGACCATCAAAGAAAAAGCTATCTGATTGACCTATCTCTAGGGGATCCCTTTGGAAATTTTGACTCCACTAGATTGGGAACTTATGTGATTTTTGATGAAAACACCAGCGTTCCAAAGATCATGAAATAGGATAATAAAATGAAAATAATACCAAAAAGGATCCATAGTTATGGACTCTGCACTTTCATGGTGCTAAAATCAGAAATTGCTCTGGAGCTGGTATCTTCTTAGCTCCACCAAGTGGAAGAAATATACTTTAAGTTTTCTATTTCAAAATTCACTTGCACTAACAATGAAATGGAGTATGAATCCTTAGTGCATGGTTTGACCTTGGCACACAAGGAAGGTATAAAGCAACTGAGAGTCTTTAGAGAATTTGAGTTAGTGGTAACATAGATCAGGAATACTGCTATGGAAAAGAACCCAAGGATGAGGTCCTACACGACACAAGGTATGTGATCTTATTGAAGACTTTGAATCATTTGATATCAAGGTTATTCCTCGAGAATAGAACATAGAGGTAGACATGATGGCTCAGATCAGATTACAATTCGATCCCACCAAAGATTTGTTGGAGAATAATGATGTAGTATAGCTGATCATCTACCCCATCTATACCTAATAGTATAAACCATTGACAAGTATTTGAGAGTGACCAACATATATTGGTTTTCTTGCAGTAATATGAAGAATTTTCAAACCAACTCTAACCAAAAATTGAAGAGAGCATATGGAGATAAAGTCATCCAGCTTAGAATGAACAAGCTTCCTAGAGGGCTGATAACATTGGAGAATCTCTTTGATACCAATGATGCTAACATAGACATGATAAATTTCTCTACGATCAAGGAAGATTATGATGAAATAGAAGTAGCTCACGGAAAGAAGCTAAAAGTAGGGAAACTAGTCACCCAAAAAGAAAGAGAAAGGCTTGTGGATTTATGCCATAAATATTATAAGGTGGTGGCCTAGAATTATGATGACCTACATGATTATAAAAAATATATCATTCAACATACCATTATTTGGAGAAAGGAAAAAAGTATGTGCGTCAAAATTAGAGGTCGGTGAACCCAAAAATAGAATCTCTCATGTCTTAGGAGCTCAGGAAGCACTGAGAAGCCAAAATAATCTTTCCAATCAAACATTTCACATACGTGTCTAACCTGGTGCCTGTGAGCAAGAAAAATGGTGAAATAAAACTTTGTGTGGATTTTAGATATATGAATAAGGTGTCTCTTAAGGATCACTACCCCTTACCTTCCATGGAGAAAATATTACAAATTATGATAGGTTTAAAAAGGTTTTCTCTGCTGGATGGTTTTTTGGGCTATAGTAAAATATGGCTTGTGGAATAATATCAACATAAGACCACCTTGAAAATGAAGTGGGGAACCTTCACATATGCAAACATGCCATTTGGACTCACCAATGCTAGAGCCAAAGATGTTCATTTGGAGATATTATCAACAAAGTGATTCTTATATCCTTGGATGATCTCATAGTGTTCATTAAAAAAGGAGAGGATCATTTTGACACACTGGAGGCTGTATTCAAAAAATTTCAGAAATTTGGGATCTCTGTGAATCCTAAAAAGTTTGTTTTTGGGGGTCCCACAAGGCAAATTCCTGGGGACATCATCTCAAAGGATGGAATCTCTATTGACCTAAAAAGGATCAGATTTTATTCTGGAGCTATCCCTGTTGGTCAATAAGAAGGAAATTCAATCTTTCCTAGGAAGAATTAACTTCGTTAGTAGGTTCATTTCAGATTTTGCTAGAATGATCCACCCAATCACTTTGATGCTGAAAAAATACCTAAATTTCAAATGGACCACTGAAGGCTGACAAGCCTTTGAGTCAATCAAGAAAGCCATTGCATTTACCCCAGTGTTACGCAATCCATATTTCACTAAAGATTTCATCATGTGTGTATATGGAAGTGAACACAATGTAGCTTTTGTGCTAACACAGAGGGGAGATTCACAAGGAGAGGAGAATCTAGTAGTCTTCTTTTCAAAGACTCTCCATGACTACGAAACCATGTACAACTTTGTAGAAAAGTAGGATTATGCCATTGTTAAAGGATTGAAGAATTCAGGTAATCTTGTGACCAACAAAAAAAATCATGATCTTGGTGGCACACTCTAGTGTCAAGGAATATATTATAGAAGGTGAAATAAATTAGAAGAGAGCTAACTGGATCACTAGGATTTTGGAGTATGATGTTGAGATTAAACCCACAAAGTTAGTAAGGGGAAAAGCAATGTGTGAATATCTTTGCTAGGACTTAATGACACTAGCTGATGATGAATCAGATATGGTGTTCCAAATCTTAAAAAATGAACACAAAGGTTATGTATTTGATTGAACACATTTTATGCAAATAGGCAAGTATCCATGTCACCTTCCTCTAAAAAAAAGAAGGTATTACCGGCAACAAGGATTCAAACTCATTATAATTGACAATATCCTTTTCAAAAGGAACTTCAACAGGATTTTACTTAGATGCATGGAGAAAGAGGGAACTGAAAGGGTCTTACAGGAGTTACATCATGGTAGCTTAGGAAGTCATTTCTTGACCAAAACTACGGCTATAAAAGTCCTGCAAGTAGAATAATTTTGGCCCAACTTGTTTTTTGATTGTTATTAGATGGTGAACAAGTGCAAAACTTACCAGTATTATATAAGTTTTAAGAGGAATGACGCATTACCCCTTTATCGAATTTTTGATTGAAGAACCATTCACGTAATGGGGTCTGAATTTCATCGGGATGTTAAACCCAGTATCAAACTCAGACCATAAGTGGATCCTAATAGCCACTGATTATTTTATGAGATGGGTGGAAGTATTACCACTGAAAGAAGCTATGCGAATATGGCCCTAGAGATTCTCCATGACATCACCAACCATTTTGGACACCCACATACAATTATATCAGATAATGTTAAAGATTTTTTGGGTGCTAAAGTATTTTAATTTTTCATGAGACATGGTATTTACTTACAAAAATCTTCCAACTACTACATGTAGGGTAATGGTTTAGCAGATTCCACAAACCAAACTATGATAAGGATCATAAAAAGAATGGGGGATGAGCACAAGAGATCATGGCGATGAACATATCAAGATAACCTTATGGGATGATCAAATCACACCAAAACATATCCTGAAGACTTCACAATACAAATTAGTCTATGGTGAGTGCGTAATGATTCCTATCATGGTAGAACTTATAGCATTACAATTATTAAAGCAGATAGAGATTGAGGAATATGGAGTAATGCAAGTGAGGATCACATAATTGATAGAACTATAAGAGAAGTAGGAGTCAGATAATGAGTTTATGATTAGCTGACAACATACTATCAAAACCTGGTTTGGCTGTAAAATTTCACATCCTGATCTTTAAGATGGTGCTTTGCTACTAAAATGGGATGTGAGAGCTGCCAAGCCTAGAAATCATGGGAATTTAGACCCCCTCTAGACTGGTCCATTCAAAATCACTGCATGTAAGCAGCATAATGCTTTCAAAATTGAGACCATGAAAGGCTAACCCTTGGCGATTCCAGTAAATGGAATCCATATAAAACCCTTTCATTGAGTATTTTTGGATATTGTATAGTGTATCATGTGTATAGTTGCTTCTTTTGTCTCTTTTGTTTTGTGGTTTTCTCTCCTTCTAATAATTTTCCTTAGACACATGTCTCCTACAAAGACTCCCGTCCCCTTTTTGAATTTTTGGGAAGGGTGTAACTTCCTATGTTTCCCCAAAGTTATGATTAAATGAATTTTGGAGTACTTATTGAAAAGGATTAAGGAAGTAATGGAAAATCTCTTGGGAGATGTGAAATTCAGCATTAGAGTTTATTCGGCCTAGGAGCTGTTGCAAGACGTGACTAGTTGTGTGCACGAGCCATTAATTCATAAAAGTAGGAAGGATATTTAGGGTAGGTAGTGGGTTACCCAATTTTCATTCCACATTCTAAAGAGTCTCTTTCCTGAATCTCTGAACCACCAACAAAAAGAACCAAAGTCTCCTTCAGCCTTTGAACAACCATGATAGCCTCCAGTTCAACCTCTCAATCAATGTCTTATGCAAGACACTACATGCCACCACACACTTAACATCCAAAACTAGTTTACCTTGAAAA
Organism: Taxus chinensis; assembly: GCA_019776745.2. Lineage (NCBI taxonomy): Eukaryota > Viridiplantae > Streptophyta > Pinopsida > Cupressales > Taxaceae > Taxus > Taxus chinensis. The sequence continues at coordinate 629,786,836 of CM034149.1, forward strand.
GGGTACATACTGTAGAGATGCTTCCCTGGTTATCGACTATGCAGATAACATCTTTGACCCTTTCTTGACAAAGTAACCAAAAACCCTTAGAGATGGAGCCTACACTATATTATTAAACCATAGAGATGATTGGTCCTTCAGATCTAGGGTTTGGACCACCACATTGGCTCAATACATGGTGCTCCTTGTGCACCCATATCCAGAGCTTATACAGATGTGCACATACCATTTCGACCTCACCAACTATACCATCAACAACATGAATATGCATGTGGAAATATCGCCATGAGCTATCAAGGAAATGTTGGCCTTGTCATATGACCTAAGTGCTAGCTTTTATTACACGGCCAAGCTTTAGGAAGTCTTGTCTTCATGCCAAAATAAGACCATTTTCCTCCAGAAGGAATTATAATAGGACAATTCGAGCAACTCTAAATTTCTGGAGTTTCTAATTCTGTTTAAAATGTTCACTCCAAATTCTAATGCCTGCTCTATACTGACCTTTATTTTTAGTCACGATTCAAATAGAGAGGTCCATGATTGGTAGATGGGAGCCCTTTTTAGAATGAGGGAGGTGGGAAAAGTGCAAGCATACAATTTTGACTTCTCCAAAGTCATTGTACAAAATATTTTCTACCAAGTGGCCCATTTCCACATTAACTCCACCTTTAGGTATTCCACGTAGTTGTTCCACCTCATTTTGTCCCAAAAAAATCATTCTTTAGCCAGTATATGCCTCTGTTAGGTTGTGGAGCCTGTTTTCATGTGTGAAAGTGTTGAAGACTGTACACTAAGAGTACTGTAAAAATTTTTTAGGTGTAAATTTTTTTTTGGCCTTGAAAAAATGCACCTGACATATTGGGAAACATGCTCTTCTCATATGGGCGAGATTTTTGACCCATAGGTTTATGGGACAGGTTTTGTCCATGGTTTTGATGCTTATGGTTTTGTAAAACTGCTTAAGCAGTTGTCTATTTATATGGTTTTATGCATATGATAGAGGTATGAAGAACATTGCAGATGTGATTTGAATTCGGCTATGAATTCTGTAGAGTTTGTTGAGCATAGCTCCAAACGGATTTGGGTATTGTATTGAGAGAGCGATGGCTTGTAATAAAATCTAAGCAAGTGATTCTTGGTGGACGTATTCCAAATTGGGTGAACCACGTTAAATACTGTCTCTTTGTGTTGTGTTATTTTATTCTGTAATTTTATTTGAGATCTATAATAATTTTTGCATATTAGTTTCTACTGTTGTGATTATGTGAGGGATTATTCTGCATATTTTATCCCTTATTTCCTAACAATTGGTATCAGAGCCTAGTTTGGTTTGCAGAAGTGTTGAATCGTAGGGAAAATTTTTAGCTTGAGTGGGAGCTATGGTAGATGATGGAAGATCTAGGGTTGATAAATTCAACGGGAAGAATTTCAGTCTTTGGAAGATGCAAATGGAAGATTAACTTTATCAAAAGGATCTTTATACTCCGTTTTCTGAGAAGGTGAAAAAACCCTTGAGTATGATAGATGCGGAATGGGATTTGCTGGATAGGAAGGCACTTGGAACAATCCGGCTGTGTCTTGCATCTTCAGTATTATTTAATGTTTCAAAGGAAAAGACTACAAAAGATCTAATGGATGCATTAGGGAAGTTGTATGAAAAACCCTTTGCCTCTAACAAGATATTTTTAATGAGAAAGTTGTTAAATATGAAGATGTCTGAGAATAGTTCAGTAGCAGATCATTTAAATGATTTCAATACGGTTGTGAATATGCTAGATTTGGTTATAATAGGATTTGATGAAGAAGTTAGGGCTTTATTAATTCTGTGCTCTTTACCTAAGAGTTGGAATAGCTTGGTAATGGCAGTAAGTAACTCGGTTCCAGCTAACTCGAAGTTGAAGTTTGAGGATGTTGTAGGGGTGATTCTAAGTGAGGAAATGTGAAGAAAAAGCTCTGGGGAATCTTCTACTTCAGGGAATGCTTTGATAGTGGAAACTAGAGGGAGACAGAAGAATAGAGGAAACTGTGGAAAATCAAAAGATCGGGCAAGGTCAAAATCCAAGAACAAGATTGTATGCTGGAATTGTGGAAAGCCTGGGCATGCAAAGGATTGTTGGGAGCTTCAGGATAAGAAGAAACAACGGGAAGAAAACAAGGAGGCAAATGTGGCAATGGGTAATGTATGTCAGGATGCTTTGATTCTTTCTTTGCACAATATTACTGAATCTTGGGTTTTAGATTCAGGGGCTTCTTTCCATGCTTCTCCACATAGGCATTATTTTGTTGATTATGTTCAAGGAGATTTTTTTTAGGCGTAAATTTTTTTTTGGCCTCGAAAAAATGCACCCGACATATTGGGAAACATGCTCTTCTGATATGAGTGAGATTTTTGACCCATAGGTTTATGGGATGGGTTTTGTCCATGGTTTTGATGCCCACAGTTTTGTAAAACTGCTTAAGCAGTTCTCTATTTATATGGTTTTATGCATATGATATAGGTATGAAGAACATTGCAGATGTGCTTTGAATTCAGCTGTGAATTCTATAGAGTTTGTTGAGCATAGCTCCAAACGGATCTGGGTATTGTATTGAGAGAGTGGTGGCTTGTAATAAAATCTAAGCAAGTGATTCTTGGTGGACGTAGCCCGAATTGGATGAACCATGTTAAATACTGTCTCTTTGTGTTGTGTTATTTTATTCTACAATTTTATTTGAGATCTGTAATAATTTTTGCATATTAGTTTCTACTGTTGCGATTTTGTGAGGGATTATTCCGCATATTTTATCCCTTATTTCCTAACAACCTCTATCAATCTGGGATACATAATTCAACCCTCAAAGTATTATACTGGTATCAATATAGACCCATGTACTATTTTCTTCTTTGGATGCATATGAGTTTGCAAGATGTTTTGTTGCGCCACTTCTACCTGAGTTAGACCTAGATGAGATCAATAACAAAATAATTCACTTAGCCTAAGCCATCCTCAAAGACAAGCTACACCCCCTGTGACTACTTTAATGGGGCAACACATTTAATGATAAGAGTGCATGGGTTCCAAGAGGAATCCTTCATGCTCCCCAGAGACCTCATGACATGAGTGGTGGCCCTAGAGATAGCCGTATAGATGGAAAGCCTAGATGAAGAGTTCGACTCTACTCCAAAGAAGAAAATGTTGTTTGAAATCCCCTGGGGTAAGGGAGGAATTACTATGATGAAGCGCAAGGCGGGGCATATCCTCACATAGAAGTTGGTGCACTATGTTTTTGCCTTGATCCAGAATAAATGGAGATATGAACTCGATGGGAAAATGGATGCCACCATGGCCTGTAATAGGGTCTCAGGCTCATGTAAACATGAGCAGAGAATTTTTTTTTAAGATAGTAGGTCTCCTACGGAAGAGGCTCCTGATATTTTTGTTGAATTAAAAGATATCCCAACCCCAACATGGGAGTCTTTTTATCAGGTATTGTAAAGTTGTGACCCCTCTGTTACTATGGGCAAGGGTTTGAGGAAATCCCTACAAGGTAGAGACCAAGGCATGGAAAAAAATTGATTCCTTTTAAAAAATATGTAGGAAATTGGGAAAACTACCCAAAATTTTGAGGAGGTGTCCATTGATGAGAAATGGAAAGAATTGTGGGAATTTGAGCATGGGACCAATTCAGATGGCAAGGATTTTTTTATAAGCCTAATAATATAATCCCCATGACAAGTAGAAGAATCATGTGGATCCTCTTAGCAGTAAGTGCCACCGCAGTTCCTTCCCTTAGTATCCCAATAGGACATGTCGAGTAATATGCCCATGACTCAGGCGACCCCAGGTCCTCAGGGTTTGGAAGCAGGAAAGAAATTAGTACCAACCCAAACCAGAGTCCTATTTCTACATGACCATTGGTCATCCCCTCCATCACCACCACTAAGATCACCAACCCTCCTAGTCCACTGAGAAAGAAGAAGAGACCATCTAAGGTACCATCTTCCTTAGCCCCTTCCTCTTTTCCATTTCCTACAGTTTCTTCACCTCCTAGTGCTCACCCGCTCCCTCCTCCTCCGCATTTCATTTCTTTGAATGGAGATGTATCTATTTTGGTCACCCCCAATAAAACCAGTCCACTCTCTAGTTCCTCTCTTATTCCTCCAACACCTTTCACCATCCCTTCCTTCTCTTCGAAGGTCCTGACGCCATTCTCTTTAGATCTTGTAACATCCTAACCACCCTTGCAACCCACTTCCATTCCATATAGCATATCATCAGGGTTCCCATTCGTAGGCGGGCTTACTCCTTCCCATGTAGAGTTTGTAAATTAGGTTGCTTCAACAAAATCCTCCCGTGTTAAGAGAAGGGATAAGAAAAAGAACAAGGAGATGATGAGTGAAGCAATGAAGCATATGCGGTCATTATATGACCATCAATAGATCTCTCTCACTATTGTGAAAGTGATTCGTAATATCTCCAAACATGTGGAACAAATATAACCAAATGATTACACTATCAATTCCATGGCAGTATACTCGACTGATCCATAGGGATCTAAAATGACTCTATTTTATCAAATAACCAACATGAAGAAGAAAAAAAATATACAAATGAGGTTCTGTCTGTTTAGTGACAGGATCACCACCTTGTGCAGGGTGGTGGTTATAGAACTGTCACCCCACCAGGGTGGCGGTATTGGGACCATAGGTCTAGAATGGGCGGCGGTCCTAGCTCTTGCGGATAGAAAATAAAATATGACTCAAATAGTCCCAAAATTCCAAAGGGTGTCCATTTATCTTCTTCTACATGACTTTTCCCATTCTCCAGTGCATGGGAGAACATGAGAAAGACTATAAATGCATGTTATGGAAGAGAAAAAAGGAATCAAACCATGAATCAAGTGAGTAAGAAGATCTTAGTGTTGGAATTGTGATTTGTAGAAGTAAGGAGTAATTGAGTCAGAGCAAGCAAGTAACTGGGAGGAAGTGTGAGATATTATCTACTTCTCTTTCATACTTATTGTAATTTCTATACTTATTATTGAATTGGCCAATAAAAGTGGGAAGAAATAATAATTTCCCTTCCCAACTAGTTTTTCCTCCTATGGAGGTTTTCCAGGATAAAATTTTTGGTGTATGAGTCTATATTATTTCCCTTTCTGGAAATTGTTGATTCTAAGCACAAGTATAATTCATTCACTAGCTATCTATGTTATTTTCTAATAGAAAGTAGAACATCAATGATTAATTGTGATTTTGTGGATAATTTGAAATTTGAAGATTTACAAATCAGTTTGGTATCCGAGCTAACAATTATCTAGGATTGTGGTATTTGTTCTTGGATTTGTTTGAAAGTGACGAGATCTGAAGGTGAAGAGGCTTTACCTTGCGATCCAATTTTTTTTATAAAGAAGTGGAAACAAAGAATTCGGGGAAAATTGGAGGAAGAGAACTTGGTCCGTAGAATCAAGATGTTGGAGACCATGATGGAGAGGATGTTTAAAAGGAAAGAAGATCTTGCTATTTTATAGAAGACAACTTTTGTCAAACAAGACTCCACGGACTCAGTGATTTGGGGCTTAGCTAAAAATTTTGGCATAGGAAGGATCCACCATGAGGAAAGGTATGGGGAAGAACATGAAGAAGAGACTTATAACACAAGAGAAAAGGTAAAATCCAATCATACTCCTTTTAAATTTGAAACGAAAGTTGAGATTAAAAGCTTTGAAGGACAAGTAGATGCAGAGTTGCTTGATAAATGGTTAAAATAGTTAGAAGTCTACATTAGTGTCCATAATGTCACTGAGGCACAGAGGATCACCTTTGTACATCTCAAGATGGAGGGACATGCTCTGGTTTGGTGGGAAACCCATCTAGCCACTTGTGAAAAGAAAAAGCTTTCTATTGTGAAATCTTGGCAAGAATTTAAATAACTACTTAGAGCTAACTTCTATCCTATTGGCCATAAGACTGATCAAATGATTAAATGGTAGTATTTTAGAAAAGGCAATGGTCAAAGTGTGTAGGAATATACTATGGAGTTTTAGAGGTAGACCATGTTACTAAACATGGACTTGGAGGATGAGGATATTCAGACTAAGTACTTGGGAGGAATTCACACTCACCTTCAAAGAAAAGTCATCTCCACAAAGCCCAAATATCTCAATGAGGTGTGTGTGTAGGAATACTACATAGATGATGAAAAGAGGCAAGGAGAAGAAGAGCCAAGGGAAAAGTAGTTGACAAATCAACAGAAAAAAGAGTATGGGAAAACAAGTAACAAGGGTAAGTGGAAAGGGAAAGGTAAGCAAGCTGCCACTACTTTGAATACTTGTAAAGATCCCAAGAAATTTTTCAAGAATTGTGATATCAATGGTCATACTGACGCTATATGTTAGAAGTTGCATCCAGAGTTGCATCTAAAGAACCAAACCAAGGACTCGAAGAAGTCCATGATAGCTGTGAAAATAGAAGGGGATGTGGAAATCGAAGATGAATTTGATGTAGATGAGAGGCTTGGATGCATGGCCACCAACATGGACAACTAGGAAAAGGAGATGAGTAGACTATTCCATATCAAAATGTAGATCAAGATATTTAAGGTAAATTCTTTGGTTGATACCGGTTCTTAGTCTAACTTGATTTTTGAAGTAGTTGTAAAGAAGCTTGGTCTTGAGACTTATGAGCATCCACACCATTATCCTTTGGGTTGGGTGAATAAGGGTGTTGAAATTCAGGTAACAAGAAGCTGTAAGGTCAATTTTGGGATAAATTCCCAATATATTAATGTTTTTGAAGCTGACATTATTCCACTTGATGCTTTTGATGTTGTTTTCAAGAGTCCTTACTTGTATGTTAGGGATGATATATTTATGAGGAGAGAAAAATGATATAGATGGGTCAAGGATGGGATCGACTACAACATTTGGGCACACAAACGTAAGACACGATTTACCGTGGTAAGTGCTAACCAAGAAAAATGACTTATTCAGGAAAATCATAATCAATTTTGTTTACTTTTATTGAAGGATAAACAAGATGGGGTAGAAGTTGCAGAGATTTCTAACTAGGGAAAGCATGATTTGGATAGTATTATTTAGTCTTTTCAGGAAGTATTTCAGGCTCCTAGTGGGTTACCACCAAAATGGGAAGTAGTGCATGAGATTCAGCTATTGCCAGAATCCCCTCTACCGAGCATCAGGTTGTATAGGCAATCCTTGCTTGAGAGTACTAAAGTAAAGAAAAAACTCTAGGAACTACTAGACCAAGGGGTGATACATCCGAGCACCTCACCATGTGGTACACCTATTGTGATGGTGCCAAAGAAGGATGGTTCTTGGAGAATGTGCATTGACTACCGTGCTTTGAACAAGATCACCATAAAGAACAGATGTCCACTTCCCTTCATAGATGATCTCTTGAACCAACTTTAGCATGCCAAATTTTTCACGAAGTTAGATCTCAAGTCATGTTATCACCAAGTCATAATGAAGGAGGAGGATATATGGAAGACTGCCTTCAAGATAAAACAAGGTTTGTATGAAAGGTTAGTACTTCCTTTTGGGTTATGCAATGCACCCCGCTACATTTATGAGATTGATGAATGCCGTATTGCGGGATTTCATAGATTCATGTGTCATTATATATCTAGATGATATCTTGATTTTTAGTGCCACATGGGAAGAACATCTAACTCATTTGCAGCAAGTCTTGCAAGTTCTCAGGGAGAAACAAATGCTTTGTAATATGAAGAAATGTGAATTTTCCAAACAATCACACTTTTATCTTGGGCATGTGGTTGGAGGAGGAAAGCTATGAGTGGATCCAAATAAGGTGGAAGCCATCACTAATTGGCAAACACCAACAGGAGCCACAAAAACTAGGAGTTTTTTGGGAGCAGTTGAATACATGCAAAAGTTCATTCTAGGCTTCTCCATGATCGCAACACCTTTACACACAGTGGCTGCAAAGAGTAAGAGTTTTGATTGGGGTAAGGAACAAGAAAAATCCTTTGAGTTATTGAAATACAAGATTAGTCATGCTCCAATACTTTCTCTTCCTAATTTGTAGTAGCCTTTTGAAGTAGAGATAGATGCTTGTGATTACACCACGGGCACAATGTTGCTTCAAGGAGGTAAACCCGTATGTTATCATTATGAAACATTGACTTCAATAGTTAAAGGATATTCAGTATATGATAAGGAAATATATGCACTAGTTTAGGAAATTAAAAAATGGAAATATTATTTGTTGTGTAAAGAAACTATTGTGCACACTGACCACAAACCTTTCTAGTATTTACAAGCATAGTCTAAATTATAGTAGGCAAGGCACTACAAATGGATCGGGTTCCTTCATAAATTCAAAAAGAAGAGTGAATTCTATTGATGAGGGAAGCACATACCTTGAAAGTAGTGGGAAATTTCAGTGTTGGTAAGACCCTAGCCCACTTGCAAAGGTACATGTATTGGCCCAATATGCAAGAATAAGTATCAAAATTTATACGAGGATGTAAAGTTTGTTGTACTAGCAAGCCTAAGACTATGAAGGAAGGTTTTTATATGCCTTCTCCAGTACCTACTCGTCCGTGGGAGGAAATTTCTATGGATTTTGTAGGAGAATTACCTATGTCTAAACATGGCTATGACTATCCCTATGTTGTTTTTGATAGATTTAGTAAGATGTGTATTCTTATGGCATGTAAAAAGATAGTAAAAGCACATAAGGTGGAAGATATTTTCTTTGCTAATGTATGGGCACATTTTGGTTTGCCAAAGTCTATTGTTTCTGACAGGGATTCTAGGTTCTTGAGGAAATTTTGGACTACTTTGTGGGACAAGATGGATACCAGGTTACAGAGGAGCACAACTTTCCATTCACAGAAAGATGGAAAAATAGAGGTGGTAAAGAGGACTTTGGTACAATTGATTAGAGGGTATAACAAAAAATACCCAAGGACTTGGGATGAGTCCTTAGCCTACATTCAACATTCCTATAACTAGGCAGTACACACGTCCACTATGAAGTCACCATTTGAAGCATGTTTGGGATATCTACCTACAAATCCGATTGATATAGCAGTTAGACAATATGATGAGAAGGATACACGAGACACAGAGGTGACTAGAGAAAATAAATTCATTGAGAGGATCTAAAAAATCCATCTCAAAGTCAAGGAACAACTAGAGAAATCTCAGGCCAAGTACAAAGCTTCACACGATCAACATAGAAGGGAACGCAAGCTTGATGTTGGAGATAGAGTTTGGCTTTACTTGAGCAAGGAGAGACTATAAGGTCAAGCGCGAAAGCTCAAGACATTACGATATGGACCCTTCACCATATTGGAGCAGGTTGGAGAAAATGCCTTTTGACTTGATTTGTCATCATTCATGAGGATGTACTTTGTAGTAAACTATGAGAACTTGCACCTATATGAGCCATCCATGCTAGATGTAGATGAAGAAATACAATTGTTACCTTCCATTGAGGATTGTGTAATTGACTCACAAGGTGAATTGGAGGAGGATGTAGTACTGCAGTAAAAGGTCAGAGAAACTAGGAGAGGTCCGTAAGAGTCTTGGCAAATTGGACTAAAAGGAAAGACACCAAGGCAGGCCTGGTGGTACCCGAAGGAGCAAGTGAGGGAATTATTTTCTCATCTACTCCCCCACTAAGATTTTATGGGACTAAAATCCTCCTAAGCAGGGAAGGTGTGATCCATAGGGATCCAAAATGACTCTACTTTATCAAATTGGCCAACACGAAGAAGAAAAAAAATACATGGAGGTTCTGTCTGTTTAGTGACAGGACCATCACCCTGTGTAGCGTGATGGTTACAGAACCACTACCTCACCAAGGCAGCGGTATTGGGACTGCCGGTCTGCATTGGGCGGCGGTCCTTGCTCTTGCGGATAGAAAATAAAATATGACGTGAATAGTCCCAAAATTCTAAAGGGTGTCCATGTTTCTTCTTCAACATGAATTTTCCCATTCTCCAGTGCACGAGAGAACATGAGAAAGACTATAAATGCATGTTATGCAAGAGAAAAAAGGCATCTAAGTATGAAGCAAGTGAGTAAGAAGCTCTTAGTGTTGGAATTGTGATTTGTAGAAGAAAGGAGTAATTTAGTCAGAAGAAGCAAGTAACTGGGAGGAAGTGTGAGATATTATCTACTTCTCTTTCATACTTATTATAATTTATGTACTATTGAATTGGCCAATAAAAGTGTGAAGAAAGATCAATTTCCCTTCCTGACTGGTTTTTCCTCCTTTGGAGGTTTTTTAGGATAATTTTTTTGGTGTATGAGTCTATATTCTTTCCCTTTCTGCAAATTATTGATTCTAAGAACAAGTATAATTCATTCACTAGCTATCTCTGTTATTTTCTAATACAAAGTAGAACAAAAACGATTAATTGTGATTTTGTGGAAAATTCCAAAGTTGAAGAGTTTACAATTCATTGAATCAATTTTAGCCTTATGATAAGTTTGAATTGATGAACCAATCAACTGATATTATCACTATGAATTACCTTAAGGTTAACAATAAGTTGAAGAAAGTGGAGGATAGCCTCAGACAAACAGAGGACACTGTTGGTCGTCTCATATTAGAAATCAAAGTTAAAAACAAAGAGTTGGAGCAACTCCACAAGGAGTTGAAAGAGGTGGTTATGAAGGAAACTCTTATAGCTTCCGAGGTAGAAGTCAAAAATTTAGAGGCCGAGTTAGTAGCCTCTAAGGCTGCGGCCATTTTTCTACATCAGGGGATTGATTCAATTAACGCCAAGATTTCACCCTCTAGGACCTCGGTTGGTTTACTTTAGTGGGAGCTTGAATCAAGGAAAAAGGGTGTTGCCATGCTTTAGGAGAAGTTGTACACAAAATAAGCTGAAGGGGGGATCCTGCAAATAAAATACCAGTCATAGAAGGACACAGTTAAATATTTGACCTAGAAACTCACCAAACAAGCAAAAAAGTGAGGAATAATCACATTAGTGCATGGGTTATATACCTCATGTTGGAAAATAATTGCCACTATGGAAAAGGACTTGTATTTAGTACTCAGATTTATATTTGATGCATAGGGCTTGTGCATCAATGTGGAGTCCTCCACATCCACCATCAACAACACCGTATCTTTCAATTTTCCTGAAGCACAAGCATTGGTCTAGAAATTATAGGATTCATTGGAATCTTCCCTAGAAGGGGATGATATCATGGATAGGTGAATGGAAGTGGCATTAAAAAATGAGATCCTAAGTTGCAATAAGGCCGCACTTAAGTGTAAGAATCTCCTTGCCCAAGCCAGGCTCAGAATCAGGGAATGAAAGCAACACATTGAGGAGTTGGTACAATTGGGATTCCCCTCTCCCTTTCCTAATAACTCCATGGTTCTTTCAGAGGAAAAAATCCAATAACTACTCACAACAAAGGACCAAGACAAGACTATTTTCTAGTCTTTAAATAGGAATCAAGTGTGGGTGAGGTGGAGATCATTCTGAATCTGATATTGAAACTGGAGTTTTGCTTGCACATAATGGTGCAGGATCTTCAAACCCTATCGCATAAGGAGATTATAAAACTGGATAGAGCCTTCCAGGTTATACAAAGAATAATGTACCCAATAGAGGAGGAATGGATTGGGTACGAGGGTGCTTTGAAGTAGCTCCTAGTGGCATCTTTTGAGCCACATTTTTTTAATTCTGAGTTAGGGAAGGACTTCTGGATTCTTCCATGATAGGCACAATGTCCCTGAGTGAATCACCATAACTATAGAATAATTTCTACATCTGTAGGGATCTCTTGGTTTTTTGTCATGCCAGACCTTTTGTTTTTGGAGTTCTTTTTTCCTTTGGAGCATGAATTTTGGCTAAGTATGGAGCCAAGCGCGGAAGGTATCCATGTGTCTCTTTGGCGCATGATTGGAAGAAGTATGAAGAATACATATGTTTAAATTAGTGTGTGGCCTCTACATGACAAAGGCATAACAACATAGACCAAACGAGATAAAAATTCAATAGAAAAGGATATGATCTTGTAGAGCCCCCACGTGTCGCCCATGCGCAACTCCAAAGGGAGAAAATAGAAGGCAACCCCTAATTAGCATGTAGCCTCCACGTGTCACTCATAGAAGTTATCACCTTCTGCATTGCCTACCAAAGAAGCGAAAGGACTCAAATTTAATGGATTGAATGTAATCTCAAGTTCCGAAGTAAGAAGTTGAGATCTACTGCATGGGTTGAAGATCAGGAAGATGAAGAGTTAAATGTAGATGGTGGAGAGGATGATGATATACACGTTAGATTATTAGCTGTAGGATCTATATAAGAGATTCCTTGAAATAGTAGGAGGGGAGGGGAATAGAGGATAAGTTGTTCATAAAGCTCTAGATTATTTTTATTTTTAGTAGTTTGTGTTTATCAACCTTAATAAGGCTCTATTGTAAAGAAGCACTATAATATGTGTCATTATCGACCTTATGTATTGTTTTCTCTATAATTAAAGGGTTCTTGTTCTATGCGCAAAGGATTCACAATACTCTGATTCCTTATTTCTTTCTGTATGATTTTCTTTAACTCTCAGATATATGTTTTAGTTTCTACCATGCTATACACCCTTAGATCCTTTTACATTCATTTGATCATTTGCATGGTTATGTTTTAGTTCTCTCTAGCCTCATATAATATTGGATCTTTCTGAAAATAGGTTAATCATGCTTAGTGATATTTAATTTTTTTTTTTTGTGGTTTGGGTATGTATCTATGTGCTTTATGGTAAATCTTGGTGCATCACCTTACATTAGGATTTGAAGTTATTTATTTTCCCTTTTAACCCTTATCTCAACGCTTGAAGAGAAGATCCAACTTCTATAAAATTTGGAGGTTATCTTAGTGGCCAAGTCCCATGCTCCTATTATTTTCCACGACTTTGATAGTTCATATGTAAAGATAATCATCAACATTAACATTTCCACAACTTACAAATATAATGATGGAATTATCTCCTAGATCTATATTTTCCTCACATTTAATAACATATGAGATGATATCAAAAATAAAGGTAATGTTCCTAGAGGCACCACTATCTAGGATCCATTCGTTGTCATTTGAATTTGAAAGAGCAGTATATAGGGTAATAAAATGCTCATTTGAATTTGAAAGAGCAGTATATAGGGTAATAAAATGCTCAACATTATTTTCATGATTTTGTTTCTGATCTTTCTTCTGACTGTTAAATTTACTATTTTTAACAAATTTTTTATTTTTTACATGACAACCAAAATATTTGTGACCAATTTTTCCACATTTGTTACATATGCCATTGAATTTTACTTTAAAATTATGACTATTTCTAACAGAATTAGATTTAGGATTGGGTTTAAATTTTGATCTAATGTTAGATTTATGATTAGGATTGATATTGTTCCTATTTTGAGAAGGTTTATGATTATGAGAGAAAAATTCCTGAGAGGTAGTTTCTTTTAAATAAAAATTCTCCATTACACATTCTTCTTGAACTAACAGAGAATAAGATGTATCTAGATCAAGTAAATCATTCTCATTTTGATATTTTGAATTTAGGATGGAGATATAGTTTCTAAATTTTTCATGGATATTTATCTAAATAATAAAACACAGAAGCTTATCTTGAAATAATTAACATTTACATCCATCCAATTGATCTTTAATATTTTTAATTTTAGTCAGGTAATTAACAATTTTCTCATCCCCCTTCATGGGAGTTGTGAATAATTCCAAAATTAGTTTAATTATCTTAGAAAGAAGATTACCTTCATGCATGGTTTCTAATTATTTCCATGCATTAGTAGAAGAATCCATATGGCATATATACATTAAAAATTCATCTCTTATACTCTGCAATTGGATGGATAAAGCTTTCTTTGATCTTTGAGAGATGGAGGTAAGGTTTTCAAGGTTTTCATGTCTTCCGGCGAGTTGTTTTTCAAAACCAGTTACAAGATCCCACAATTTTCTAGCCATGAAACAAGATTTTAACCTAACTCTCTAAATAATGTAATTTGTTCCATTTAATAATTGAGATTTATCCATTGATAAATTAGCATTACTATCAATTTTAAAACAAAATTTGAAAAAAAAGAGTACAACTGATTAAAATTTCAAATAAACTAAGTATAACTTGATGAAAAAATACAAACAAGGTTTAAAAACCAAGGTGAAATCTTGTAAATCACAAAAAACAAGCCACAAAGTAGAGGGTAAAAATATATAAATATTCAAATTTTGAAACCCACGCTTACAAAGAAATTTAAAAATATGTGGTACAAAGCAATGAAAACCCGTAGTATAAAAGAAATTCAAAACCCGTGGTACAAAGAAAATTCAAAACCCATGCTATAAAGAAAATTTTGAAACCCGCGGTATAAAGAAAATTCAAAACCCGTAGTACAAATAAAATTAAAAACCCACGGTATAAATAAAATTCAAAACCCATGGTACAAAGAAAATTTCAAAACCTGCAATATAAATAAAATTCAAAACCCATGGTATATATTAAATTCGAAAGGACACCTGGCCGAAGATGAAGATGACACAAGTTGTAAATAAAAGAAACACACGAGGGCACATGTTGGATTTACAGAACATTCTAAAGTAGATCCCCTTGGTGGATGTGAAGTCCCCAAAATTTAATAAAAAAAAATAGATTATCGAGTCTGCAACAGGGTTTGACAAGTCAACTGAAATACACATTGTTGTCACTTATCCAAAAAATGCATGATTTTTGTTATTTTTACTAAGTGACTCCTTTTCCTAAGGTTGTTTGCCTAAGTGAAGTCTTGAATACTAGAAAAAATCAAAATAGTTAGTCATTTTGAAGTTTTTGCATTTATTTGAGTGTATTGTGCTAATTTTGGGTCCTGAAGGAATATGAGGAACTTGTTCCTTTGGGCCTCTAGTTCCCCGCATCTCTTCCTTCTCTGCATTACTATCGGGTTCTTTATTTTTTGGCTCTTTATAAACCCGATGTAACAGTTAGTAAAAAATCATAGCACCCCCAAAATGACCTTCAGATCTACTTTTCTAAGGCAATGTCATTTGGTGTGAATGCACAACATTGAGATTTCCCAAAGTGTGGGACCTTTGTAATTGGGGAAAGCTCTCCAGAGAAGGCTGGTTCCTCTTCCTAAACTACCTGCCACAAGCTATTCCAGTGCAGGTAAGCTACTATAATCCCAATATAACTTCTAAGGAGATAGGAAGAGAAATAAAACTAGAAAAACAGAGCCTACACTAAAATGATGATACACCAGAGAAGGAAAATGGTGATCATCTATCAAAACTGCCATGGAACAAGAAGAGGTGAGCAATGGAAAGGATGGACAAATGCATCACAGACCCAAAGATGGCTTTCACACAAAAAATGTTCCAAAAATCCATGAACATAGCTCCAAAACCTGCAATGAACATCCAAACATGCACAAATACCTGCAATGAAGAGAGGAAAGAAGAAAACAACCAAAAATGAGCAAGGATGGACAAATGCATCATAAAACACATTTTTATTGCTCCAGAAGTTTACACAAAACATTATTTCATGAGTAAGAGGAAAAAAACCATTACAGAGCAGGGGAGGAGGTTTAAACTCCATTTTCAACCCTGGGGGAGAAAATAAGGGAGAGACCGAGAAGAATGATGAACAACCTTTACAAAATGAGCCAAAACTAGCTTTTATGCTTGAACAGAAAGAAGGAAATCAGAAAACAAAGGAAAATTTGATTTAAAACTTCAACAATCAACAAGATACATCTAATTGGCCTACAAAATGATGGGTTTCCATGAAAAATCCCATACTTTGAAGTACTTTGCTTCGCAGAGCGAGAAAGAGGCCCATACTTCATTAATTTTGGTGGTTGGGAACCATTTCCTGTAATTTTTTCATGCCAGACACGTTTTCTCAAACTTCTCCCACAAATATTCATCAAAAATCAAAATTGAACCATCCATTGTGTGGAGAATTTCAATAGCTTTCCATTGATACCAAAATAATGAAAAACCAAGGTCTGGTTCAAAAGATATGGCCCTTTGAAGATTTAGGGAAAAAATGGCAAAATTAGGGCAAAAATCGGGTTTGCGGGCCGAAATTTGAAAATTTTCCCTCTTTTTTCAAATTGAGAAAATTTCCCAAAAAACCTCCACGCCCCACTCCTCCGATGACACGTGGCACCCTCAGGTTGATTCGCGACTTCAAAACAACATTTTACCCCTTTTGCGAAATTGGGAAAATTTCCCAAAAATTCTCCGCCAGCCCGACCTCCGTTGACACATGTACATGTGGACATGTGGCACATTCTAATTTGGTACGGAGGTGCAGCTCAAGTTTTTATGGTTTTGGAAAAAAACCAAATATTCTCCCGCCGCCCTGACTCCCACTGCTGACTGGACACGTGGCACCTTTTGACTGCTTGACAGGGATGCATTTCCATTTTTGCCTTTGACACATTTTGACCAAACGTCAAAAAACTTGGAGTCCTTCCACCCCCACCACTCCACCTTGACACGTGGCATCATTTCATTTCCTTGTGGGCTTTTTGGCTGAAATTTTCCCTTTGAGTTTTTTAGCCAAAAGGCTAAGTGCCAAAATTTTCCCGACGTGTCCACCTTGGCAAATTTTCCCTCCAAACTCCGCAGAGCCATAAATTGTAAAATACAAGGAGTTAGGAGGAATTCCTTACCTTTCTGGAAAGGGGAAAGAATTCTCTATCTGATGAAGCAATACCCAAAAAATTTTGAGTACCTAAAATGTGTAAAAATTTGACTCAGGCACAAAAAGGAAGCTAGTTAACCCAAAATAAGAGGGAGCTTATTTTGATTAACAGTAACTCGTTCTTTTTGGGCCCTTGTTCCCTGCTATTCTCCACAATAAATTGAAAGCTGCAAGTGTTTGTTTTATAATTGTGTAGAGATTCTTTGATTAGGTGGAAATTTTCCCCATCACCCTTTGTTCCCCACAACCCCATTTTTTTCTACATTACTCCCATTCCTATATATTTCTAGTGCTACGGATATTTGTGGAACCATCAACCCTTGTTCCATATGACATCTTGTTCCCCACATGATTCACTTCTCTGCATTTTATTGAAATTTCTTATATTGTGGGAGTGTCGGGGCTTTGTGGAACATGCAGTACACATTCCCTTGGGAATCTAGTTCCTTGAAAAACCTGACATATCCACAAATGTTTCTCTGAGCATTTCCATTTTCTGCATTTCATTATTTTTCCCAAGTTTTATTAAATTACTCTTTTTTTGAGTTTTTCCATTATAATAGGGGGTAAAAAAAATTCATTTTCCCCATTCGAGTTTCTAATTTTAACGGTGCACCGTATATTCGCTCCCCATTCCCTCAAGGACATTTTTAACCGTATCTTGCTCAATTTTCATCCATTTTTAACAATTCAAATTCCAGTGGGGTCATTGTCAAAGTGTCATTCCTTTGACAACATATTTGATTCATTCCATTCCTATTTGATTTAACTTGGTGGTGTTTCATATTTTATGCCATATCCCTTTGATTCATTCATGTAAGTCATATTGAGCCCCATTTCTCTCAGTCTTTCCCCTCACCTTTCACGATGATGTTCAAGTATAGATGTTATGAACACATATCTTCCTTAGAAACATATTTAGCAAACATATGGGATAGTGATGTGAGACATTTGAATCTAGATGATTTCTAGGCCTAGATAACTAATGATGCTCCCACAATTATGGCCCATTGTATTAAAAATAGTGGAATTACCCATGTTGTCGGTTTTCCCTTGTTTTTTGAATGCACAAATATTGTCCTTGCATGTGCCTCATATTTTGTACCTATAATCAAAGAATTCAGATATTCTCAAGGATAGATCATTACTAAATTTGATGCCATTTGTATTACTTCAGCCCTAGAGATCCATGTATTTGAAAATTCTAACACCTTGGCCAAGGCCCAAGCCCAAAATATGTTTGAGCAAGACAAAGACAGATACAAGGAAATGATAGCTAAACTATGAATCAAGGCCCAAAAGAGAGGTGCTTCCAAGTTGCCTAAGGTCCTATATAGACCATATTTTAAGGAAGAATTGTCTGATATGATAACTTTGTTGGCAAGATTGATGGGACTACCCTCCACAAATGAATTCTAGTTTTGGATGTGTGTACATCAACATAATTTGTGAAGGAAATAAAAAACTAAATTGGGGGCATATAATTTGTGAGAATCTCAGTGAGAAACTGGTGGATGCACAACAAAGTAATACCTTTTATATAACTTCATACCTCATGTACATAATTTCAGCCTATATGGTGTGGGTAGGTTTGTCTCCTCAAAATGATAAATTTTTTTAGCTAGTCTATGATTTTTACCCAAAACTCACTTTTTATAATAGTAAATTCCACTACAGGAGATTGAATGATGTATTCACGATGTTCATAGTAAGGCTTCTTGAAGGGAACACAACTAAAAGAGTTTCTTCTGAAGAAAATAGTTGATCTCAACATATGACAACCTCTTCATTCAATTAAAAAGGTTTTATTACATTAGATTGGTTGGTTTTGAAGGTACACCCAACAAGTTACCCATGTATTACAATGATAAGTTGGTCCTAGTAGAATTTTGTAGATAACCTGATATGCTACATAGGACATATAGAGATAGGAAAATCACTGGCATCAAGTTTTCTATTTCCTTGGGGAACTACACATGCAAATATACTCTTAATGCACAGAATGTAGAGAGGACCATCACTAACTTCAAGTTCCATTCATACCAAAGAATATATTCCTTTGATATCAAAGGGTTCATTTCACAAAATTTGAGGATGTACTATTATTATCTTCCCACCATTGAAGATTATTGGGCAAATTATTCTAATGAGTATGAGGTGAGGAAGAGATATTTTGGAAGGTTTTCCCTACAACAGATCAGGGACTTCAAAGTGTACCAGATTTAGATTCATGAGGATCTTGAGGATGATAATGTGAATTTTTATTCTACAAAGTATCTCAAAACTATTCAACATATGCCTCTCCCAACTGTTGATTCATCTCAAAAGGAAAGGGATGATCCTTCAGACATGAAAAATCTAATAATTGTGAAAACAATACAATGGTTCAACAAAAGGATGAAGGAGTATAATCAAGAAATGAAACAATCCTATTCTCAATAATACTCCACTTCACATCAAGAATTCTCTATGCCTCAGGTAGTTCTAGCTCTACCAACTTCTTCTTCACCCTTGGATTTAGAAACCAAGGTGTATACAAAGAAAGAATTAAATATTGAGGAAACACCTGAAAAAGAAGCAGGGCATGAGAATGCTCATGAAATAGCCGACAAATAAGTCCCTATGCTTGAACAAGTATCTTAGCCTTTAGAAGATGAAAAAGAATATGAATATGAGAAGAGGCCGAAAAACACCAAATGAATGATGAAGAGGAAGAAAGTGTTGAAGAATAAGAAGATGAGGAAGATGATGTGAAAAATCATAGAATCAAAAATCGGGAAAATAGGTGCTTCAAGAGCTAAGCTTCTAGTCAAAATATCATATTCCTTTTCCATTAAAGTACCTACTCTTGATGTTCTTGTTACTCAGCCTCTTGGTCCTCCTCATGCTCTGACATTAACTCCACCTCCTGTTCATCCTTCCTGTGACTTCTTCACATGGGTCCAACCCATGTTTGATAGTAGAAAGAGGAAGACATCTTCTCATATTGTTGCTCTTAGTTTTGATGCTATGGCTACTCTACTTGGCACAATCCCTACTCCTCCCCGAAAGAATGCTAAGAAAATTTCCCGTCTGGTCTCTGATTCTAAAGGAAAACAATTATTGGAAATTAGAAAACCAAAGGAGGATAAGTATGAAAAGGATATTACTATTGTAAACTTGGAGCTCACCAGAATATCACTTGGTAAATATACTCCTAAAGGAGAAGAGAAAAATCTTAGGGAAACTGTTTCCAAAGTAATTGAAAGGGTGGAGAAAGGAAATAAACCACATGATCAGTTGGAAGATCAAGTTCAGGTTCTTTCTAAATTCATAAAATAATTCCTCTCTACTGATAAAGATGCTTTTGACCATACTCCTTTATCTTCACAACCTCCTCCAACATTTCTTTCTAAAGAAGATGTCAAAGCCACTAAAGAGATCCATAAACATGCTTCATATGGTAGAGGTGATGAAGCATTGGTGGAAGGGTTGCTAATATTTGGTTTAAATTTTATTGATGAGGCATACAAGGTATATGACAACATTTATGCAGCCCAAAATCAATTTAATTCAGCAATCAAAAATGTTGAGAAAGAACTTAGGATATGGCTGGAGAGTATTCAAGATTTGAGAATCATGGGCACCACTAATGAGAAGGTTATTATTTCTCATAATATTTTTAATGATTCCAAAAACAACCTATCAAATAAGTGGGTTTACAACATTGAGTGGAAAATTTGAGTTCTTGAAGAAGCAACCACTAAGTTGAAGAACATGGTGCAGAGAGGTGAATCATTTATATCAAAATATTTCGTGACTTGCAGGCCCTTCAATGACAATTATATAAGGAAAAATCTACATAGAGGCATTCGGTAGATGAAGTCAAGGAAAAATTCAGTGCACTAATAAAAGAAGATTTGTTCAAAGCTGAAACAATAAACAAAGAAAAAATGGAGGAACTCATTGAACTTCATAATGTTGTTATAGAAGCCACCAAGGGATTGTTACAAAATGGAGGAATTGTGAGAGAAATGTAATAATCTATAGGCAACATGTTATTTTTCATGGAAAATAAAACCATTGGAAGGGAGATGGAAATTTCATATGTTTTTGCTAAGTTTAGAGTTCATGTACTAAAAGTGAAGATCCCAACTGAACTACTCTCAAATTTTCCTTCCTTTAGCACTTATTCATTTTCTAGCTAGTTGTTATATTTTGGAGTTAGCTTTATTATTTTGAAAGTTGAATTGTAAATAAATCTAACTCATGTAATTCATTAATTAAGTTCTTAATACTTAATTAAAATACAATTAGTTAGAAAAGTTGGTTACAACCACCCTTCAACCTATATAAGGCTTATTTTACATTGTAAAAGGGTTGGATTTTGGTTTTTTGGAATGTAAAGATCAGAACCTTTTAGATCAATACAAAAGAATATTTCTCTTCCTCTTATTTGTGTTCTTTCTATTTATCTTTCTTGAAAATTGTGAATGTGAGTTATAGTATATTTGAATCTGGAAATTGTGTGTTCAATCTATTGATTATAGTGTGAGGAACTTTGTGTCTATTGCATTTATATTTCATGTATTTTCAGATATATTAACTCATATGTTCTTGAAGTCTCATATATACAACAATAGGATATAACTTTGTAATCTCTATATCTGATGTGTTGTCTTCTTCACCTCTTTTCATTAGAGTAGTGGGTAATCTTGCATAACCAAGGAGAATAATTTTTTTCTTGACCGATGGAATAGATTGAAATTTGTGTCCTTGTTTCACCCATATTACTCATTTAAGCTATTGTTTCTTTCTTTGGAACCCTTCTCCCTTTTCATATTCTATATTGAGAATATCTGAATATGAAGGCATTCTTTACACAAAAAACCTCATTCAGAAAGTTAGTATGTATATTTGTAAATAATTAGATTTCCAAGTTTTTGGTGAATAAGGAAACCTCTCCACAAAGAGGAGGGAATGTTGTCCCCTAAACTGTTGCTTGTGTCCAAATAAAAAAATTCCAACCAACATGTGAAAAAAAAACAAAGAATCATGCAAAAAAGATAAAAAAAGTTAGACACTATGAAAAAAATATACGTGGTGCTTTGCTATTAGTTTGCACTTCACAGTGCAACAAATAAGTCCAAATACAAATTAATAAAAATGGAATGACAATGTGAAATGTGAAGAGACGTGGAGTTTTTTTATTGGATTGGGTTTTGCATTGGTAAAAAACAAGATAAGTAAATACTGAATTTATGAAGAGCGTGGAATGCCTTTATAGGTTTGTACTTCATAACTGAAAAAAAGATCTATTAAAGTTATGATATGACGAAGCTACAAGTAGATTTTTGATTGGCTAGAACTTCACAATAATATATATTTCTTTTAATTTCAGGTGGACTTAGAATCATAAAATTAACCATATTTTAAGGAAAGATTTCGAGTCCACTCCTCGCTTTTGCAATCAAATAAAATGAAAGCATGTGGCACAAAGTCCATGAGTTAGTTAGGACATGTGTTTTAATTCCATAAATTTTCCAAGGAAAAGTAAACTACAGACCTAAAACCCGTGGAATAAGCCAAAGAACAACAAAAGTATGAAATCCATTTAGAAAAAAGACAAGCTCACAAATCAATTCAAGGAAAAGAAGGATGATAAATTAAAAAACTTATTAAAATAAGTCACAAAAATATAATGGTTATAAAGAGGAAAAAATATTTGAAATTGTAGAAGATGATAGAATAATTTGTGAAAGACAAAGAAAAGGTTGTAGATAGATAAAAAATCACCAATCTATGCACACCAAAACAAGCAAGATATAATCAACAAATTGACCAATATTCATATATATATTTTTAGTGTGAATTAGAATTTTTTACCTGATTAACTTGAAGTCGACAACGAAACAACTAGGTTTTCATAGATCTAACAAAAATTTAAGTTCTTTACTCCTACAAATAAAAAACATCCAGATTCATCTCTGCACAAGAATAACCACCAGATATTGTACCATGTTAGGGAATTAAAGGGAATGTATAATTAATGAATTATAAATCCGTAAAGTAATTACCAAAGATTATAGATTATGATGTGTAGTTAAATTAAGAACATATTAAGATGTTTACATTATGCATTACAGAACATGAATGGAATGTAAATAACAGTAAAGTAAATGAGACAGAAGACACTAGATTTATAACAGGGAAACCGAAGGAAAAAACCCCACTCCAAAATAAAGCACTGCGTTTATAAATAATTTCTTATACATATTTTACCCAACACTTCCACTTCACTCCTCGGTCTCACAGAATAATTTCAGAATAGTTTCTCATAATTTTATAGTTGAATTAAAAAAAAAATCATCATACGCATCATACATTCATCATGCTAATCCCATGAGGGATCACCATATATATATATAGGATGAACCAATCACACCATTTCATTCTTAATTATGGAAGACCGACATAATAAATTTTAATAAATAAAATTTAAAACAAAGGGGTTGTGAAGTGGTGGTCCACCAAAAGGTATCCCCACTTGACATTATTACCCTAACAGAAGAGACTAATGGGGTCGACGTGGATGAAGATGCATTTGTAATGTTTTTGGATGATGCAAAGCTAGATGAAAGGGTTGGTGAAGATATAGGTTGTTGATTGGTCGTGTCCTATGAGGAGGCTACATTAAGGTCAAAGACGATGATATGTGTTGAGGATATGACATTAGATGTATCGAATTGACTGCTAGTGGGATAAGGGTGTTATTTCTATATGATCGGTTCATGGTTAGGGTCAAGAAGCAAGTAAAAATCAAATGGTGTATTGGACATAGGGGGTTGTGATTTAGGTGTGAATGGTTGGAGGTGAACACCTTGGGAAACAAGATATGCATTAAGGGAAATGGGGTTTGAGTCTAATATTTTAGAAAAGATAGGATCTCTGCTATCAAAGAAATGAGGACTGGGTGGATAAGGTATTTTAGATGATTCAAATTAGTTACTGAGATAATGTAGAGGTTCTTAATCTTCTGGTCGGGGTGATAGAGATGCTCATCATTGTTCTAGTAGATGTGAGGAATCCTCGATGCATGTTTGAATATTTTCAATAAATTGTTGGAAGTTTTCATTCATATTTTTAGATTTTTGGATATGGGATTGTTATCTTGTAGTAACCATGAATGCAAACAATCATGTGAGATAAACAAAATGGATCTAGATTATGAATTACAAACAAAAAACAAATCATGTAAAAAGTTATCTTAATTAATTAAGAAAAGTATGAAATGTGTAAAATGGATGACGAGGTCCTAGGAAATGACAGTCTATGGATGGTTTCATGTGATGTTTAAGGATGGATTCCTCGATACACCTGAAGGTACCTAAGTCCTGAATCTATGTTGGTGTTGGTATGGGGCTTGGTATTAGGGCCTACCCCCTCACTTCACGGTCCCGCAACGATAAGAGAGTTGGGTGTTTAGCCAATATACCAAAAAACAATTATTTATACTCGGCCAGAAAACCAAGTTGGATTCTCCTCTTGGTGATGAAATTCAAGTAGGTCCACCTGGGTAGGAATGTTTTGATGAAAATTGTGTTTGATGTGATTTGGATGTCTGTGGGGGAAGTTAAGTGAATGTAATCTATCAACCTCCTAGATAAATTATGTGATCAAGATGGATGAGAGGTTCATTTTATGCCCAAAATAAATATTGATTTTGGTAAGAATAGAAAACAAAAATGCAATATTTTAAAAGAAAAATAAAGGAAAGAGACACAGCTGTAAAATGCTTCCTTTTTAATTTTTTAGATTGTTGATTTTTATTTATTTTTAGCACATCTACAATGCAACAAGCAAGATCCCAAGACAGAAATATGCAAGGGTTATATAAAATAGAAGATATGAGAAGAGAAATGAACATTAGAGGCTAACTAACTGATCAATTGGAAACAATCTACAAAGATCATCAGTAATTTATAGGAATCACTGGTGATTAACCAAAATTGCTGGCGATTTGATTGAAATCGTTAACAATTTCAATGTAGAGAACCTAAAATTGAAAATTAATTAATTTGAAATAAATAAAAGGGATAAAGGTCCCACTGGGCATGCCAGAATGTGAAAAATAGTTTTTTCTTTCCAAATTTAACTTAATAACATGAAATACACAAAAACAAACCAACTTAAGAAGATGGTATGGTTTACTGATACCTGTGATGATGGAAATCGAAGCTAATGTGATAAAGCTCCTTCTTCTTTCATTGATGAAGAAAACTATAGATTAGAGACAACTAAAAAAAATAGATTAGATATATGGATAAACAAGCTACTCGACAAAGGCCGATCCTAGGAATCGAAAGGAACTTCCTTGGAGGATGTCATCTCACTTTGATACAACTAAGTAGATTGAAAAAGATAGTGATAAAGATTTATAAATGGAAAAGATAGATAATGAATAAGAAGATTTAGAAATCAATATTGAAGGGTAATTCCTATGCATCTTTGAATGTATCCTAAGTGAGGGTGGATGCAATCCAAATAGACTCAAAGTAGTCATACCAAAATTCTTATGTCTCTTATTGGATCTCATGGAGGAACTTAAACTAATCGTATCTTCAATGTCAGTGGAAAAACATATTTCACATAGTGTAAGATCGTGAAGGATGTTGTATTGTTCCAAAAAGAAGGGTTGTTGGAATATAGGAATGTCATAAATTCTTGTGATAGGATGGGACCAGATGGGCACTTCCATCTAAACTAAAACCATGCTTGCAGAGGACACATTAAATCCAAAAGATGGATTAAAATTGATATAATATGATGAATGGATTAAAATATGCAAATTGATAGGGATCATTGGCGATTCAAGGGAATTGTGGGTGATCAGATAGAATCATTGGTGATCGAACAAAATCGCTGACGATTATTGTAAAAATGATGAATTTGATAAAAATGACAAATAAAGCTTTAAAAAGATGTTTCTATTTTTATTTTTGATGTTTATATGAAATGTAAATAACAAAATAAGATAAATAAATAACTTTTGTTGTGGAAATAGGATGAAAGATGCCTCCAAAAGTCAAATGGAGCTGATTGAAGTTGATGGCCAGTTGTTGAGATTCCTGAGAGATGATTGATGAAAAAGCTATCAAAATGACGTGTTTGTGAAAGATTGAAGTTGATACAGGTCTTTGATGATCTATGGAATGGATGAGATTCTCTGCTAATTGAATAAAAAGAGAAAATACGAGCAAAAGGTTTCTGAAGAACTCTGAGAAAGGAGCGAAAAAGCCTATTTATAATTTCTAGCAATCAGTTAGAATCATTTACAATCTGGGTTTTTCAGAAAAATGTTCAGGAAATGGTTGAAACCACTTCCTAAACAGGGTTTTTGGGTAGATGATGAAGGAAAATTGTTGGGAGGAGGTTATGGAAATTTTTTAGGAGGTTAGGATACTAGGATAAAATAGGTTTGAGTGGTTTTAAGATGGTTGAGGTAATTTTTAAAGTGGTTAAGGTGGTTTAGGATGGGTACATGGTAATTTATGAGAGTGTAAAATTGTTTTTACTAGATGAAGAGAGTGTAACTTAGGATACTGAAATTAAGATAGATTTTAGATTAAATAATGTGACTACAAGATGAAGTGTGTGGATTGACAAAAACCCAGTGTCTACAGTCCTAAAAGCATAATAGCATTGACATGATTCCTAAGAAATAAAATTAGTGGTTGACAACTATATTTGGCCTCTTTTCCATGTTTCTAGTTTTCTATTTGGTCTTGCACACCATACAACCCAATTATAACTTTACTTATCTTTCATGGCTTCAGACACCAATACCTAACTAGGATAAAAATGTTTAAGTACCCTTGTCCCCTATGGGCATCCCTGACCATTTTCTACCTTACTCTCTCCTTTTGGGTATCTTTTATCTTTTGGGAATATTTTTTACTTATGGTTTGGCCTTCTAGTTTTCAATTATGAAATTAAATCAAGGGAATCATATAAATACATAGTTATGTGTTCAAAATAAAGGACCAAGCACTAAACAT
This sequence comes from Taxus chinensis, assembly GCA_019776745.2. Taxonomy (NCBI): domain Eukaryota; kingdom Viridiplantae; phylum Streptophyta; class Pinopsida; order Cupressales; family Taxaceae; genus Taxus; species Taxus chinensis. Next base: position 629,813,595 of record CM034149.1, read on the forward strand.
TACTACTATCACCTAAGCTTGCATCCAAAAGGAACCTAAAACACTCTAAAGCATCCATATAACATCCACACAAGGGAAAAGGGTTGCATAAACTTTGCATACACAACATAGGAAGGGGAATTTCAATTTAATTCATCCGCACATTCTACTACATTGCTACATTTATCTACAAACTGCTATCAAGTGCAACTTACACAAAGGCACCCTAGAGAAAAATTTCTATACACACATAAGAACTACATGGATTCTGAGGTGTAGTAAAATACTTGGTCATAAGTTCACTCTCAGGATGACCTTCAGGGTTAGTTTGAATCTCCATTCTACACTTTCTTTTTAGGTTTGATGTGGTTTGTGGCTTTGTGAAGGTAAATCTCTCTTTTATAGGTTATAGGTACCTTCAACATCTGAAGAGAGACTATCATGCGATCAACAGGGAAAAACTGTGACACTCTTGTGGCACAATAAAAATTAGATTCTGACCTTTTGCATAGTCATGGGTGCCTAGTAATAGTCTCTAGTTCTTGAGTGCCCATGTCTTGCCATGGGCACCCATGTTCGACTCTGTTCATGAGTTGAAGAATTTATACTGAGAATTTGTGACACTCTTCCCAACCTATTCAACACTTTTCCTAGTTCAGATCAGTCTCATACTATGCGTAAATCAACTAAGTCCTCTCTCCTTCTTCTTTTCTTAGGGTTTTATATTTTATACTTAGTTTTCTTGAGTCATTTCTATATGTTAAAATTTAGACATTATTCGTTTCAGTAGTGACTCTACAATATTTATATGTAATTCAAATTAAATTAAATTAGGATCATCTTCAAGTTTAGCACTCCTCTATTTCATATTTTTCCCACTCACATCCCTCATGAATCACTATGTATAGCTAAGTGAATCTCTTGTATTGTGTCTTTGATATTTTAGCATATTGTTATCACTAGTTGCATGTATTAATGTGTTGTTTTGATATTGCATGATTAATGTTAGAAATTAATTAATCAGAATAACCCCATATAAAAAACCTTGCATCATTTTTATGTGTTTCACATTTCCATAAAATTATATAAATAAATAAACAAGTAAATAAATTCATAGTTAAATTCCTATAATTGATCTAGGATCTATTGAGAATTGAGGAAATCAAGGTTTCATTCCTCTACAAGGAACACAATGCAATGTAATCAGTATCATAAGAGCATAAACGGTACATTCTTTTGTATCACCTTCACTAATTTATGTAAATACTTCCTTAGTTATTGCATAAATATTGCTAATGGTTCTATGAGAGATAGAAGGATGATGCTCTTAGAACATTTTGGAAATTCAAAATTCCTTGCACTCATAAAGATCCTTCTCTAGTTTATAAGAGGCATCACTAATATTCTAGGGAGATTATTTCTCACTATCATGTTCAATAGTGGGTGGAAATCAATCACAACATAAGAGAGATGATGGGATCCAGTTCATGATACATTATGGTAACCTACTCTTATTACATGTATTTTGGATTTGTTTAGGCTCATCATCATCTTACTCAATGAAAACAATATTGAATCCATTTTTATAACCATTTAATTTGGGATGTAAGAGACTACACATAGTTGGTTTTGCGTGAATTCAAAAGGAATTTTTAGAATGAGTGATGGGGATGTCCCCGTGGGTTGGGATCAACCTCATAACTTTATGTTTGATTGTCATAGATAAATGTTAAAGCATTGTCTTTTAGACGAGGAAAACACTCTCATGTTATGCATCCATGGTCATCCCAAAATAAGGTTATAGGATATAGTTCGTTCTAATACCTTGATCATGGTGCACACAAGTTTTGGTTCCATAATGATGGAGATCCAAAGAAATCCAAAGTGATTAAATTGTGTGTTTTATCAAATCCATAATTGGTGAGTTGTGTTTATTTTAGGTATTATTTAGAAAATCATAAGGTTTTAATTAACCAAAAGGATAAGATATTGATTCCAAAACCATCATTCACAAGGAATTATTTATTAGCATGTCCTAGATGAGGAAACTAATAAGGATGGGAGGCTCATGGACATGGTATAGGATTTCATGTTTACCATTTCACCCTCAGGGAACTCTATGTAGAATGATTTTCTATCATGGGAGGATTCATGGTTTATATGGTGTAAATTTTCAAAGTACGAGTAAGTTAAAGAGAAGAGTCTTCTTCAATGGTTTCTGAAGAATAATCTAAGTATTGAAGCTAATGAATGATTAATTTTTGATGTTGAGGAGATGTATTCATAAGTTTCATAACGGTAATCATATAAGTCACGGAATCAAGTTTTTCAAGGAATTTCAATTGATGTTTTTTTATAAGATCCATATCAGTATTTTGGTTCATAGTTTGGATAAGTTGTTAGAGGTTTAGTGATGAGAAGATTTACAATGATTGGAAGATATGTTTTGGTAGGTGGGGGATGTTTTTGTGAAGTGGAATCATTAGTAGGATTTTCCTTGGGGGTTTCTTTGAGATTTTTTTATTGAGATGGAATTTTAAGTTTGATGATTGGATTCTTATGTGTGGGATTTATTTTCTGGTTGAGTTTGGTTGCATTTGTGTATTGGGATTGAGGATAAATTTAATCATAATGTCCTTTGAATTTTCCCACAATTTTTTTCATGGATACTTTTTTAGGATCATGAATTATTCCAGGACATTTTTACTGATGTTGTTAGCTTTAGAGGAGAGATTGATATTTTGTAGCATTCTTTGGTGATTTATTTAATATAAAAACTACCACCTAGCATGTGGTCATATGCTATTCCTTTGAGGTCTTGGAAAATTTCATAGAGTTCCCCATGGTATCATGTCACCAAAATAATTTTTGGGGTCATACCATGTGGGCATGAGTTTTTAAAGGATCAATTTGAAATATTTTACACATAGGCATGATTTTTTGGAGTTCGTGATGACCCAAGTGTGGGTGGTGAGGGTTTGGTTGAAAAATTGAGGAACTAGAATCAGAATTGGAAGGAGGAAACATGGTATATTCTCATTTAGAAGGGGATTTACTTTTAGAGGGATTTATAGCATTATTGGCTGATTTTACAAGATATTCAATTGGTTTTTGAGGTTTCTTAAATTCCCACATAAGAGAGTCTTACCTCTTAGCTTGTTCCAAGTTCTTCTCCATTATGGTTGGGGAGAAATACATGACCTTATATTAGAGAATGGGAATTTATTCTTGGATAAATATTCAAAGAATTTTTTGTTATTATATTTGTTTCTCATGATTTTCCATATTTTAATGAAATCTTGAGCCAATTCAATAGAAGATTGTTTAATGTTGATAAAATGTTTCAAGGGACATTTTAGAAGTTCAAGTTTTTGAAATTCCTTTATTACAAGATTGACCAAATATTCCAATTTGGTGATTGAATGTTGAAATATTTGACCATACCATTCTAAATTCTCACTTGTTATGGTTTTACATAGTAGTTTGGTATATGCATAAGAATTAGTTCAAATCCACTCCTTATAGATGTTTTCAAATCCCTTAAGATGAAGATCAGGGTCAGTTGATGCATAATTTGAGATAGACGGTGAACTCCTACTTGAATTAATTGTAGAGATGTAAATATGTAATGGTTTGTGTTATGATATTTGTAAAAAAAATTGCAAATTGGAAGTTAGGGTACTGGGTTCCCAAAGGAAAAAAATGTGTAAAATATGGATTGGTAGGTATTACAATTATTTGTGGGGGTTGAAATACTATTTAAAAAATATAATTTGCATTTAAGTCATGATTATATTATTTTTTAATTCAATATGATCCATTTTTCCACAACAATTAGACCATTATTAGATTGGAGTTAATTTGTATAGTTTGGGTAGTATCAAGTTAAAGATTAGTGGTGTTATTTATTATATTTGGAGGATTTGAAAGACTTGAATGAGGATTGTTAAAATTAAGGTTAGGCAATTCAAATAGAGGATTTATGAGAGGTTATTTCCATGAGTACTTTGGTTGGATGAATTTTGACAAAGGATTTATCTTTAGTAGGAGTAGAAAAAACCCAGGTCTCTAAGTCCTTAAAGAGAATATTGAGATCTGTACGATAGAAAATAACCACGTGACCTTCTTCACACCCAACCTCTCAAGGTTGTGCCAAGACAACAGATGTAGAATGAATGTGAATGTGAGTGTAGTGACAGGGATCAATCTAATTAGGAGATCTTATTTCTTTAACATGCAATATCGGGATCTACGAGTCTAAGGAAAAGAATGCTCTCCTAACTTGAAATTGTGTGATGGCTTGGTATGATATAATAGTGGCTCGGAGACTCCAATCAATATCGAGCTCTACCAAGATTCTATTTATTCGTTGTTGAACACACAGAAAGTGACCTGCAAACACCTCGTATGGATTTCCATATAAGGTCATGGAAGTGAAAACGAGAGACCTAGTGGAGCCACAGGGACTATGGGTGATTTTTTGGTCTAGTCCAGAAATTCTTAGCTTGATTGAATGCTATGTTTAGTAAAGAAAGTTGTGCAATAATTTTTGGTGGAAGTGGTGAAGATCTAAATACTAGTGTACGCAAACTAGTGTCAATGTCTAATTGGTCAGCAAGCCCATTGGGTTATGGGACCTAAGGATCACAACCAAAGACTCATGGAGGTTGTGGCCCTTGTATGGTCATACACATAATCAAACCCTATTTCCAGGAGCAGTCCAATAATCATAGGCTTGATTAGAATTGATGTTCAATGTATCTGGTTCTATTTTCTCAGCAAAATTTACAGGTGTGTGTAAGAATGTCAAACGTAAACTTGTATCAATGTCAGTTATCAATTCTAACCCATTGGGTTATGGGACCAAGGGATCACAACTGTACTTCTTTTCTTGTTGTGTACCGTTGATGGTCATACAAAATGAAATGATTATAATAAGTAAAATAACTACTAAAGGAAATCTAATCTATATTTTTGGAGTTTTCACAATATATCAGAACAAAACAATAAAAAGTAAACTAATCTATTAAAGGATTTTTTTTATCTTTTCAAGTTTTAAAGCAATGCATTCTAATCTAATAAATAAACTAAAGACAAATCATCTGGCTATAGATGGTTACTTGTATGAATATATGAATCTAACCTAAAACAGATAACCTAATCCAATCAAAACCCTTCAAACCCTACCTCAGAGGTGAAGAACAAATCATGACCCTGAAAGAGCTATTGTTCCCCACAAATTCCCTGGTAATGTTAAAGAGCAAACTTTCTAATGATTTGATCTACTTGTAATTGCCTAACCTATTGAAATGAACAATTTTACTACTCTATTTGATATGCAATTGAAACTAGTGACTTGAAATTTGACAATATAATAAATAAAGAAAACAAACACACAATTCCAACCTGGATAAGCAAGAGCTTTAGAAAATCTTGTTGTATTTGTATCTATCCTCTCAGTTTGTTCCTTTCTTTCTCCGAGTTTTCATATGAGTCCAAGTGATTGGGAACACAAGAACAACGACAGGAGGATGACACTTGAGCAATGGAAACTTGAAGGCAGTCTAGATGCAATGCAAGTAGAAGAGAGATAGCACAAGAGATCTGAGCTTGGCTATGCATTTCCTAACAAGATTGTGGCAGAAATACAATTCAAGATACAAAAAATTCTTAGGCCCATTTTTCTTGAATACAAGCATGGAATATATAAGAATTGGGGCTGAGTTGTGCCTTCATGCTCAAGGCAAGAAGAGACAGTTCTAGCTAACTAAAGCACATGAAAAAATGGAAGAGGGAAGGAGAACTAAGCAATCAAAACTATTTTTAGACAATTTGGCCCGTAGATGCATGCTAAAAGTGAAGTTAAGTGAATAGTCACATGTTAAAAACACACACAACAAAATATGGAAAAATCGGTCAGGACCGCCGCCCAGGTAGGGCAACGGTCCTAGCTTTAAAGGCCAAAACATGCGCAGAAAGAGGTAGAAAGTTGGAAAAAGTGTGGGAAGGATACGCAAAGATGTGTAGGCAAAAAATATACACCATGAATGGGTTTTGGAGCTCGAAAACCTTCTTGAAAGGATTTGAATCATCATTGGAGACTTTTTAAACCATTTTCTGATAATGTAGCACATGTAATTTTGGGTGCATACATATTGCCTCCTTGGAGAAGCGTCTTAGCCATGAAAAGGTTTAAAACGTAGAGTCCAAGTATAGTGTTCCTGAAATGGGGAGTTAGAAGCTATACTTGACACACCCCTATGTCGAAATGTCACCATCCAAAATCTCGCTACCTGCAAGAGAAGGAAGACTCAACTGTAGATAAACAAAATATAAAAAAATAAACACTAAAACAAAACGACAAAAGGACATACCATTTATGTGGGGATATAGAGATATACCTACGCTAACGCTCCAACCCTGTAAACACATACACTCAAAACAAGGTCAAAACATCATATATATATATATATCTAAATAACTCATTTTTCAAATTCATTTGTGCATATTTTATTTGGTGAATTTGGAGCTCTGGGCCCATAGTAACCGTTTTCAATGAGAGTACAACCAAAACGACCATTACGAGATCATGATCATGCCTCCATGAGTAGGAGTTTGAAATGCGTGGTCTAAGGTTGGTTTTTTTTCACTGTTTCCTTTTCATACCTAATATGTAAAATGTTTGAAAATTTTACCTAGGGGGGACTATTTTCAAAATTTCTTGTCTTAAATGAGTCTCTAGGGGGGCGCCCATAGGGAAATCTTTTATTTCACCAAAAATGGTCATTTTTTTATGTTTTTGGTCATTTTTTAGGGTTAAGGGCGTATATTAAAAATTTGCTCAGGACCGCCGCCCAAAGCAGGGCGGAAGTCATGGAACTGCTACACTGTACTGGGTGGCAGTTCTGAATAGAATGACAAAAACATACATTAACTTGATTTTTTTGGATTTTTGATGCTTTTTCATTTTTTTGGTGAGCTTATCTTCTTGTATACGTTACTAACTTGCTCTTTTTTCCATGTTTTGGTGAATGTAGAAGGAGTACATATGCTGGAGTCGGGAGAGGGAGTGTGATTGGCTCCCTGGGATCTTGGATAAGCTAACTCAGGCAGGGATACTCTCCAGAGGGAAGACATATGGAGGATTGCACGTGTTCCGCATGTTTCCCTTGTTAGTCACATATTGTATGAATTATTTTCTTATTGGAATGTAGACCAGAAAAATTTCCAGTTTCTGGGTGCCAAAGGTGAGTGGACCATTGATGAGGTCAGAATATGCCCAATTAATGTATAATATATGATCTCATCTTACTCTCCTTTTTATTAAGTTTGATTGCATTTTGTGAATTTTATTTGATCTGATATGAGTTAGGATGTAATTGTCTGTCTTTTGATTGATTGTGATTCTAATGTTTAAAAGCTCTGAAATTCTAGACGAAGTGTGTGTTTGAACTTCAGTTTTGTAATAAAGTAGGTCTAATCAATCAAAGAAATGAAGTTTGTAGCATTCAACATGTTTTTGGTAGCATCTGTTCTAATACAACTTAGTTCGAGAACTCCATTACATAGTCATCATCTAGTTCTGAAACTTTTAGACTTAGTTCTGGAATTTTTAGACTTAGTTCCAGAACCCCTGGGTATAGCTCCAGAACTCTCATGGTTTTGATACTTAACGATTTCCTATGGTTTTGGAACTTCTCTGAAGTTCCAGAATTGATGGAAGTTTATATATTCTAACCACATCTAGAGATTTTTTATCAATGACCCTTTCAATCAGGAGAGGATGAGAAGATTTTTGAACGCAGATCCATGGATAGTTATCTTACAAATGTCTGATCAGCCATAATCCAACTCAGCATCTATTCTGGGAACGATTTGATTTCATCAGAATTATAGAGACATATATATATATATATATATATATATATATATATATATATATATATATAAGTAGGCCTACAATAGATAAAGGGATAATAAGAAAATAGAGATAGAATAGCGAAGATAGATATAGAATAAGTACACAGATCCATTACATTTTGTAATACCGAATGTTTTATCAATAAAATAGCCATTCATATTTGAGAGAATTCTAAGTTGTTAAATCCTGATTCAAGGAGGAGAAAGGGCTTACTCCCCTAAGGACTAGGATATTCATGTATTTGGTATTTATATTTCTTAAACAAATAGTTTAGATCTGTTAATTTTGTATCATTTTTAATTCTTCTAGTTAAACTCTGTTGTATACTTGTTCCTGCAGGTGTCTAAATTGATTCTTATTTTTCTTACAATCGTTCTTAAGCATTCTAAGTTGTGTGTGTTTATTTCCAAAAGAAAGTGTGTTTATTTCCATTCTGTAAAGTGTGTTTCCTTTTAGCAAAGCTTTCAGTGTGTTTACTTTCAGAAAAGCTTTCATAGTATGATTTAAATAAGGTTTTACCAAGAATTCCTTAAGACATTGAAAAGATCCCCCAGAAAATAAAACAATAACTACAGTCAACTACTAGATTAATAGGATTACTCTTATTGCATATAGCTTTAGACACACCCCTGGTTTTATATGACATCAACAAGAAGTTAATTAAATGAAGGGGATAATGAAATCCATCATTTTTGGTGCCATGACCGGGGACACACTAGTTGGAATTTTCTAATTAAGTGTTAGAAATAACAACAATCATACATCTAGTAGTTGAAGGATCTTCCCTACTATATCATAAAATATATGAGTAGACCAAGAGACTCAAACAGTATATTCCTCCTAATATCATATTCACAAGAATTCAAAACATCCTCTAGTCCAAATAAGGAAATTTATCAAGAATTGGAGGCACCATCATTCCTTGTCATATAAGAAATATAATTGCCACCTTTGGAATTCTTAGATCATTCACCTAAAGGAAGTAGAACTTTTAGGAAAAGGCTTATTACTCAAGATCCATTTAGGGTTAGTTTTGATTCTCAATTGAGTAGTCAACCTCTTACTCTTGATTTTTCACCTTCCCCAAGGCATACCACATACCACATTGATTGGGAGGAAAATTCAGAGAATATTTTAAAAATGGCACGAGAAGATGAAAGAGTACTTGAAAGGACCTTTACTTATCCAATACAATTGGGATATGATGATACATCAATGAAAAATATCTCACGTGTACATTTACCCACATTTAAAGGGATGTCATCTGAAGATCCTGACCAATTTCTATTTGAGTTTAAGGTACTATGTTAGACCTATGATTACAAAATAGATGATAAAAAATCAAGTTGTTTCCATCCACTTTGAAGGATGCAACAATGAGGTGGTTCATGGGATTTGTAACACCCTTGACAATTGTTATTTTCCTTTTTTACATTTCAAGTGTTGACATGTGATTTTCCTTATAAAGATATGTTATTTTGAATTTTAGAGATCATGTTTGATATGGATAAATCATATTCTGTTCTTAAGATCCTTTGACTGAATTGGGATGGATTCCTTGAATCCATTTTTCATTTCTTGTGGGTGGGTTGCAATCTGGTTAAGAATTGTAAACTTATCTACTAATCTAACTCATCCTTGGATTGATTTCAGTGATCTAAGGAATGTTTTAAAATCTTCTCTGTTGAATGAATGGTAAATTGACATTCCAGGAATTAATAAACATATGTCTGAACTTTGTTCCTTACAAGTTCTTTGATTGTTGTTCTTTGATCTTTTCAGTTTGAATGTGGCAGGACAATGTTGACGCAAACTAACTATAGCTTGTTCATGGCATAGGAAAATATCTAGGCTCTTAAAAAGGACTATCCAATGGAATCCTAAGCTAGGTAAAAATATTTTCTACCTAAATTATGTTATGAAACATAATTCCCATTCTAACCTTAAGCTTCCCATTCTACTTTGATCGGTTGATTGGTATCCTAACCTAAGCTCAGTGCTAAAGGATTTGGAAAGGTTTCTAGGCTATTAAAACTTACCTAGAACCTAATACTACAAGCTTATATTATGATCTAACTTAATGCATAAAACTATAGTGCTATGAATTAATCTAACCTATGTGGAAACTACCTAAGACTATGTGCTAAGACCTATTGTGGTAATTGTTGTTTGGGTTATAACCTAAGGTATATGTTACAATATACCTAAGGTCTAACCTAAGCAATATGATCTATCCTAAACTAATGGGTTTGAATGGGGAATTAGGTGGTCGCATACATTGTAGGCGACAGTTCCAAGGCATTAAATTTGTTGATAAGGTTTTAATTACTTAGAGGAACTACCAAATTTGGCATGGGTTAGTGAACTTGGTGGAGGCTTAGGTGGAGACTCCACTAAAATGGAATTCCTTGTTAAAATTGATTTGGAAATTGCTAAACATGAAAGGCGGTGGCAAGGGAAGATAGGCGGGAAACTTGGAATTAATGGAATTAATTATTTTTTGTTTTCATGCTCAAATTGCCTAGGAAGGCATGCAAACGGGTTGGAATGTGGTTGTTTCACTTTGCATACTTTGTGATTTTTGCTCTGCATGTGCTCTGGTTTTTTGAACCAACAGATTGAACTAGACTTGATGGCTATTTTTGAGGTTTTAAACCTATTTTTAGTTCGTGGAATATATAAGAGGCATTGTGGGAAGAGAACATGGTTATTTGCTTTTTTGTGGAGAAGAGGAGAAGTTTTGAGCTCGGCTGGAGGTTCTTTTCGATTTCACAGAAGTGCTATCATGCATGATAGGCTCTAAACTTTAAGATCTCTTGCTTTCTTATAAATGTCTTATTAAAACAAGTCTACTCCTTTGAGATTCTAGGATTTATTATTTTATCTGGTTAATGGCTTGTTGGGTTTATTAAATCTTGTTATATTGGTTTTTGAATCCTTGGTAAATGATGTTCTATTGGGAAACTTACCATATATAGTTATTTAAAAAAAATGAATGCAAACATTTTTATGTTCTCGAATTTTTGTTTAGAACTTAAAATGGAAGTGGTCTGTTAAGATAACCATCGTTTCTTTTATTATGGTTAAGTGATTTAGGGAAACTTAAATCCTATTGGAACTTCAGATGAGCTCATTTGGCGTCGACTAAATCCTATATACGGGTTTGTTTTTAGCTTGTGTTGAGCTCGTGTTTTGTTGAACCTTTATTTTGAGCTCGTCCTTGAATTGGAACTTTGTTCTGGATTTGTGTTTGTTGAGAACTGATTCTTATTGTTCTGAATCATGTTGGAATCTTGTGTATCTCTAGACTATTGTCAAATCCCGTATAAAGCTTGGTGTTTATATTTTAGTTCCTTGTGATAATTCGAATAGTTACTGTTAGTTCATACAGTACACTATATTTGGATGTTATTACTCATTTTGGGCTCGAACTTTTTGTGAAACTTGAGTCCCGTTGAGAGATAATATTGGACTCTGTACCTATGTTTTATATTCTTTTGAGAAATTTGGAACTATTTTTTAGATTAGTAACTACAAAGCACTCATATTTTGTTACTTGTGTGGACTCTGTACTCTATGGGAAATCCTAGTTTCACTTGAGCTAGTAATTGGGCTTCGCATTTGATATGGATCGTGTTGGAGTCACTATTGTGCTGAACCAGGGTTGGTATGTTGGGTAACTAGGAACTATTATTGAAGATGTACGTGGCTCTATACTCGTGCCTTACTTTGTGGAAATTTACGCTATGAACTGAAGTTCATAATTTCACCACACTCTTATCTTATTATTTGTTCGATTATGAACGCTGTCTTTGGAAATTTATGTTTCGTTGTATAAGAAGAAGGACTATTTTTGGTTATATGTATCTCTTACCGTATCATAATAAGACACTATGCACATCTGAGCTCATGATGAATTTTTGTAATTCGATACTGTACATGAAATTTAGTACTTAGTGTTTGGAAATAAGTGAGAGAATCAATGTGTAGGTTCTGTTCTAGTATGATGAATTTTCTTGTTATGGATATAACTTAGGTGGGAAATTGTTGTTCCCCTAAACTCGTGAATATTTACGTGGGTAGTATTGTACCTATGTGAGAAGCTTAAGATCGGTATCGTGCTTGGAATTTGTACCGTTGAGCTCTGAGCTGTTAGTATTTTCCACAAGATTGATTTGGTTTTGGTATTTGATTGGGATTTAACTTCGTAAGAGTTAAAAGCTAAGAACTTATCTAACTGAACTACTTGATCAAGGAAATCCAAAAGAGTAGATTAATTAGAACTATTTGAATATTCTTGGCATTTAAATGGAAAAATTTTACAAGGATAATGGGATTTCAATCATTAAGATTAGTTGATGCTTCTGATCCGGCTTGGATTTATGAACGGTTATTTTTCTATTCCTTCTTGGATTTAAGTGGGCACCTTATGTCCTTATAAAAGAAAGGAATTTGGTTCTTTAAAATAGATTGTGTTTTAAGGCTGCTAATTGTATTTCATTCTGAGTATGGAACTGAAATTAGTATTCATTAAAAGTAAAGAAGTGTAAATAATATGGCTGTGTGCTTTCTTATTACTATATATATCATTGGTTGAACTTTCTGTTCTGACTCTCCTTGGATGAACTAGAGTAGAGAATAACTTTTGTATGAGTCTACCTTGATTTTTGAATGTTGATTTAGATATTTTAAAGTTAACTTCTACATGAAGAAGGAGATTTATACCTGCAAGGAGAATGGTAGATTCTCTATTCCTTCTTGGATTAAAATGAGATTTCTGTTCTGATGAATATCCTAATTGTTAAATTTTAAGGTAGTTGTCTTTAGAAAGAAACAGTTAAATCATGCTTGGAACCTGTTATGTTTCTTGGATGTGTTGTGTTTAGGCATGAGTTGTAATGGTTCTTCTTATTCTTTTATTTAGGAGATAGATAAGTCATCTTAATATGAACCATGCTCTAAACTTTTCTTTAGCTTGAAGCAAAGATAAATGTTGATTTCTTTTATGACAGATTGGGAACAATGTGATGTTATAATATGTTGTTTGTCTAAGGATAATTGATGGGATCATTTAGACTCTATTTGTAAGGCTGAAATGGTAGATTATATTTTGTCCTTTTCTTGGAAGTGAAATCAATTGTTTAAAATGTACTTCTTTTTCGTTGCTTTTGATATATTGATTTTTTTTATGTAATAATTGTCTTATTAAAGCGGAGTTGTTTTGATGGAACAATTATTGGAATGCACTTTTTTTTAAGACTTAGTGCTTATCATGCTCAGTTCATTGAACTGACCCATGCTAGAAATTTTTGTAGATGGACTTTGTAAGTGATAAAGAAGGCAAAAATTATATGATGCATTGGCTGATTTAAGTCTAAATCTTGTGAAGAACTCTGATTCGTTCTTGAGATTGTATTAGAAAAGAAAAGTAGTATTCTTTTACAAATAAGACGGTTGTTATGCAGTATACTTAAATGCATAAATCTTGTAAATATTATGGTTATAAAGATAATTTTAAAGTTGTGAGATTACCTGTATTGATTGTGTAAGTTATTTCATATTTGTATGAAAGAGATGGGCTCTATCTTGTTTGAAATCTTCATAATATTTATATGTTAAATGGCTAAATTTTAAGAAAATTGGATCAAGGGATTTAGGTCAATCTCCCTATTGGTGATGTAACTTGTAAAGTTGTAGAATGGGGTATTCGTTATCTAAACTATATAACATAGTAATACAAAGTGAGATGAACATGCATTGAAAATATGGTCATTCGGTAGAATAAACCCTAACGCCTTACATTTAGTGAAAGACTCTACATCTTTCATAAATGTTCATAAACCACAAAGGTTTGATAACATGACTTCAATTTGTAAGATTTCATTTAGTATGAAGTCTACTTTAGTTTGGATATATTATAGCACTGGACTTTCTAAAAAGTTATTGTACTTTTTACATAAGACATATTATAACATTGTGCATTACGCTTAATTAACAGATTAACTATGAATTCGATCCTTAAAAGTGGAAATGAATATAACAAAGTTCTTAATGGGCTAAATGAACCAATTTAGAAAAGAACTTAAGGAGTGTTGGATTATGGTTAGGCAAAGTTGCTGAAATTTGTTTGAAGAATACAAATTAAATTAAATTATTAATAAATTCCTTAGGGGTATGTACATCTCGATGAGGCTGTTCTGTAGGATGCTAGCACACGCCGACTGCAGGGCTGTACCTTCAAGAATATTAGGATCTTCTCGAGGATACAGTGATGCAGCCAACATGTGGCAACACCCTTCTGCATTGATCATCTAGATCTACACACATTGGAATTTATCCTAGTTTCTCTTTGGATCTGGTTAGTAGCATAGTTAAGATATGGAATAGCCCTCTAAAAATCAGGGTACCTTGGCACACAGGGTTGACTTATGTTAACCCACTATGCCAACTTACCCTAAGTTTTCGGGAGCCTCTCCCTACCAGAACATATGTTGTTAACTCAAACTAGGGTAAAAATTTGGGCAAGTGGACTGGCGGAAGTCAGTAAAGGAAATTCTAAATAACAATTGAGTGGGGTGAAGGACGTATTCCAAATTGACAAGTATGTCATCAAGGAATAGTAATACGAATAGTATGTTAGAAATATTTGGCCAAAGTATCGCAAGCTACTGGTTACGTTTTCCTATGTTACCTAGTCTAAGGTTCATGATGCAGATGAATATTGGTAACAAATATTTAGATTGGTCCCTTAGATAGATCATTCAATACCCTAAATGGGGAAAGAGAACCAAGTATACGTAGTATATGGATAATTGTTTATTACTTAATATTAAGCATGAATAGATCGGTAGTTTACTGAGCCATGAAATGAATAGATCAGTACTACACCAAGTCATTACATCTGCATATGGTTATCTATACATGAATGGTTGATGAAGAATTTGTGTTCTAAATTATGAATCTAGAACAAAGAACATTATTTAAATTTTTTTCCCTTGTTTCTAAAGTCTTAAAATGGGAATGTTACATCTTGGTATCAGAGCTGAAGGTTGCAGATCTTGGACCTATTGTGTCCACAATCTGATTAAACTTAAATTTTCTTGTAACAAAAAATGGTGAGAATAAGAGAAAATGTTACAAATAACCCTCCACCTGAGGAAGAAGTGGAAATTGCCCAGAAACTTGATGAGATCCTTGCTACCCTGTTGGACATAAGAGATCTTTTGGTTGTACTTGAACAACAAGTAATAGGCAATGAGGAGAAAGAAGAAGCTGATAACAATAATCAGCCACCTCTAGGGGACAACACAAATGTGGGTGTTAATAATAACAACGTTAACATACCTATTCAACCTGAGAAAAAAAAGGCTAGACTAGCAGCATAACTCACTAATGACATAAAAAGGATAAGTCCACCCAAGTTTGATGGCACCACATTAGGAGATGGAGCTGAGAATTGGCTCATCGAAATGGAGAAGTACTTTACAATAAGGAACTTCTTAGAGGAAACCAAGGCTAAATGGGGAGCATATCAACTTTCCCATGAAGCATCTTCATGGTGGGACAACTGTAAGGCTGAGTTAAATATTGATGAAACTAACATCACTTGGGATAAATTTAAAGGTTATTTTAGGCAACGATGGCTGCCACAACTCTACTATGATAAGAAAATGACTGAATTTCAGAACTTAGGTCAAGGAAAGTTAACAGTAACTGAGTATTGGGAATGGTTTACGAAACTCCTCAAGTATGTACCTCAGTATCAAACTGATGAGAAGTTCAGGATACAAAAATTCATTATGGGATTGAATCCCATTATTGGGGGAGAATTTGATGTTCACAGCCCAACCATTATGGAAGGGGTTGTTGAAAAAGCCATAAGGAAGGAACAAAATTAAAGGCTATTTCTGCTCATAAAGAGGAAGTAAGGAAGAAAGTTCCAAACCCCTCTTCAGCTTCTCTTGCACCTAAGAAGGGACCATGGAAGAAGTTTGGCAATAAATTTAAGTTTTCAGTTGATAATAATAAGAAAACAATGACGAATAAGACTACTGGAAATGCACGGAACAATTTTTCCAAGAATAATAACAATGGATAGAAGTCCTATGGAGGTCAGAATAATAAATTTAAGACTGGAAATAACTCTGAGTCTAGAAAGGGACCTGCAGGAGGTTGTTATAATTGCGGTAAGGATCATTATTCAAATCAATGTCCTTTGAAGAAGGATGATCGTAATCAGCAGCACAAGATACATGCTACAGTAGTTGACAAGCAAGCTACACCTATAGAAGTTCCTGGTAAGTTATTTGGCATACCTGTAACTATTCTTTTTGATACATGTGTTACTAAATGTTTTATTTCTAGTAAACTTGCTTTGAAACTTAAAAGAAAAGTTGGAAAAATGGATAAATCATGGACTGTACATAATGGTAATAATGTTATTCATACAGTTAGTATGTGTCTTTTTGGAGCACTCCTTGAATTACCTAACTTTTCCACAAAGGTTGATCTTTATGTTGCACCCTTAGGGTCTTATGATGTAATCATAGGTGTTAATTGGTTATAAGAAATATTAGGCTAAAGTGGACTGTTTTGAAAAATGCATTAGTTGTTTAGAAGATCTACAAAAGATAGTAGAGATTTTGGGTGTGAAGCGTGAGATTTCTGTTAGAAAAATGTCAGCTATGCAACTTAAAAAGGCCAAAAATAAAGGATGTACCTTATATGCAGTAAAAATTTCAGAAACTGCAGAGGAAAATAGCAATTTCATGGATCAATATCCATTGTTACAAGACTTCAGTGATGTATTTCCATGTCTTCCACCCAAAAGGGAATTTGATTTCATGATTGAGATCAAGCCTGGAACTAAACCTATATCTAAGGCACCGTATAGAATGACTACTATAGAATTAGTAGAGCTTAAAGCTTAATTGTAAGAACTTTTGTCTAAAGGTTTGATTAGACCAAGTGTTTCACCTTGGGGAGCACCGGTGATTTTTGTGAAAAATATAGATGGAACACTTAGATTGTGCATTGATTACAAAATGTTAAACAAAGCAATAGTCAAGAATAGATATCCACTCCCTAGGATTGATGATTTATTTGATCAGATGTGTGGAGCATCGGTATACTCCAAGATAGATCTTAGATCTGGGTATCATCAATTACGAATTAAGGATGAGGATATTCATAAAACAACTTTCAGAACAAGGTATGGACATTATGAGTTTACGGTGTTACCTTTTGTATTAACTAATGCACCTGCAACATTTATGAATTTAATGAATAATATCTTTCAAGAATACTTGGACAAATTTTTGCTCGTATTCTTGGATGACATTCTCATATTTTCTAAAAGCATTGAAGAGCATAATGAGCACTTGAAGGTAGTTTTGGAAATTTTGAGAAAGAGACGGTTGTTTGGTAAACTGTCCAAATGTTCTTTCTATGACACATAAGTCCACTATTTGGGTCATGTAATAAGTAAAGATGGAATTGCTATAGATCCTTCAAAAATTATAGCTATAACCAAATGGCATGCACCAAAGAATGTACATGAAGTTAGAAGCTTCATGGGACTTACTGGCTACTATAGGAAATTTGTAAAATACTTTTCTAAGATAGCTGCACCAATAACTTCCTTACAGAAAAAAGATAAAAAGTTTTTTTGGAGTGAGAAATGTGAAATTTCATTAAAAACCTTGAAGGAACAGTTAACTTTAGCACCTATTCTTGCAGTACCAGATCCTGATGGAGATTTTATGGTGGTAATTGATGCATCCGGTGAAGGTATAGGAGGTATTTTATTATAAAGTGGTCATGTTATTACATATGAGAGTAGAAAACTTAAGTTACATGAGTTAAATTATGCTCCACATGATTTAGAGCTTGCTGCCATTGTTCATGCACTTTAAGTCTGGAGGCATTATCTGCTAGGTAAACCATTTGAGTTGAAAACTGATCATCTTGGGCTGAAGTATATTTTCACTCAGCCAATCTGAATGTAAGATAGTGAAGATGGTTAGAGTTTTTGTCTCTATATGATTTTGACATAAGTTCTATTAAGGGTAAAGAACATAGAGTGGCTGATGCTCTAAGTCGTAGGAAGCACATTTATGCTCTTATAACATTAAGAACTCAGTTTAAAGATGAAGTAAAAGGTGTTATGGAATTTGATTCTTACTTTCAGCAAGTCAACACTTGATATAGATTCTAATGATTTGAGGTATAAGGGTTTTCACTTTGATAAGGAAGGAATCTTACGATTTGAAAATAGAGTTTATGTACCTTTGCTTAGTGGTTTGAGAAAGAAATTGTTAGTTGAATTTCATAATTCACCTTTCTCGGGATACCCTGGCATTACAAAGATGCTTACTGATATAAAACAACAATATTTTTGGAAAGGAATGAAGAAGGATGTTATTGATTATGTAACACATTGTCTAGAGTGCCAACGTGTTAAGGCGGAACATATGCACCCAGCCGGTTTATTGTATCCTCATAGCATACCGTAGTATAAATGGAAAGTAATAAGCATGGATTTTGTACAAGGGTTACCTATGTTAAGAAATAAACATGATGTTATTTTGGTAGTTGTTGATAAACTAACAAAGTAGCTCATTTTATTGCTGGAAATCTGAAGGATGATTCACCTATTTTGGCTAAAAGATTTGTACATGAAATTTTCAGATTACATGGGGTACCTGAATTAATAATATCTGATAGAGATCCTAGAATGACATCAAGATATTGACAAATGCTTAATGTAGCTCTAGGATCTAAGTTAAATTTCAGTTCTACGTATCACCCGGAAATAGATGGACAAACTAAAAGAGTAAATCAAGTTTTAGAAGATATGTTACGGATGTATTGTATGGATCAACAATATAAGTGGGAATAATATCTTCCATTAGTTGAATTTGCTTACAACAATACATATCATGCTTATCTTAAGATCACACCTTTTGAAGCACTTTACGGAAGAAAATGCAGAACCCCTGTTAGTTGGGACAACATAGAGGATAGAGAGGAAATTGGACCTGAAATCCTTACAGAAATGGAACAACAAGTTAAGTTGATTCGTGAATTCTTGAAAGAAGCATCAGATAGGCAAAAGAGTTATGCTGACTTGAAGAGGGTTGATATGAAATTTGAACTTGGTGAGAAAGTCTTTCTTCGGGTTAAACCGAAAAAGAGTTCTATAACTTTTGACAAGGCTGCCAAGTTATCATCCCATTATGTGGGACCTTTTGAGATAGTTGAAGTAATCAACCCTATAGCTTATTGTTTAGCATTACCTCCTGCTTTGTCACAAATGCATGATGTTTTCCATATTTCTTTGCTTAAGAAATACATTTCAAATTTATCACATGTGTTAAATTGGAGTTCCTTGCAGGTCCAATACCTAGGAATAATCGTGGTTAAACCCATTCAAGTTATGGAAACTCACCAGTTGCATTTAAGAAATCAAGAAATAAGTCAATGTAATGTTCAGTGGGACCAATTTAATGAAGAGAGTGTAACTTGGGAAAATCTAGAAGATATGAAAACTGCTTTTCCATATTTATTTGATTAGAATTAATTCTATTGATTGATAAATTTTATGATTTTATCTTTACACGACATTAAATTTGCCAACTTTGGGCAAATATTTATTTGGTTTGGATAAACAACTATTAATGCTGATTTCTTGAATTATAAGATTCTAATATATTTTGACTTATGGTAAAAGAAGTGAATGAAGTGATTTTCCTGATCTATATGGTTAAAAAAATGGGGTTATCATCGGGACAATGATTCTTTTAAGGAGGGGAACATGTAACACCCTTGACAGTTGTTATTTTCCTCCTTTACATTTCAAGTGTTGACATGTGATTTTCCTTATAAAGATATGTTCTTTTGAATTTTTGAGATCATGTTTGATATGGATAAATCATATTCTATTCTTAAGATCCTTTGACTTAATTGGGATGGCTTCCTTGAATCCATTTTTCATTTCTTGTGGGTGGGTTGCAATCTGGTTAAGAATTGTAAACTTATCTACTAATCTAACTCATCCTTGGATCGATTTTAGTGATCCAAGGAATGTTTTAAAATCTTCTCTATTAAATGAATGGTAAATCGACATTCCAGGAATTAATAAACATATGACTGAAATTTGTTGGTTACAAGTTTTTTGATTTTTTTGCTTGGATCTTTCCAGTTCAAATGTGGTAGGAAAATGTTGACACAAACTAACTATAGCCCGTTCACGGCATAGGAAAAGATCCAAGATCCTAAAAAGGACTATCCAACAGAATCCTAAGCTAGATAAAAATATTTTCTACCTAAACTATGTTACGAAACACAATTCCTATTCTAACCTAAAGCTTCCCATTCTACTTTGATTGGTTGATTGGCATCCTAACCTAAGCTCAGTGCTAAATGAGTTGGAAAGGTTTCTAGGCTATTAAAAATTACCTAGAACCTAATACTACAAGCTTATATTATGATCTAACTTAATGCCTAAAACTATAGTGCTGTGAATTAATCTAACCTATGTGGAAACTACCTAAGACTATGTGCTAAGAGCTATTATGGTAATTTTTGTTTGGGTTATAACCTAAGGTATATGTCACAATCTATCTAAGGTCTAACCCAAGCAATATGATCTATCATAAACTAATGGGTTTGAATGGGGAATTAGGTGGTCGCATACATTGTAGGTGATGGTTCCAAGGCATTAAATTTGTTGATAAGGTTTTAATTACTTAGAGGAACTACCAACTTTGGTAGAGGTTAGTGAACTTGGTGGAGGCTTAGGTGGAGACTCCACTAAATTGAATTCCTTGTTAAAATTGATTTGGCAATCGCTAAACATGAAAGGTGGTGGCAAGGGAAGATAGGCGGGAAAATCAGAAGTAATGGAATTAATTATTTTTGGTTTTCGTGCTCAAACTGCCTGAGAAGGTATGCAAATGGGTTGGAATGTGGTTGTTTCACTTTTCATACTTTGTGATTTTTTCTCTACATGTGCTCTGGTTTTTCGAACTAGCAGATTGAACTAGACTTGATGGCTATTTTTGAGGTTTTAAACCTATTTTCAGTTCGTGGAATATATAGGAGGAATTGTGGGAAGAGAACATGGTTATTTGATTATTCGTGGAGAAGAGGAGAAGTTTTGAGCTCATCTGGAGGTTCTTTTCAATTTCACAGAAGCGCTATCATGCATGATAGGCTCTAAACTTTAAGATCTCTTGCTTTCTTATAAATGTCTCATTAAAACAAGTCTACTCTTTTGAGATTCTAGGATTTCTTATTTTATCTGGTTAATGGCTTGTTGGTTTTATTAAATCTTGTTATATTGGTTTTTGAATCCTTGGTAAATGATGTTTTGTTGGGAAACTTACCATATATAGTTCTTTAAAAAAAAAAGCATGCAAACATTTTTCTGTTCTCAAATTTTCATTTGGAACTAGAAATGGAAGTGGTCTGTTAAGATAACCATCATTTCTTTTATTATGGCTAAGTGTTTTGGGGAAACTTGAATCCTGTTGGAACTTTAGATGAGCTCATTTGGCATGGACTAGAGCCTATATACGGGTTTGTTTTTATCTTGTGTTGAGCTCATGTTTTGATGAACCTTTATTTTGAGCTCGTCCTTGAATTGAAACTTTGTTCTGGATTTGTGTTTGTTGAGAACTGATTCTTATTGTTTTGAATCGTGTTGGAATCTTGTGTATCTCTAGACTATTGTCAAATCCCGTATAAATCTTAGTGTTTATATTTTAGTTCCTTGTGATAATTTGAACAGTTACTGTCAGTTCATAAAGTACACCATATTTGGACGTTATTACTCATTTTGGGCTCAAAATTTGGGTGAAACTTGAGTCCCGTTGAGAGATAATATTGGACTCTGTACCCATGTTTTATATTCTTTTGAGAAATTTGGAACTGTTTTGTAGATTAGTAACTACAAAGCACTCGTATTTAGTTACTTGTGTGGAATCTGTACTCTGTGGGAACTCCTAGTTCCGCTTGACCTAGTAATTAGGATTCACATTTGATATGAATCATGTTGGAGTCACTATTGTGCTGAACCAGGGTTGGTATCTTAGGTAACTAGGAATTGTTATTGAAGATGTACGTGGCTCTATACTCGTGCCTTACTTTGTCGAAATTTGAGCTATTAACTGAAGTTCATAATTTCACCACACTCTTATCTTATTATTTGTTTGATTCTGAACTCTCTCTTTGGAAATTTATGTTTTGTTGTATAAGGGAAATAGGACTCTTTGTTTTGAATATGGTTTGTTTTTGGTTATATGTATCTCTTACTGTCTTTTACTAAGGCACTGTGCACATCTGAGCTCATGATGAATTTTCGTAATTCGATACTAGACATGAAATTTAGTACTTAATGCTTAGAAATAAGTGACAGAATTGATGTGTAGGTTCTGTTCTAGTATGATGAATTTTCTTGTTATGGATATAACTTAGGTGGGAAATTTTTGTTCCCCTGAACCTGTGAATATTTACGTGGGTAGTCTTTTACCTGTGTGAGAAGCTTATGATTGGTATCATGCTTGGAATTTGTACCGTTGAGCTCTGAGCTGTTAGTATTTTCGACAAGATTGATTTGGTTTTTGTATTTTATTTGGATTTAACTTCGTAAGAGTTAAAATCTAAGAACTTGTCTAACTAAACTACTTAGTCAAGGAAATCCGAAAGAGTAGATTAATTAGAGCTATTTGAATATTCTTGGTATTTAAATGGAAAATTTTTACAAGGATAATGGGATTTCAGTCATTAATATTAGTTGATGCTTCTGATCATGTTTGGCTTTCTGAATGGTTATTTTTCTATTCCTTCTTGGATTTAAGTGGGCACCTTATGTCCTTATAAAAGAAAGGAATTTGGTTCCTTTAAAACAGATTGTGTTTTAAGACTGCTAATTGTATTTCATTCTAAGTATGGAACTAAAATTAGTATTCATTAAAAGTAAAGAAGTGTAAAGAATATGGCCGTGTGCTTTCTTATTACTATATATATCATTGGTTGAACTTTCTTTTTTGACTCTCCTTGGATGAACTAGAGTAGAGAATAACATCTATATGAGTCTACCTTGATTTTTGAACGTTGATTCATATCTTTTAAAGTTAACTTCTATATGAAGAAGGAGATTTATACTTGCAAGGAGAATGGTAGATTCTCTATTCCTTCTTGGATTAAAATGAGATTTGTATTCTGATGAATATCCTAATTGTTAACTCTTAAGGTAGTTGTCTTTAGAAAGAAACACTTAAATCATGTTTGGAACCTGTTATTTTTCTTGGATGTGTTGTGTTTAGGCATGAGTTGTAATGGTTATTCTTCTTCTTTTGTTTAGAAGATAGATGAGTCATCTTAATATGAACCATGCTCTAAACTTTTCTTTAGCTTGAAGTAAAGATAAATGTTGATTTCTTTTATGACAGATTGGGAACAATGAGATGTTATAATATGTTGTTTGTCTAAGGATAATTGATGGGATCAATTAGGCTCTATTTGTAAGGCTGAAATGGTAGATTATATTCTGTCCTTTTCTTGGAAGTGAAATCAATTGTTTAAAATGTACTTCTTTTTTGTTGCTTTTGATATATTGATTTTTTTTTTGATGTAATAATTGTCTCATTAAAGTGGAGTTTATTTAATGGAACAATTATTGGAATGCACTTCTTTTTAAGGCTTAGTGATTATCATGCTTAGTTCATTGAACTGACCCATGCTAGCAATTTTTGCAGATGGACTTCGTAAGTGATAAAGAAGGCAAAAATTATATGATGCATTGGCTGATTTAAGTCTAAATCTTGTGAAGAAATCTAATTTGTTCTTGAGATTGTATTAGAAAAGAAAAGTAGTATTCTTTTACAATTAAGACGGTTGTTATGCAGTATACTTAAATGCATAAATCTTGTAAATATTATGGTTATAAAGATAATTTGAAAGTTGCGAGATTATCTGTATTGATTGTGTAAATTATTTTGTATTTGTATGAAAGAGATGGACTCTATCTTATTTTAAATCTTCATAATATTTATATGTTAAATTGCTAAATTTTAATAAGATTGGATCAAGGGATTTAGTTCAATCTCCCTACTAGTGATGCAACTTGAAAAGTTGTAGAATGGGGTATTCATTTTTTAAACTATATAACATAGTAATACAAAGTGAGATGAACATACATTGAAAATATGGTCATTGGGTAGAATAAACCCTAACGCCTTACATTTAGTGAAATTCTCTACATCTTTCATAAATGTTCATAAACCAAAAAGGTTTGATAACATGACTTCAATTTGTAAGACTTCATTTAGTATGAAGTATACTTTAGTTTGGATATATTCTAGCACTGGACTTTCTAAAAAGTTATTGTACTTTTTACATAAGACATATTATAACATTGTGCATTACGCTTAATTAACATATTAACTATGAATTCGATCCTTAAAAGTGGAAATGAATATAACAAAGTTCTTAATGGGCTAAATGAACCAATTTAGAAAAGAACTTAAGGAGTGTTGGATTATGGTTAGGCAAAGTTGCTGAAATTTGTTTGAAGAACCAAATTAAATTAAAAATTTTCTAAATTCCTTGGGGGTATGTACATGTCGATGAGGCTGTTATGTAGGATGCTGGCACATTGTGAATGCAAGGCTGTACTTTTGAGAAGATTATGATCTTCTCGAGGATACAACAATGTAGCCGACATGTGGTAACACCCTTCTGGATTGATCATCTAGATCTACACACATTGGAATTGATCCTAGTTTCTCTCTGGATCTGGTTAGTAGCATAGTTAAGATATTATGTAGCCCTCTAAAACTCAGGGTACCTTGGCACATGGGGTTGACTTAGGTTAACCCAGTATGCCAACTTACCTGAAGTTTTCAGTATCCTCTCCCTACCATAACATATGTTGTTAACTCGAATTAGGGTAAAAATTTGGGCAAGTAGACTAGCGGAAGTCAGTAAAGGAAATTCTAAATAACAATTGAGCGGGGTGAAGGATGTGTTCCGAATTGACAAGTATGCCGTCAAGGAATAGTAATACGAACAGTATGTTAGAAATCTTTGGCCAAAGTATCGCATGCTACTGGTTGAATTGTCCTATGTCACCTAGTTTGAGGTTCATGATGCAGATGAATATTGGTAGCAAATATTTAGATAGGTCCCTTAGATAGATCATTCAATACCTGAATGGGAAAAGAGAACCAAGTATACGTAGTATACAGATAAGTGTTTATTACTTAATGCTAAGCATGAATAGATCGGTAGTTTACTGATTCATGAAATGAATAGATTGGTAGTACACTGAGTCATTACAGTTGCATATGGTTATTTGTTACATGAATGGTTGATAAAGAATTTGTGTTCTAAATTATGAATCTAGAACAAAGAACATTATTTAAATTTTTTCCCCTTGTTTCTAAAGTCTTAAAATGGGAATGTTATAGGATTACCATCGAAATATATTACCACTTGGGCACAAATGGATACTGCCTTCCTAGAAAAATACCAGGATTATTGTAGAGTGAGAAATAGGAAGGAAGAATTCTTCAAAATCAAGCAGGAGTAAGATGAAAATATAGAAGACTATCTAGACAGATTCCTCTTTGTGAGAAAAAGGTGTGGATTTGTACTTCAAGAGGAGTTAAGTAAAACCATTTTTATTAAAGGTTTGGATGACGAATCTAGGGAAGCCCTTAACTTGATAGGAGGCAAAGACATTGATCAGTTAAGGATGAATGAACTTAAGGAGATTTGTAGAAGATACTCCAAAATGAGGGGTGGACGTAGAAAAGGAAAATTGGTGAAAAGTCTGAATCCAAATATGAACAAACTAATGGATGAGTTAAAAAAATTTAAAATAGAAATTTTAGTTCAATTAACCTCTACTATGTATGGATTACAAGATAAAGCAAATGCCAAAACTAAACCATTGGATATGTATTGTCCTAGGTGCAGGAAGAAGCATGCAATAAGAGACTATCCTTTGGATAAAACAAAAATGTTTCTTATTTGTGAATCTAAAGTACATGATACTGATGCTTGTTATCTACTTCCAGTCATAAATAATTAGCTTAAAAAAATCAGTACATCATCCACAATAGAAGAATTGAATTTTTTTCAGAGACAAACTAACTAAGGTTATTTTATGCCAAGATCAATTCCTAATCCTTGGATGATGCCATGGGCTACTTAGACAGTACCAAAAATTAGGGACATCCACCTTGGGTACCTCAACCAACATGGAACCCTCAAGATTGGGAAAATCAAGCTTGGTATGCTCATGGACATCAACAACCATGGGATGGTCAAGGAAATCCTTATTCTTGGTCACAACTAAGATGGAAACCTAGTAATTATGCTTAAGGAATAAAATATCCAAATCAGAATCAACAGGCCATCATGGGATCCCCTGCACAAAATTCACAAACTGAGAATGTAGTCCGAATGCAAATACTAGCACAACCAGTAGCAAACCCAAGAAACAAACAAAAAACTCATGTTTATTGAACAAAACATGAGAAATCAGTTGATTTACATGCCATGGATTATAAGGATATTCAAACTAGATCTGGGAAAATCATTAGTAGTCCACCTGTTATAATCATTGAAATGATAGAAGAAAATGAAACCCCTAGTACTATTGTTCCAAAAGAGGATATAGAAAGAAAAGAAAAGGAGCCAGATAACGACACAACTGAGACTCCATTTCCAGAGAGATTTAAAGAAGCTATAACAACCAAGGAGTCTGAATTGGTACAAGAACTAAGGAAATTGAATATTGAAATACCACTATTACAGGAAATTAAGGACATTCCAAAATTGAACAAATTAATCAAAATGTTATGTTTAAAAAAGCATGGAAGGAAGAAAGAGTACCCCAAGACTATCAACGTAGATGGGAAACTTGCTGATTTATTAGCAGGAAAATTTTTACTTCCCAAATACGGAGATCCTGGAAGTCTTGTTATTTCTGTCTCTATAGGGAATAAGGATATACATAACATTTTGGTAGATTTGGGAGTGTCTATCAATGTAATGATAGTGGACACTTTGAAAACATTACCATTAATGGGTATAAAACCTACTAATACCATATGACAGATGGCAAACCGATCTGTTACAAAACTAGAAGGGATTATTGAAGACGTGGTAGTTATGGTGGAGTCATGGGAATATCCAGTTGACTTCCTTAAACTGCAGCCAAAATTTAAAACATTAGGTTATCCCATTATTTTGGGTAGACCATGGTTGGCTACATTTTCTTCCTTAATTGATTGTAGGTCAGGTGATATGACAATCTCGAATGGTAAGAACTATAAGAAAATTTCCTTATATCCTTCTGCATGACCTTTTACTGAAAATCAAGAACAATTGTGGGTTGATTCTCCTGATACTAATAAGAATTTTTTTTCTTCGTTGGCTATGATCACATTATAGGATCATGTAAGATAAGTAGAAGAGATGATTAATCCACCATTGGATGAGCACCAGCTATCCTTGAAGTAATAAGAAATAGTTCTAGAACTTGCGACTATAGTTTCAGAACCTACGAATTTAGTTATGGAACCACCACATTGAGTTCCGGAACCACCACATGAAGTTCCAGAACCACGAAAACAACAGTTCTCTTTGATTGAAAATAATTTTACTCCAAAGTAATGAGATTTATTATTAGAAGAGGAAGAATCAGTAGATTCAGTTTCAAATACATCAGGGAGTGGTGAATAATTTCTGGAAAGTAGAAGTGATGAAGAATATGACCTACAAAGAGATAAATATCATAATTCTCATTACTGTGCTTTTTCCATTATTTTGTCTCAAGGAACTTTTGAAGATGTTGCTACATACCATATGTTGTTACTACATGCATGCCCATTAAATAATTTAATGGAACCTTTTCAACAAATCAATTCATCACACATTGGAACCAAGCATGTTGAGATTCAACCAGGTAAAACTTTGAACATTAACAGCTGGTTAAGGATGATGAAGAAGCTAAATTGTTTGATGTTTTAAAAAATCATACTAAAGATTTTTCTTGGGATTACAAATACATGAAGGGATTTCACCCAAGTATCTGCACTCATCACATCTATATTGAAAATGTTAAACCAGTTAGGCAACCTCACAGACGGATTAACCCAACCTTAAGGGATATAGTCAAACATGAAATTGAAAAAATATTACAAGTAGGTTTTATCTATCATATCTCAGATTGTGAGTGGGTATCTCCTCTTGTAATTGTTCCTAAAAAGAATGAAAAATGGAGAATATGTGTCGACTATAGGGAATTGAACAAAGAAACACTAGGATATTATTTTCCCTTACCATTCATAGATCAAGTCCTAGACATCCTTTTAGATAAACAATACTTTTCCTTCTTGGATGGCTTTAGTGGATACAATCAAATCAGAGTTGTTACTGAAGATCAGGACAAAACTACATTTACATGTCCATGGGGTACCTTTTCCTATAGGGTGTTACCATTTGGTTTATGTAATGCTCCTGCAACTTTCCAGAGAGCTGTACTTGAAATATTTGCTGATCTAACAAATGATTATGTTGAGGTATATATGGATGTCTTCACTGTACACAGAGATACATTTGATGATGCTTTGAGAAATCTGGACAAAGTGTTAACAAGATGTGAACAACACAATTTGTCTCTTAGTGATGAAATTTTTTTAATGATGGTTGATGAGGGTATTGTATCAGGGAACCATATCTCAAAAAGAGGAATTCAAGTTGATCAAAACAAAATTAGAATAATTTCAAATTTACCTATTCCTTAGATCCCCATAGATATCAAGTCATTTATAGGACATGCTGGGTACTATAGGTGCTTTATAAAAGATTCAGTAAAATTGCTGCCCCCATGTTTAATTTGCTAACCAAGGACTATGAATTTCTTTGGGATGAAAAGTGTCAGCATGATTTTGAAGAAATTAAAGAAAAATTAATCACTGCCCCAATATTGAGAGGACCTAATTGGGAAAATTCATTTCATATCCAAACATATACCTCAAATAATTCCATTGGTGTAGTTTTGGGACAGAAAGATGAAGAAGGAAAAATGTATGCTATTTATTATCTTAGTAAGAATCTTACTCCCACTGAAAAGAATTACACCACTACTGAAGAAGAATTTCTTGCTGTGATTTATGCAATCAATAAATTTAGACATTATATTATAGGTTACAATATATTTGTACACACAAATCATTCAACAATTAAATATTTAATGAACAAACCAGTGGTTGGAGGAAGAATAATTAGATGGTTATTAATTTTTCAAGAATTTGATATTACCATTGTGGACAATCCATGTAAATATAATGTGGTTGCTGATTTTTTGTCAAGACTAACCACTATAGGGGAGTAAGATCCAGTCAAGGATAACTTTCCAGATGATATTTGCTATTTCAGAAAGTACACCATGGTTTGCTGATATGGAAAATTATCTTGCAATAGGGAAGTTTCCTTGTTTCACTAAGAAACAAATAAAGAAGTAATTCAAAACCAGTGCACAATTCAAATGGTTAAATGGAATGCTATTTAAATGTGGTCCTGATTTTGTTTTACGCAGGTGTGTAAGAGAAGATGAAATCTTTGACATCCTTAAAGCATGTCATGATGAACCAAGTGGAGGACACTATTCGGTGAAAAGAATAGCTCATAACATACTTGGCATTGGTTATTATTGGCCATCTTTGTATAAAGATGTGAAGAGATATATCAAGGGGTGTGATCCTTGTCAAAGGATGAGATAACCAACTTTCACCAATGAAATGCCTCTTCCACCTCAAGTAGTGATTAAACCATCTGAGAGATGGGGATTGGATTTTTTTGGTGCCTTTAATCCTCCTTCACAAGGAAAGGAATATATTATTATGTGTACTGACTATGTGACAAAGTGGACAGAAGTGCAGGCATTGACAAATTCCATTGAAGAAGTAGTTGCTGATTTCCTTTGGAACAAAATCATGGTAAAGTTTGGAGCACCGAGGAGCATAGTTTCAGATCAAGGACCATAATTTATGTCTAATATTATGTAAGATTTAACAATGTATTACCAAATCAATCATAGGAATTCATCTCCTTATCACCTACAATCAAATGGACAAGCTGAAGTAACAAATAGAGAATTGGATTAAATCCTTACCAAAATAGTTGAAGTTGGGAGAAAAGATTGGGTAAAGAGACTACCCGAAGTTGTTTGGGCTTATAATACAACTTGGAAAACTACAACAGAGTTTTCACCATATGAGTTTTTCTATGGGAAAAATCCCTTGTTTCCCATAGAGTTTGAACTTTAGACATTGAGGAAAATAGTTAAGGTGGGAATTGAGTTGGATGCATCTCAAAAAGAAAGAATCCTTCAACTCAACGAGTTAGATCAATTGAGGATGGGAGCACTTCAGCAGACAGAGGTAATCCAAGATCAAAGGAAGCAATGACATGACATACATATCAAGAGAAGGAAAGTCAAAGTAGGAGACTGGGCATTGCTGTATGATTCTAAGTACCAACAATTCACGGGAAAATTGAGAACCATATGGTTGGGACCCTATCAGATTGAGCAGATATTTGACAATGGTTCTATTCAGTTACTTCCCATTGATGGTAGTAGAAGAACACTCTTGGTCAATGGACATAGGCTGAAACTCTATAGGATGCCTCCCACTAAGGATGAATTCTTGAGGAAGATTGAAGTAGACAAAAAAATTGATCATATGGAAGAACCCAGTTCTTCCAAAATGATCAAATAACCAGATGATAGATCTAGAATAAAGGGAAGAAAATGAAAAGAAGTAAATGGCCTTTTCTTCCCCAAAAATAAAAATAAAAAAATAAAAAAAATAATTAAATGTATATATATATATATATATATATATATATATATATATATATATAATTTCTCTCAAAAGTCAATTGAAAAACTAGCAATGATGGTTGACCTCTTCTTTTGGCTAATTCAAATAAAAGGGAATTCTTTTGATTTCCATCTATCTTATCTAACCATGTTTTGTTCCAGTTGTAGGAATGATGAGTCATCATAACAAAAGGATTACATCATCAAGGATGGTAATTATATCTTTTAACTTATTTAGGGTTAAATTAAAAGCTTGCGTGTGTGATTTGACTTGATTTAACAGTTGGTATGATAAGTCATCTATTTTTACATTATGATTACAAGTGAGCAATCATGAAGATGATATGGATGAAATACGTGGTGGCATAGCTATTATTGGTAATCATTAAGTGTAAAATAAAGTGAAATAAGTTGCAGAGATATTTTGAGAAGCAACGAATTAAGCTTGTGTTCTGCAACAAAGAACAGAGGATTCCATAGCAAAGAACAAAGGATTCCGTAGCTAAGAACATAGGTTCTGTAACTAATAATAGAGGTTCCGTAGATAAAATTGTCAGTTCTGCAACTAAGCAAGAAGGCTTGCAGCCGATTTGCACAGAGTCAAAGGAAAAAAAATTCAAGCATATATGGGGATTAAAAAAAATTAGAACCAGAGGATGATTCCCAACTTCTCGCGGATGAAGAAGTGGCATCTATCTTTGAGAATGTAGGATGGATAGAGTTCCTAAAGAAGTTTTCAAAGTATAATGACGAATTAGTAAGATAATGTTTTATAAACCTACAAAAATCCAGGACAAAGGTGAGAAATATCTTTATTCCTTTTTCTGTGAATACAATAAGTAATGTGTCTGGAGTGCCAATTGTGCATGTCCCACATCCTGGCAAAGGGACCTTGAAAGAACTGGTTGAAATATTACTATAAGAAGGAGAAACTGAACCCCAATACATTTACAATACAAAGAAAATCATAAAAGGGGTCAGAAGGGCCAGTTTTCCCAAACCCTTTGACAGGGTAACATTTTGGATAGTGAAATATTTAACCTGTGATGGTCAATTTGGGTCCATGGGAAAAGAAGTCCTAAAAATACTCATATATCTGAAGTATGGAGCCATAAAAATTAAGCACATAATAAACCTTCCAAGGTTTCTTTTTTATTCTATCTAGACCATGACACCGAGGTATTCTTGGGGTGACAATCAGGAATCATGGGCTAATTCATTTAGTACGCTAGCACCATTTTATATTAAATAAAAATGGAGAAGAAATTTGGAAAAAGTTTCTTGACAAGTTCAAAAAACCCTAATATTATCAGATAATTTGGAATTTGATGCCCCTGTACAAGAATAGAAGGAAGTGGAAAGAGAGAATATACCAAAAAGAAGAAGGTCTGTGAGAAAGATCAAAACAACAAAGCCTTCTATGCCTTTGAAGGAAATTCCTTCTTCTACAGTAGCTTCAGGGGAGCTAATATCTATCTCTGAAGGTGATAGCTCACCTGTGCAAGAGAAAGAAACAAAAATAAGAAGAAGCTCTAGAAGGAAATCCACTGCTGGACATGTTGAAATTCCCCAAAGAAGGAAAATTCATAAGAGGTCAAGGGAGACCACAGAGGGAAGGAGTGAACAGGAAAATATGGAAAAGGAAGCTACTGATATTTTGGGTAGCATGGCCATGACTCCTATTGAACCAAGCCAAGCTGAGATAGAAAGAGGAGATGAGAGACTTGAAGAGTAGGATTTTCAAGAATTGGCTGAACCATCAGCATTGCCACATGAAGAAGAAGAGTTGGCATCCTTGAGATGAAAAGGTAAATTTCCTTTGATAGAAGAAGAATGCTCAACTCCTCAAGTAATTTCAAATGAAGAAGAAATACATTAGGTTAAATAGGCTTTTTTCTGATCTAGAGCAGAGATCATTATCAGAGAAAAGGATGAGGAATTGGATTTCCTCAAACTCAAATTAGAATAAAGGGAATTTCTCATTGGAGAGCTAATAACTCAGCTTGTAGCTAGGACTGAGGAGTTATCAATAATTAACAAACAACTGATAGAAAAATATGAAGAATCTCAGACTTCTAGAAAACAGAATGTTGTCTCCACAGTCTTTGCATAGACTAAGTTAACTTACTTACCACTCAAACAACTATGGAATGACACTTGTAGGGAACTCAGGGAAGCTAAAACATCAAATGAATATTTGAAGACCAAGCTGGAAGAAGAAAAGAAGCCAATAAAAGAGTGGGAAGAAAAGTATTATAAGGAAGAAGGAAACAAATATCAATGTCTTGCAAAAATTCATATGGTCTGCATTATGAGTGAAAAATTTCTTTCATGTAGGAGGCCCTCTCCTGCATATAGTGTGTTTTTAGAAGAGAAGTTCATTCATTGGTAGTTGTCAAGGATTGCATGTGGAATTCCACATGAACTAAAAGATGAATCTGAATTCATGATAGCTTATTCTTTATCCAGTCTTGAGCAGAAAAATCTTCTATGTGAATTCTATATTTGTAATTTTATGCTAGAGAAAAACACAAGATTTATGATCAATTTGTATGTGGGGGAAAGTTAGATCAATGCATTTTTCTCTGTTCTGAAAAACCAAATTACATGGAAGGAAAGGGAATTTGTGTTTTTATTGAAAGCTAGCTCAACTGGTCTTTACATGAGAGCTCACTATGGTAGACCTTTTGCCTTCGTCATACATTTTAGAACTCATGCCTTTGATGAGTGATTCAAGACACATTATTTTTCTAGCTTACAAAAGAGTATTGATACCTTTACCACCTATGAGGAAGAGAAGTTTGAATATTTTTACGAAGGATGATAAAAAAGGTGGGAACTCCTTACTATTTCCTTGAGAAGAAGAGAAGTAATATCCCCTACAAATCTGATCTGGATTTTAGAAAGAGTAAAAGCGTTATGCACAATAGTTCCTTAGATAAATTAGATCTACGGGAAAATATGTATGGGAATGCGAAAAAGGCACCCTCTACTTCTCACCCCCATGTCTCCTTAGAAAAATAGAGAACCTCAAGATCCTACTAAATTTGAAGAGTGGGAGAGGAAAAAGAAAGCAAGAGCTGGGTACAGTACCTCTAAGTTTAAGCATTGGAAGATCCAGTTTCAACCATTTTATCTGAGCAATCAAATGGAATGCAGAACATATAACCTCACTTTTTAAGAATGAATTTTGTAAAGGGACTTACAAACAAGTAAGTTTGGGGGAAATGATGAGGCCAAAATATGCCCGATTAATGTATAATATATGATCTCATCTTACTCTCCTTTTTATTAAGTTTGATTGTATTTTGTGACTTTTATTTGATCTGATATGCGTTAGGATGTAATTTTATTTCTTTTAATTGATTGTGATTCTAATGTTTAAAAGATCTGAAATTCTTGATGAAGTGTGTGTTTGAACTTCAGTTTTGTAATAAAGCAGGTCTAATCAGTCGAAGAAATGAAGTATGAAGCATTCAATATGTTTTCGGTAGAATCTATTACAATACAACTTAGTTCTAGAACTTCCAAGCTAGTTTCAAAAATCCATTACATAGTCATCATCTAGTTTTAGAAATTTCAGACTTAGTTCTGGAACTCCAATATTTAGTTCTAGAACTCCTGGGTATAGCTCCGAAACTCTCATGGTTTTGATCCTTAACGATTTCCTATGGTTTTGGAACTTCTCTGAAGTTCTGGAACCAATGGAAGTTTATCTATTCTAACCACATATGTAGATTTTGCATCAACAAACCTTTTAATCAGGAGAAGATGAGAAGTAGCTGTCTGATCAACCACAATTTGACCCAACATCTATTCTGGGCATGATTTGATTTCATCAGAATCATAGAGATAACTATGCTTGTAAATATATATATATATATATATATATATATAAGCAGGCCTGTAGTAGATAAAGGGATAATAATAAAATAGAGATAGAATAGAGAAGATAGATATAGAATAAGTACACAGATCCAGTACATTTTGTAATACCGAATGTTTTACCAATAAAATAGCCATTCATGTTTAAGAGAATTTTAAGTTGTTAAATACTGATTTAAGGAGGAGCAAGAGCCCCCTCCCCTAAGGACCAGGATATTTGTCTATTTGGTATTTATATTTATTAAGCAAATAGTTTAAATCTATTAATTTTGTATCACTTTTAATTCTTCTAGTTAAACTCTGTTGTATACTTGTTCCTACAGGTTTGTAAATAGATTCTTATTTTTCTTGCAATAGTTCTTAAGCATTATAAGTTGTGTGTGTTTATTTCCAAAAGCAAGTGTGTTTACTTTCAGAAGCAAGTGTGTTTATTTCCAAAAGAAAGTGTGTTTATTTCCAAAAGCAAGTGTGCTAATTTCCATTTTGTAAAGTGTGTTTCCTTTCAACAAAGCTTTCAGTGTGTTTCCTTTCAGTAAAGTTTTCATAGTATGATTTAAATAAGGTTTTACCAAGAAGTCCTTAAGAAATTGAAAAGATCCCTCAAAAATACAAAAACAAATACATTCAACTACTAGATCAATAGGATTACTCTTATTACATATAGCTTTAGACACACCCCTGGTTTGATATGACATCAATACGAAATTGATTAAATGAAGGGGATAATGACACCCATCAACCATCACCTTGGAGGATGTATACCACATTATTGGGCTCCCAATACCTGGGAGGAGACTAACTCTAAAGATAGTAGGATCCAGGGATGAGATGAATCAATGGGCTACCTATATGAGAGATGACACTATTTCATTTGGTTAGATGAAGTGAATTAGGGTCCGGTCCATTGCCAGTGCTCCTATTCCTATCATCCGTAGAGCCATCATGGGCATCTTGTCTTCCCGAATGATTGGGGACAAGGGAGGTGAAACCCTTATATATTGTTGGAATCCTATCGTTTCTAGATCAAGGCATATGGCCGTACATACGCCTAGGGAGAAGACACCCTAGGGACTACCTACCATGACTTATATAGGGTAGTCAAATTGTAGGGGCAGTTGCTGAGCCATCCCACTCTTGTTATAATTTGTGTTTATGAGTGCATCACCCCCTATGGGAGGGGAGTACATGTATTGGATCCAGGGGCTGTCCAGGTAGCGAGGTGGACAGCTATGTCAGTTCTTAGGACACCTCATCCGCCAGTGGCTTCTCTGACTATGAAAGACATTGTTTCCACTCCCTATCAAGACATGATAGGGTTATGGGGACATGAGTTGACAATGGTGGTAGATTTTTCTACCATAGGCTAGTTAGTTGACAGGGTTGGGAGAGTTGAGACTCCTCCATTTGATTGGGTTCCTTAGCAGTTTGGCCTCCCATATAGTGGATCCAGTCTACAGGACCATTCAAGAGGCCTAAAAGGGAACTAGAGGAGATCCTGACTAGATAGTGGTTACCCTAGGGGTGCCTATTGTAGTTAGGCATGTGTTCCATGCTCGATGGGTACCTAGTGCCCCTCAAGCGCCTTTACTTCATATTACGGCTGCTCCTAGTCATAGTGGAGAGGAGGATGTTCCCATTGGCGTAGAATCCAACTATGAGGAGAAAACAGGGGAGGAGAATGAGGAGGAGTCAATTGGGGATGAGATGGAGGATGAGGGGGTTGGTGTTGAGGCTAGCAGGGAAGCCCATATGGAGGAGGAGTAGAGAGAACTTGAGTGGCATGATACTCATGACATATTGAGAGAAACATATGAGGAGGCGAGCACATAGAGAGAGACATTGGTATCAGAGGAGACAATTCCTTAAGGTGGGGAATGGGATGATGAGTCCGTGATGGGACAACATTTAAACTTTGGCTTTGGGGAGGCCCTGCAGCCACCAGCAACATCAACAGCAGTTTCCAATGACCCTACCTAGATGCTAGGAGATCCAAGTATGTTTAATACTCTTTCCTCGTCTTTGTTAATTGAAAGAGTTAGTTTAGTACTCTCTTTTTATTTGTGTTTTTTGGTTTTCTAACTTATATGTTTCTTCTTCTTTTCTAGCTTACAACGACTACACGGGAGTGACGAGATCTTATCCGATGGGTGTATGTGGATACCCTACTGATTCCCTCAGGGAAGACTTGAGCAGAGTTGACTGAGGATTGAAGTCAGCCGCTAGTAGCCGATAGACACACTAACATGTTTTATCATGTTTGGAGATAACATAGGTGGTGACCTCTCTCCTTACCCAGGTTGATGGATATGAAACCATTGAGAATTTGATGAGGCACAACCATTCCTGAAGCGAGACCACATCCAACGGATACCACCATGAGAACTCACACCATTTGGTTCATTCCCATCACCGTCGTAGCCACAGTAGGAGTCCTGGATGTGGTCGTGCACCACCCGAGGGATCCCACAGGGACTGACATGCCATTGGGATGTTTATTGCTTTGTTACCATTTTTCAAGAACTATATGATTTTTTTTGTATATCTTGGGCTTATTGCAAGAGTTTTAACCACGCCTCACTATGTGATGATATTGTATACAAACTTGACTCACCATGATATATACAAAATTTTATTTTTAGTTCGGTAATCCACTATATTTGAGTTTAATTTATTTTGTCTTATTTCTCATGTGTACTCTAGACGTTTAGAATTTATGTTTTTCTATACTTTTCAAAATGCATGCGGTGGATGTGAAATGATAACATAATGATTTATTTTTTTATTTTATTATGCAGATATATGATAATGTGAACACAATGTGATGTTTGAAATTTAGTTTCTTCAATAAATATTTGATACTTCATATTGTCGTGGAAAAACATGGTGATACAATGATATGATATGGTGATACAATGATACTTGCCCCACTCCCGACTCCACGCAACCAGTAGGATTTGAGGGCTCAACACCAAGATCAAAAAAGGGCACAAGTTATGAAAGTTTGTTTAATGGTGATGATGAGGGAAAGACAATGACTTGACAGAACCAAATTGAGACACTACAACCTCACCCTTCTCAAGTTAATTCATAGTTTAGATTGTGATGTGCTTTCCATTTTATCTAGACTTATATCCGTAGATGGCCACTTGGTTGAAAAAATATGGTTTTGAGGTTTTAAAATCTTTTGTAATTTTGGACATCTAACTCACTTTGTTTTTGACTTATGATTTCACAGTATTTGAATGGATTATTTATAAATTTCTATTTATAAAAGAGACCCCCTACACCTTGCTCCATGCTACCAGTAGGAAGCATGGGCTCTTCACCGTGGATAAGAAATAAGTGAGTAAGGGAATTTATCTCCTTTTCCAACCCTACATAACCAGTAAGAGATGGAAGATCAACAAAAAAGGTTGGTAGGGCAAAGAAATGTGTCAAATAAAACTTTTCTGTGGATTTGCATTTGACTTACTCATTTAGGAAAAATGTTTAGTATGCTCTTATTTCCAAAGAGATATTTATGGGATAGATGTGACACCATGAAGCTTCTAGAACAGACTATAGGCAAAGACACCTAATCTAGAAAGATACTTTAAGAAGAACAAAGTATGCAGGCCTTGGTATGGATATGGTCAAAACTTTGTCTTATCCTATTTGAATTGATGAAACGATTCAGAAATATTTGATGATACCATGAAAATTTGAAGAGATACGATTTGAATGTTTTGCCATTATTTTTAGAAGTTTTTAGGATTTACTATAAGAATAAGTCCCTTGATCACAAATTTTATAGAATGAACTAGAAAATGAAAGTGTAATGCAGATACAATAATGTACATCTAAAATATGCTAATGGATCATGCGCAATACCTCTTCAGGTGAAGAGATTTCACATAGTTGTTACTCTTCACCCTCTAGTGTACATAGGTGAAATGCCCCATTTTGTAGTCTTCTACTACTTGATATGGACCCAACCACCTGGGTATGCATTTTATTCCTTCACTAGTCTTTTTGTCTATGTGAATGTCAAGTATTAAGACCAAATCTACCTCATATATTTTATGCTCGCAAACCTTATTTTTCTATTTCCAGCACATCCGGTCAGCATAAGCTCTATGGCGTTGTTGAGCATTGAGTCTAGCCTCATCAAGACTTTCTAAATAAGAGAGTCACACTTCTCGATAGCCTTCTTCTCCCAAGATTCCTTGTAAATAAATATAAAGACTCGGTATTTTGACCTCGAGTGGTAAAACTGCTTCTGCATAAAATACCAAGGAAAATTGGGTTTCCCCTTTTGGTGTTCTAACTGATGTCTGATAAGCCCACAAGGATGGAAAAGCTTTAAATCCCAATCTCATTTGTTTTCCTTAATGGTCTTAAGGAGGATAGAATTCAATGTCTTATTCATAGCCTCAACCTATCCATTGGTCTGCAGATAATAAAGAGAAGCCGTGTGATGAATTATCTTGAAATTTGCACACATTTCATGTACTTCATCATTTTTGAAAGATGTGCCATTATCTGAGATAATGACCTATGGGACCCCGTACCTACAAATGATTTGGTTCAAGATGAACTTAGCCATCATAGACCTAGGTATAGTGGTAAGAGGCATAAGTTCTACCCACTTAGTAAAGTACTCTGTGGCCGTGATTATGAATTTATGGCCATCTGTTGATGAGGGAGAGAATTTCTCTATCAAATCTAGGCCTCACGTGGAAAAGGGCCATGGCGTTGAAATTGGTTGAAGAGGTTGTGCCAATATGTGGATTTTGTGGGAGAAATCTTGACATTTGTGACATCTGCGCATAAATTCTACTATGTCATGCTATAGAGTGGGCAAGAAATAAACCATCTGATGTATCTTTCGAGCAGTGGCGTGGTCATTGAAGTGGCCTCCCAATACTCCACTATGTGATTCATAATTTTTTTTTTTAGATTCTTCTACGTCAACACATATTAACAAAATTTTGTTGAAGGCTCTATGATAGAGCACTTGTTCTAAAATAACGTACTTAACGGTAATGACACGTAACCACCTTCTTTATTGTGATGTTTCCTCTTATGGATACATAAGGTCCAATATAAAATTAATGATTTCAGTATACCATGGACACAAAAAAATGGGGGGCCTAGCCTTGATGAAGTATACACACTCATCAGGGAAATTTAGATCTACTAGATCACCTCCATCCAATGGATTATCAGCCAACCAGTCCCCAATGATTTTTCCTTTGATGGATTATTGATTAAAAAATGTTAACTCAAATTCACCCATCAGAGTTACGAAGCACCCAAATTTATTAGATAAGGATCCTTATGTGAGGAATGTCTACAAGTGATCTGACTTAATAATAACCCTTGTTTCTTGATTCAACATATAATGACTCAAATGATTTATCACAAAGACTATAGCAAGACATTCTTTTTCTGCTTGGGTGTAACATGTTTCATAATCAAGAAATGTTTGGTTGATAAAATAAACTACGCGCTCTTGTTTATCATCATATTCTTGAGCCAACATGCAGGGTAACAAAACATTCATAGCTCGTGAATACAAGATCAATGGCCGATTTGATCTAGGTGGCATGAGCGTAGGAGGGGACAATAAGAACCATTTAAATGACTCAAATGCCTCATTGTATTCATCTGTCAAATCAATGTAGCAATCCTTTTTCAGAAAATTGTTTATTGGGTGAATAGAAAAGGTTAAGTCAGGGATAAACCTTCAGATTGCTCCAAGTTTTCCAAGAAAAAATCGATGCCAGACTCATTCGTTGGTAGAGTCATTTCCAATACCACTCAATTTTTTGCTGGGTCCACATCAATTCCTCGTGAAGATATGATGTACCCCAAAATCTTGCCTCTTGTTACACCAAATGCATATTTTTCTGCATTCAATGTGATGTTGTATTTGATTAAGTGAGAAAGGATGATAAAAAGCACCTCTGGGTGATTGCAGTCCTTTTTGGCCTTAGCCAGAAGGTCATCCACATAGGATTCCACAATCTTATGTATAAGATCATGAAATATATAAGTCATCACTCATTGATACATAACACTAAAATTCTTATGCCCGAATGACATAACAACATAACAGTAGGTTCCCCAAGGAGTTATGAACACAGTTTTGGCCTGATCTTCTTCAAAGATTTTGATCTGATTGTACCTAGAGAATCCATCCATGAGAGACAACAACTTTAAAATAGCTATCACATCAACGATAACATCAATGGATAGTAATGGGAAATCATCTTTGGGAAAATCCTTATTTATATCCTGAAAGTATATGCAAATCCAGATCTTTCTATTTTTCTCTAGAATGGGGACTATGTTAGACACCCCTTGTGAGTAGTCAACTAGCTTGATGAACCCTACCTGGAGGAGTTTCATCATTTCTTCCTTCACCACGAGGGACACCTTTGTCTTCATGGGCCTTGAAATTTTCTTAATTTACTTAGCGTCTGGCTTGGTGATGAGTTTGTGTACTGCTATGTGTGATGCAATTCATATCATTTCTTTGTAGCTAAACACGAATGATTTTTGATGCTCCTTGAGAATGCAGGTAGTATTTCAACTTCGTCAGGAGTTAAAGAGGAACCTAGCTCCAAGATATTTGGTTCTTCCTCAGTCCCAATATTTATATTGATTATTCCCTCGATTAAGGAGGCATTGCCTTCCTCAAACTTAGGTAGGGCCGGAGGTTACTCTAAATCCCCCTCTTCTCCTACCTCACAAATTTTGAGTTCCTTCCTAGGGGAAGATTCTATCATGGGATTTCCAAAATAGGAGGAAGAGTGTGGAATTAGAGAAATATTAACCTCGTGATGAGTAAAATGTAATTTTGTGAGAGTGTTTAGATATCCTAGAGTTGCTTTGTCAACATCAACA
This sequence comes from Taxus chinensis, assembly GCA_019776745.2. Taxonomy (NCBI): domain Eukaryota; kingdom Viridiplantae; phylum Streptophyta; class Pinopsida; order Cupressales; family Taxaceae; genus Taxus; species Taxus chinensis. The sequence goes on from CM034149.1 coordinate 629,855,174, forward strand.
TGATCTGTAATGACAAACTCACTCTCAGTCTCTATCTATGTCAACATTGGAGTTACCAGTGTCTTACGAACCAAAGGTTCTACATGAATGGATACTGTGAAGTTTGTATCTTCCCCCCCAACCTGAATTCTTGGAGTAAAGCAAGAAGTAGAAGTTGCAATCGAGTCTGCAAGGAGATTATACTCTTATGGAATTTCTTCAATTGATATGAAGTCAAATATTTATGTTATATTCAGCACTACTATTTTTTAGAGTTGTAAATGTTTAGATCTAGTCTCATATACTTTAGATATTTGATTTACAAGAATTTGTGAATCACCCAACACCCTAATATTAAGATCACCCATTCTTTCAGCTACGATGAGACCAAGTAGAAGGGCTTCATATTTAGTCCCATTATTTGTGCACTCAAAATTTAACTTGAAGGAAAAAGGAAGGATCCTTCCCTCAAGATAGGTAAAAATCACACTTGCCCCAACACCAAAATGACATTTGGCTCCATCATTATGGAGAGTCCAACAATTACTCAGAAAAAATGGATGTTGGATCATCTTTTGAACCTTTCTCTTTTACCTCATTTACCTCAACCATACAAACCTCATTTACTGGGAAGAGAATTGAGTCCCAGGGTATGTCACATGCCCATAAAATCAAAAGGAAGGAGAATGGATAAGTCCTTCTAATATCTTGACAATATTTTCAGTGGTTCCTAATGATACTGTCTCTATGATGGCGGTTTCATCTTTGACTACCAGAATGGCTTCAATAAAACACGTGACTTCTAATTCCGTTGTAGGAACCAAATTTTCCTCTGGTACTGAGCTTGTAGGTTTATTTAAATGATTTTTAGAAAGCTCAAACTCAAAGTGAATTCTTGGACTCTTCTTCAAGTTAGCTAGGTGTATGTCGAAGGATTTTGGATCACCCTGCGCTAAAAATACCATCCCTAAACATAGGAATCTGAATTCCTAAAACAAAGTGGAAGGAATCACCTTCATGTGATGAATCCAAGGATGGTCAAGGATCATATTATATTTGGTTTCCCAATCTATAATATAAAACTCAGTGAGTACCGTCTTAGGTACAAGGGTGAAAGGAAACACTATAGTTCTAATTGACGTTACCTTTATGTTGTCATAACCTCTCTGCGTTTTTTATGTCGAAGAGAAATTGGTATCTCTGTACCCTATATTTTGAAGGAAACAGAATGGGACTATGTTGACCACTGCCCCGTCATCAATCATCACATGCTTTATGTAGTTGTTGTAGATCCAGACATGTAAAACAACACCAGATCACCTCTACGAGCTATTTTTGCATCAATGGGCATCTTGTTGATGTTGAATACAAATCCAACATCTCTCTCAAGATGCCCTAGAGGATAGACATCGAATTCCATGTGGTTTATTTGTGCTTCTAGAGGAGGGGTGACATTAGTCAAATGACCAAGACCCAGTGCTTCTAGTAGAGGAAAGCTGTGAGCAGGGGAGTTCTTTAACAGATCCAAGAAGGAAATGTGAGAGAAAGTCTTGGTTAAGTCATTGATCAAGTCATAAGCTCCTATTGGCTTGCCTAGCATATTGTGAATGTCATTCAATATAGTCGGGTAGATCAGGATTGGCTACGAAGAATAATCCTTGGTTCTATTGACAGTGTTAATTTGAGGTTCAATGTCTAATTCCACCAACCCCACAATTTTTGTTTGTTGCTGACCATCCAAAGGAGGTACCGCTTGTGGGTTTGAAGAAATTGAGGCTTTACAATCATGGTCCTTATTACAATAACTTTTTTTGAACCATTAGGATCTATTCTACCATCCTTTGGATACATGGGGAGAGGATTGTTAAAGATTCTGAGTAGTGTGTTATATGGAGATACCGGTCCCATGTATGTGTTTTGAGTGGGGGTTGTTAGGTTTTCTAGAAACATGTCAAAAAATAACTGTCTTTGATCCTCTGGAAAATTATTTAAAAACTTGTTACAATAGCGACATGTTCTTACATTATGCTCGCAAACCCTATGAAATTCACAATATAAATCAGGATCATAATCTTGAGGCCTTTGGTTTGTACCTTATTGTGGTCCAAAATTATGATTATTACTTTGTTGTTGATTGTTATAGATAAAATTTGGGAACCCTTGCCCTTGGTTTCTAAATCAGTTTGGATACCCACCCAGGTATGGGGTAGGGAATTAGGTCTGCATTTTTCTTGATTGATGAGGTTTTTGTTGTTGACGGTTAAAATCTACAGTGTTGATCGAGGGCGAGAAGTTATTGTTCCTTTGATTGTTACCATTATTATTGTTGTTGTTTGAAGTGCTTGTATTGGGGGCATTAACACCATTAGGTTTCTTAGGTTGGTACGTCGCCCCATCCGTCGTGACTCCATGATTCTTATTAAGGATTTTTTGTCCTTGATTTTTATTCATGTTGTTGGAGTAACTGGGGTTATTTTTATTAGGGGTGAAAAAATTTCCATTAGCTCCATAAGTATTATGACCACTGCCAATGGCTACTTGTTCATTTTAAAGAGCACCCTCTAGTACCTATTCATATCTCCTTAGTGGGAACTTTTGAACTTCCTCCTTTGCCTCCCTGTTGAGAGAGTGGAGGAAAAAATCACAAAGCTTCGTCTGATCCATATTTGGAGTGCTTGTAGAGGAGTAGAGAACTTGTCACCACCTCTGACTGAAGTGGGCTGCAAACTCGTTGTGCTCTTTCTTGATATGAAGGAATTCCCTTATTCTTGTTCTCAGAAGTTTTTTCATATCAAAATGATTAATAAATTATGATACAAGTTGCTTGAAGGATTGTATTGAAGCCTCTGGTATCCTATAGTACCAATCGAGAGCAATACCTTCTAGCGTCTTAGGGAAAATATTTGCAACAACTACATCCCATGAGATCATCTCTCAAATGGTTGTTGCATAAGCTTTGATGTGGGCATTAGGATTGCCCTCCCCCTTGAATTTCAAAATATTGGGCAAGGGTCTCAGAAGCATGATTGTCCAAATGGAGAAGTATAGAGGCTCCTATAGATATTCAAAATAGGTCCCTATTGCGTACATTTCCACCATTGAAGATCCTTGTTGGGGAGGTGGAGCTTGCATCGGTTGCTAGAATGGGGCACCATATAATTTTTTGGGGGCGTATGACATAATGTGTGGTTGTCCATATGAACCTAGGTAAGTGTACATATCCTCCTATAGAGATTTAGAATACATGTGTATGTAGGGGGTTGATTACCTTGATATGGGATTGAAGGCACAAAGCCAGGGAACATTGCATTTCTAGTGGGTATGGTGTTTGAGAACGCACTTATAGATGATTTTTATTGCAAATATCCATATGTGGCATGAGGGGGCATACCCAAGGTGCTCATCCTCATAAGAAAATCTACAGGGTTTGGAGTGCCCATATAAACTAGAGGATTTTGTGTAGTACATATTTTTCTATAATTATGTGGATAGGGAGAAGTTCTTGCTTTCCTTGTGTATGAATTTTGATCATTTTGGGAAAGGTATAGCTCCTTGAATTTATCTAATAATGCCAAGATAACATCGCTGGTTGATGTGGCGGTGCTTTTCTTAGGTGAGTTTTGTTGAACCCTTGGAGGTTGTTGAGGAGTATGGTATCCTACTATAAATTGTTCACTATACTGCCACCCCTCATTAGCAATATTTTTAGTTGGTGGAGGGGTAGCGTTATCGTTTTTGAGTAGAACATCACCTTGTCCTTACAACCTATCAAAAGCTCGGTTCATATTATGGAAGTGTTGTTCACTCCTAGCATATCATGATAAGTATTCCTCATCTATATGTGGGTGTTGGTCCGATTGCATGCTAATGGGTTGTCTAAACAATACCTAAGGAGATGAACTTGCTTCCCCAGTGAAATTCATGTTTTTTGAACTTGATTGTTAGTGAGGATAAGTATGTGTGATTTGGTGAAGTTCCTTGATACGTATAGAGGAACCAACATTGGTTCCCTGAAGAAGAGGGTTTTGAGCAGTTGAGTGGTTGTTCGCCTACGTTAAGAGTGAAGGTGATTGTTGTGGTATACCTGTCTGGTAGTTGTACATGTCAAAACCTGGGATAGGTTGAACGTACTCATTATATCTTGACATATTCAGGGGGTATAAGAATACCCGCAGAATAAAGGATGGACGAATAAAGCGGAAATGTTTAGAGACTAGCTTTTCACATCGGGTTCACTAATTTGTATGATAGAAAATCAACACGTGAAATTATTCACACCCAACCTCTTGATGTCATGCCAAGCCAACTAGTGTAGAATGAATGTGAATGTGAGTGTAGTGATGGGGATCAAGCTAATTGGGAAATCTTATGTCTTCAACATGCAATATCGGGATCTGTGAGTCTAAGGAAAAGAATTCTCTCCTAACTTGAAGTGGTATGATGGCTCGGTCTGATATAATAGTGGCTCAGAGAATCCAATCAATATCGATATCTACTGAGATTCTATTTATTGGTTGTTGAACATGCAGAAAGTGACCTGCGGGTGCCTCTTATGGATTTCTAGACAAGGTCATGGAAGTGAAAATGAGAGATGTAGTGGAGCCACAGGTACTACAGAAAAATTTATGGTCTAGTCTAGAAAGTCTTAGCCTGATCGGCTGCTATGTTTAGTAAGGAAAGTTGTGTAATAATGTCTAGTGGAAGTGGTGAAGATATGAATACTAGTGTACGTAAACTAGTGTTAATGTCTAACTGGTCAGTAGGCTCGTTGGGTTATGGGACTTGAGGATAACAACCAAAGACTTGTGGAGGTTGTGGCCCTTGTATGGTCATTCACGTAATCAAACCCTATTTCCAGGAGCAGTTCAATAATCGTAGGCTTGATTAGCAGTGATGTTCAATGTATTTAGTTGTTCTATTTTCTTAGTAAAAGTTGTAGGTGTGTGTAAGACTGTCAAACATAAACTTGTATCAATGTTAGTTATTAATTCCAGCCCATTGGGTTGTGGGACCAAAGGATCAAAACTGTACATATTTTCTTGTTGTGGACCGTTGATGGTCATACAAAATGAAACGAAATGATTATAATAAACAAAATAACTACTAAAGGAAATCTAATATATGTTTTTGGAGTTTTCACAATATATTAGAACAAAACAATAAAAAAGCAAACTAATATATCAAAGGAAATCTTTTTGATCTTTTTTAGTTTTTAAGTAATGCATTCTAATCTAATAAATAAACTAAAGACAAGTAATCAACTAGATGTATCTAGTTACTTGTGTGAATATATGAATCTAATCTAAAACAAATAACCTAATCCAATCAAAACCCTTCAAACCCTACCTTAGAAGTGAAGAACAAATCATGACCTTGAAAGAGCTATTGTTCCCCACAACTTCCCTTGTAATGCTAAAGAGAAAAATTTCTAATAATTTGATCTACTTCTAATTACCTAACCTATTGAAATGAACAATTTTACTACTCTATTTGATATGCAATTGAAACTAGTGATTTGAAATTGAAAATTTAACAAATAAAGCAAACAAACACACAATTTCAACCTGGATAAGCAACAACTTTGGAAAATCTAGTTATATCTGTATCTGTCCCCTCAATTTTTTCCTTTCTTTCTTCGAGTGTTCATATGAGTCCAAGGGATTGGGAATGCAAGAACACCGACAGGAGGATGGCGCTTGAGCAATGACAACTTAAAGGTAGTCTAGATGTAATGCAAGTAGAAGAGAGATAACACAAGAGATCTAAGCTTGGCTATGTAATTCCTAGCAAGATTGTCGCAAAAATACAATGCAAGATATACAAAATTCTCAGGCCCCTTTTTCTTGAATATAAGCACATTCCAATTTGGGTTAGGATGTCTCTTCATGGACAAGGCAAGAAGAGACACTTCCAACTAACTAAAGCACATGCAAAAATAGAAGAGGGAAGGAGAATCAAGAAATCAAAACTATTTTTAGACAAGTTAGTCACGGATGCATGCTAAAAGTAAAGTTATGTGAATTGTTGCATGTTAAAAACACACACAAAGGAATCTAGAAAAATCGGTCAAGACCGCCACCCTGCCTGGGTGGCGGTTTCAGAACCATCACCCAGGCAAGGTTGCAGTCCTAGCACTAAAGGCCAAAACATGTGCAGAAAGAGGAAAAAAGATGAAAAAAGTGCGGGAAGGCTAAGTAAATATGTCTAGGTAATGAATATACATTGCAAATGGGTTTTGTAGCTCAAACAACTTCTTGAAAGGACTTGATTCATGATTGGGGAATTTTGTAACCATTTTTCAACAATGTAACACATGAAATTTTGGGTGCATATATGATCTAACTCACCTAGCTGGACCATATTGCATTAATTTTTAGCGTAATCAGGTAAGGTGCCCCATAATTTAGGTTACTAAATGGTGGGAACAAGGGAGATGAAATGGAAGATCTATTTTTGGGATTTGTGTCATGGTAAAATGTTGAAGAAAATGGAAAGGGGTGGGTTGTATTATTGGATCTTCATCCATGAGATTATGAAAATAAATGGAAGATATTTTTTTGAATATTTGGCTATGGCAGAGTGATGAGATGTGGGAAGATCCTTTTGTGAATATTCGGCCATGGTAAAGTGATGAACGAAAGGGAAAGGAGGAACATCCAATTTTGGATCTTCATCCATGAGAGACATAAAATGTATGTAAGATAAAATGCTCTCTAGAATAACCTCTTTTTCTAATTAATATAAATTAGGATAATAAGGGGAGAATTTAATACCACACACAATAGGGTTGTAATGTTTTAAACATCTTGGATCTATAAGATGGTATCTCACACTCTATCAAAGATATAGTGTTCTAAAGTCTAATTCTATGATAAGGGTGGCATATTACTAATATCCTGATTGTAAATTATAAATTGATTATAGAGGATTGTAACAAGATAAATATACTTAAGTTATGGTTTCAAACATGGATTATAAGGATTGATAGGTTGTAAATCAAAAAGTGAAAAAATGTAAGGTAAGGACCGATATATAATAATAAAATAGATTTAGAATATGTTACTCTATTCTAACCTATGTGCATGAATAGTCAAATAATCAAACAAATCTGAAATAACATAAAGGAAAAGAGAGGTTAGAGATACTTATCTTCATGTAGATACCATTCACACATTAAATTCCTACCAAGGTTAGTAGCACCATAAGAGAGAGTTGATGTGGTAGACCATAATATGGATAGGAATAATACATACGTAAACCACTTGTTAGGGAATTTATAGGATTAGTAGACCATAGTGAGTGCATATCTTATTCTTTAGTATTGTAGACCCAATGATTCAAAAGAATAATTCATGAGATAAGTAATACGAACCTATAAATCTTCAAAAACTTATTGACAGGTGCAAGAAAATTGAATGAATGATGATGGTGTGATGGTAAATGCACTCAAAAGTTACTAAATAGGGAGCATAACTAGTTTTTACAGTTTCTTTTATCTAGAGGCATAAAACATGGTTGATTCATTTACTTATTAGAAATAAAATCCAAAATTTTAAACCTGGTTAATTCTATCATTTTTATACAGTAAAAAATCATGGGTACCGAACGAAAGGATGAGAAGTATGGAATAAAAATTGAACTGATAAAAATTGATCTCAGAGAGGTATACGCATGTTGTAAGTGGATATAGAGGTGATTGTGAGAGGATAAAAAATGTGGTGTCATAGGGAGGTTCCAAAAGGATGGCTAAGAGATGCAAAGGATAGGGTGACTAATATATCATAGAATACAAATAAAATCTATCTCACAAGTACCTCCACTAACTAGTTTGTGCCACGCTTGATTATATCCAAAAAGATATCACTCAAGGGAGGTGAATGTGCCAATAATGTTTGCAAAGAGGGAAATTCAGTAAGAGTGAAAAATAATACATATACAAACCTCATATCCTCCTATTTTTACAAGATTATTGGTTTATCTAAATCATTTCCCAACTAGCACCTTACAACATCTCATTTTTTCATGATTATTGATTCAATCAATTCATTTCCCAACTAGAACCTCACAATACCCTATCTTTATAGAACTATTAGTTTGGTCGATCAATTTCCTAAGTAGCACTACACATACTCCTATTTTTAATAAGAATGATAGCTTGGTCAACTCATTTCCCAATTAGCACCTCAAATCCTTCTATTTTTTAGTAAATTTAGTTTGGTCAATTCATTTCTCAACTAGCATCTCATATCCTCCTATATTTATAAGATTATTATTTTGGTTTATTCATTCCCTAAATAACACCATACATCCTCTTATTTTTATAAGATTATTAATTCACTCAAATCATTTACAAAAAGAACCTCACATTCCTTTTATTTTTTATCAGATTGTTAATTCGATCGATCCATTTATCGATAGGCACTCCATAGTCCTCTTACATTTTAGGAATATTATTAGATCAATTACTTCATTTCCCAATGAGCACCTCAAAACATCTAATTTTTAGAGGAATTTTAATTCATCCAATTCATTTACCAATTATCACCTCACATCCTCCTCTTTTTATAGGCTAATTAATTTGGTCAATTATTTTCCCAATGAGAACCTCCCATTCTCTAAATTTTACACAACCTAGTTCGATTGATTCAATTCCCAACTATCACTTCATAACCCTCTTACTTTTAACAAGATCGATAGTTTTCTTGATCCATTTGTTGAATAGGACCTTGTGATATTATTAATTTTTATAAGACTATTAGTTTGGTTTATTCATTTCCCAACTAACACCTCACATCAACCTATTTTTATAGAAATATTAGTTTGGTTCATTTATTTTCCAAATAACACCTCACATCCTTCTATTTTTATTGGATAGTTAGTTTTTATTATTCATTTCCCAAGTAGTACCTCACATCATCCTATCTTTACAGGAATCTTAGTTTGATTGGTTCATTTCCAAACTAGCATCTCACATCCTCATCTTTTTATGTTTTTTAGTTTGGTTAATTTATTTTTTGACTAGAGAATCAACCTCCTATTTTTATATGATTTTTAGTTTGGTCGATCCATTTCTTGACTTACACCTCAAGGTATTCATAATTTTAATAGGACTATTAGTTTATTCCATCCATTCCTGAATAGTACCTCACAATACTCTTAATTTTTACATGACTACTAGTTCAATTGATTCCTTTCATGACTAGGACCACATAGCTTTGCTTCACATCTTCATATGCTATTACCTACCTTGTGGGTTTCTGATACTTCCTATAAATTTCACCTTTGAGTTATTATCTCTTCTACAACACGTCTTGGATATCATTTTATGAGTTGTATGGTATGTTCTTTGGGACCTCCTCACAAGTAACCATCTACTATGGAGGAATCTCTTAGAAAGGAACAAAAATGGTCGAGAGTGTAATTTTATCTCCTAGCATCACTTGTGCCTCTTGTAGCTCACCTCTTGCATTATATCTACTTGTGTCTCATCCACAATCTGCCCTCCCTTTGATTTTTTAAAAATATGTTATTCATTATATCACTTCCTTAAACATCATGATTGGGGCAACCCAATCACATCACGTTACTTACCCTTTATTTAATATTCCTTGTTTTCCCCACCAAGGTAATTTTCCAGATAGAACTCTTTTTAGAGGGAATTGTTTTGGATTATTTAAGCATCATGGTTTATAGGTTAACCTCTATAGAAAATAGGTGTAAGTTATATAGTATTAACCATAGTTAACACCTATTTGATCATAATTTTGAATCCATATGGAGTAATAATAGTAAGATCCATGTTTTTAATTCATTTTTTCTAGCCCAAAAATTCAAAATTTGAAACATGAAAACTAAGCTAAATGTGAAAATTTCCTTCAAAACCTCCCTGAACCCCTCTCCATGCCAATTTGTATTTCATGTTGTGATCATATTGAACTTTTAGTTACTCCCAATATACTTAATAATAATTTTCAAATGTGCAAAGTGTTTTTTCAAGGTCAACACTTCCATTCAGTGAAGAGCTGCAAAAGACTAGCTCTCCGACAGGATTAGAAAGAGTATTTCTAGCCATTTTCTAGGTATGTGTGCATCCTCTAGGAAGGTTCCAAAATATCATAAAAATCAGGAGGTGGTATTGAAGAGTATTGAAGGTTTTTCAATTATTTTACAAAATTTTATGGAATATTTTGTGGTTTAGGGACAATCTGTGCAAAAGTGGGTTTTCAGGAATAAAGATTAAATGGTTAAATCATGAACCCAAACTTATTCAGATGATCGTGGAAGATCCGTAAGGAGTTAGAAGGAAAAAATTAGAAATTTAAAATATGAGAGAGCCCTCTTCATGATGGAAAATCATATTTTTCACAATACCTAATCTCTTCTTGAGGAAGTTCATTATTTGTAGGCACACCTTGCTATCCCAAATAAAAAGGAGGTAATTTTTGGATTTAAAGGAAGAATTGGGTTCTAAATCCTATTCCATTGATTTTATTATTTCCATTAGAGTATGAATCATATAAAATTTCACATGAAAATACCTCTCTAAGCTCAAAGAACATGGTTTTCAAGTCTTCACTAATGTAGAGTGTGTTAATCCCATACTTAGCTAATTTTGTCACTGCCACATGTCAGCATTTCATCCCTGGTGTTCCTTCCCCCCCTATTTTCCCTTTTCAAATGGTAAATAGGGGAAAAATTATTCCCTGCAATATCCCTCTCTCTAATGCACCATGTGACCCTTTCTAGCTCCGTCAAGAGCTTAACTCGCTAAATTTATCTTCCTAAGACTCCACCAGATTGTGACACTTGGAAGCATCTTGATAAGGTTTCAATTTAAATTGGATATATTATCCCTTTTTCCAATGGTAAATTTGGACAAAAATGAGTTCCACCCACACCATCCCTCTTTTTGGTTCTCCATGTGACTTGTTTTCAACCCTCGAGTGCTTGCCAAAATTTCTCCATCATCCTCACATTGCATATGATGGCGACACTTGGAAAAATATTTATTGAGGTGACCATTTGTGTCCCTATTGTCCATTTTCACTAAGAGGATAGATGGGACAAGAATTAGTGTCACCCCCACCATCCATTAAACTCTAGTTCTTAACTACACTCAGATGTCATTCAACCAAGATTAAAACCTAGTTACCAAGAAGAAAGAAATAAACTAACTTAATTCTAAGCTAACTCTCTTTACAAAATTTGACAAATACATAATTTTTGATGATAAAAACCTGAAAAAACATCAAAACACAACAATAATGCTGATCAACACGTTCCAAACCAGCCATGACTGCAAAAACAAAGCTTTTCTCATAACTCCCTATCAAGAAAATTGATTGCACCAAGGCTTTGACGGAAGAATCTACTCTTAGGTTCATTTTTGATCATTAAATCTTTAAGCCTCCATTAATGGATTCAATAGAAAATCATCAAACCTAAAACCCTCCAATCCAAATTTTTCATTTTTTATTTACAAGAGTTTTAGTAGATGGAACACGACAAAATTTGGAGCAGGGGATCTCGATGCAGAGCTGAATCTAATGAGGGAAATAGAAATTTCTCAGTGCATTCACTTGATAAAAATAGTAACTCTCTAAAAACTTCAAATTCCAATCACTCAAAACATTTATAAGCAATGCCAAATAGTAAACAGGGTAAAACAATCAATTTCCCAAAATAGTAGGTTCCAAAAAAGTAACTTACTAAAAATAAAAAAACTTTGTAAAAATGTAAAGCATCATCAATGGAGTTGAATTGAGTGTGCCCGAAGAAATTTTTTTATCAAAAATGCAAAAAAATACAAAAATAACAGCTCCTAATCCCATTTTTAAAAAAAGAAAGTTTATGTTTTTAGTGCGAAAAGTTGCTGCTGGTTCAATTTTTACTCATCTCACTAGTTTTTGTCATCCTCACATGGTTATAAAGGCAGCTCATAGCTCAAATGATAAAATTAAAATTCCACAAGGATTCTAAAGCATCGTTCTGCACACATTTGTGTCAAAGAGCAAGACAAAGTTTATCAAGGTGCAACATGTGAAATTCAGGGACGTTGTGCAGTTGGAAAGAATTTGAAAAGAATCAAGAGCCCCATCAGCATTCAAATCCATAAAATTATTTCATCGTGATCAAAAATGAAATGAGAGATTCATGGAGTAAGTTTAGGGAAATCCATCCTAGAATCGGGTTGAAGTGATCTAATTGAGTTATCAAGGCACTCAAGATCACCACGTGTGAAGAATACGAGAATCACCTCATTCCATTCCAAGCAGTTGCCAATTCTCAAGAATATCATTAGGAAGAAATCCTCTATATGCAAAGTGAGTTTCTATTTCGGTAAGTGAAAGATAAACTTTAATATGTTTGAGAAATCATGGAGTTATCTCTCGTGATCATTGGAGCCATTTGTGAAAGCCTAAGGAGCAAGAGTGATCCTCACTCTCATTGTGAGATAAGGAAGGAAACATCATGAGTGATACTCACAGTCATCTCAATCTTGCATCGGAATGCTTCACAATGAGTTTCTAAACACTCATTCAATATACTAGAGTGTTAGTGCATTTTGCATTAGGAGGAAATTGTGATTACCATGCTTCAAATCAGCATGTTATTCATCAGCAACAGATCGGTCAACCCCTTCTCTTTTTCCATTATCTCTCTCCATATTCTAATTTTCAATTAAGAATTTACTTTTTCATATTTTGTCATATTCACTTATGTGACCCTTAGCTGCACATTGTAAGATTCGTTTTTCCAATAGTAAGAAAAATACTATCTTCCTAGCAATATGAAAGGTCATAAGTGATGAGGATAGGTGAAGAATCATGTGCAAGGTAGATGAGAGGAAATATCGTAATGATATAAATTGGAATGGTTTATCCATTCCAAAGGGTTGGTAAATATTGATTAAATGTATATTTTTGAGGTTACCTCTTCTACATTAACCAATAAAATTTGTAATTATTCCATTTATTTTCTTATGTTCCTCTACTTTCTCTTTCCATTTATTTTTGAGGTCAGGATTGTTCTTATAACACCAAGGGCACCCAAGTAATGATATAAATTTGTCCGCCTTAGATAGCGCCAAGAATTCAAAATCTCTAGTGAATTTCACCCCTTGGATATTGATAGCATCATCTTTCAAAACACCAATGGGCATTGCCTTTGTCTTGTTAGCCATATACAACACATTCAAGGATGGCTGTAATGGGGCCATTCCCATTCGATGCTAGGTGTGTAGAGTGAGAACCTTGACTTCCACTCCCATGTCAACCAAAATATTTATCGGAAGCCACCCATCCACAATATTATTCAAGGTAATATTCTTATCATATTCAAAGTTGTGGGGAGGAAGGTTAACATGCAAAACCTGCCTCTTGTGCTTTGCTCTGACACACGGTGATTTTTTCCTTAGCCATTCCACTAGCAAAGGAATGATATTATCATGCCTCAAAAATTTTCATACTTCCCTGACCTCATCCAGATCCTTCTACGGAGTCTCAACACTCTTCCTTTGTTCTAAAAACCTTGACTTCTCCTTTAGGCACTGGATTTCTTCTTGTAGGCTTCGAATTACATCCATGATCTCTTGATACACCTCTTTCTAATGAATAGGGTTTAGATACCATAACCCACATCTTCTCTTGTAACCCATGGATTTTATATCGATGTTTCCCTTGCACATGCAACTTCAGCTCGCGTTTTCACTGGTACAGGTTCTAGTTCAGACTTGCGTGCTACCCTTGGAATCCATTGTGAATCAACCTTATTTATACTTACCATTCTGGTGTTACTGTATGTTCAAATAGATCTGCACACTCCTCATACTTTTGCTTCTTTCCACATTGAGTATTGTAACAGATCAGGGCATTCATGCTTATAGTGCTTTGTAGATCCACATTTTTATTAATTTCCATGTGGGAACTCACTTCTCCATCCTTTTTGGTTAACAATACCATAAAATCCTCCTCAAAAACCTCTTCCACAATCCCCTCCATCTGCATGCCCTTCATAGTGACGAACACATCCTCGGAATTTTTTGCGAGGATGGTCTAGTGCATACCAATATCAATGACATCATGTATTTGGTAAATCAATCTACAATCCTTGGTGTCATGAGTAGTAGAGGTACAAATATTACAATAGCAAGATACATTTTTACAGATCCCACATTACAGTAGTGGGCACCTACTCACATCATGATCTCTGTGGAAAATCTCACATTCTACTATCATGGCACGTACCGATCTCCAGGGAAAACTATCCTTTGAATGCCCCTCTACCTCACAATCTGTGCACCCACCATAGGAAACTATGAGTCTTAAGCACCGAGTTTGTAGATAGCTTTTCCAAAATCTTGGACATTGTAGAAATCTGAGCTTTAAGAAAAGGGCTAACACTAGTATCCATGCTTCCAACATATTTAGTGCACAGGGTATCCTCCAAGGCCTTGTGTGGGTCTGTGAAAGTGTTTTGTGAAATTTCCCTCCCAAAAGGTGTTATCAACCTTCCAAAAAACCAATGAGCATGTTGTGAAGGATGAATATCATATGATAATTTTAATAAGAGAGTTTTAAAATGTGTGTTATATTCCTGCACACTCTCTACCATACCTTGTTGAATCTCCTTCAACGTGCTAATTCTCTTCTATTCAAACTCAGGGATATGAAATTTAGCTAAGAAGATATTCCATAATATGGTGTAATCCACCATTGTCTAATGGGGGTCATAATTCTAGTACAAACTATGCACATGTCCTTATAACGTTGTTGCAAATTGACTTGCCTTACGTTCTGGGGCAGTGATCCCCTTCATGTACCATAACAACTCACACTTGTGTACATGCTGTATAACATCCTCAAAACCTTTTTAGTCTGGTATATGTAAAGACATTTTGAAAAATACTTGCTAAGGTGGTTAAGACCTGTGTCTACCTAATCCAAAACCTTGATTTCCTCTGGTGTTTCCTCCTCCACCAAATCCACTAGATCCACTGGTGCCTACTCCTCCTAATCCACCTAATCCTCCATACCTACCAGGTCCACCAGGTCATCTAGCTCCTATCCAAATCCAGGTCCAGTAGTTGGTAAAGGCCATGTAGTGGTTGCACCTAGCATCCCCACTTCCCTACTAAACTGATTGCCAAAAAGTTGTGATATTACACCGTTGCCAGATGTGTGTCATGCACCACTTCTAGATGTGATACCCAAGCTTTTTGTACTCATAATTTTCCCAAATATCATTCTAGACAATATACCTCAAAACAAAAGAAATGATTGTGCAACCATAGATGTGCCAGATGAAAAGCTATACCTCATAGGTGCAGATTGGTCACTCCCACCAATACCAACTGGGTTAGCTATACTTATCTCTGGATTTGGAAAACTAAGTTCTAGGGGTTTGTCCCTAGGTGGATTTAGATGTGTGCTGATGAATCTCCTTTCTCCAAGTGATGAAATCTCATCAAAAGTTGAAGGGTTCTCACTCCCACGCTTTCCAAGATGAGGTAACATAGATTGCTCATGCTCTACATCCTCTACGTGAACCTCAATTCCTTCCCACAACTTCTACCTCCATAATTACATCACTCCTACAACTTCACATTGTCTAACTCCCTTTCACGAGCTTCATTATACTTGAGTTGTCTCTTTTCCCTCCCCTTTTCAGCCTTAAGGTCTGCCATATTTCTCCACCCTAGCTTCCTCACCCAGTGCTCAGAAGAAGCTTTTCCAGCCATAAGAAATGCTTCCAAAATAAGTGTGTTGATCAAGATCTTTATAACTAAGGAGATAACATGTAAAAATGATCCTCTAGGCTCCCTTCAGAACTCAAACTCAATAACCTCCAGACAAGAATACATAGAAATAGCATATTATAGGGTATAACTAGTCAGCACTCTTGTCAACCAATGATCAACAACACGTGTCCAAGTTAGATCCACATCTTGCAGCCTTTGATACTCATCTTGGGTCTACATGTGAGATCTATAGTACCATCTTGATCTATATGCATACTCTGAAAGCCATTCATACAACTCCAGTGGAAAGCAACAAAAGAAGGTCTCATATAGCTCATGATACAAATGTTCTTCTACCCATTTACGTGCATAAAACTCAGGTCTAGTACTAAATATATGAGAAAACGCATCCTCCATGCTCTTAAACCATGCTTCGACACTATCTAAGGTCAAACAATCTGTCATCACACATCATTCTCACAAAAAATTTGAAAAGAGGTCCCGACAATATAACCAAGATGTAGTCATTTTTATCTACCCTCAATATAAATTTCTAACCCCAACACGCCGACCTATCTCCTAGTGGGTGCTAGGTGATCACCCGAGGCATGCGTAGGTGCCGAGCCCCCCTTTATGTGAGAATTTTGAGAAGGTTTTTCCATTGATGGAGGGATTTGCAAAATGAGAAATACATTCACTTTAGTTAATAAGGTAAAAGGAACATTTAACAGATCACACATTAATGCATTACAAAAACAAACTAATAAGCATGCTAAATCAAATCTGATCCCTGATAGCCATTTAACACGAGGGTTTACACCCTTAAACATGATATATAGAACAAACCCTTATATATATATATATATATTCATTCAGAACAGTTCTGGTATCCATATTACAATCAAAAGAGGTCATCTCAGACCATACATGTTAAATGAAAAAGACTAAATCCCTACAAATCTTCCCTGATGAGAGATCCTAACTATACCCTCCCATTTCAACCCTTATTATAGACCCTATTTCCATGTAGAGGTCTATTACATCCTTCATAACCCTTAGGGTAAGTGCACGAAGTTGGTGGACAATTCCGTGGACATAAAAACCTAAAATTTAGGAACCGCGATCATGGTTCCTTAATTTCAGGTTTGGAAATAACCAAACCTAAAACCGTGATCACGGTTTAGAACCATGAACGTGGTTATAAACTGCGATCACAGAACTTTGAGACAAAAAAGCAATCCCGCGAGTCCTCATTTTCCCCATTTTTCATTTCAAACTGTGATTTCTCCTAGTTGTTTTTCACTGGAGCTTTGAGTACCACCTCAAAATTGCTCATTGGACTTTTGGATTGTGATAGATTCAACCATGCTACAAGGACGAGGAAGTAAGCCCCCGATTTTAATCATTTTTTTTACATTTTAGGTTTTTTTTGCATTTTAGGTTTTTTTTAACATTTTCATGGGTTTTTTGAAATGTTTGTTTATGTATACAATTCTCTTGTTTTTTCAGTTGGTCAGCAAGCTCAAAATTGTGCAAACCGTCAAAAAATTCCTCAAAACCCTCTGAACAAACATAGATCCGCCTCATGTGGATCCTTCTGTCCCCACTGAACTAGCAGAAACACAAGATAATATCATTGGAAGAATATGAGAAAATAAAATTGTCATTGAGAACCTTATTCAAAATATAAGACAAAATCATACCACAAATCCATCCCGCATGACTTTAGCCAACACATTGCAAACATTGATTGGCAAAGTTGACTCCGCAACCAGCTAAATACATAGATGGAATACCTTTAGAGGTGATTTTAGGCAATGGTATGTGGATAAATTATCCCATGCGTCCGTAAAAGACAAAAAAATTGGAAAAGACCTCATTTGTGCATTATTTACTGACCCGAGAACCAATGCCCCCCCGCAACTACTTGAAAATGGTTCCCAATCCATTGGTGCCACGATGAACAAATCAAAAACAATTTTTGGGACCGATGGTGGATGGTTTTTGATTATCCACCATGCAACAACAATGAGGTTCCTCTCTAGTTTTTGAAGAAATTATATTGCGAGTTCGTGCTTAATGAGGTCCCAAATTATTTTGACTTTTTTGGTTGAGGAGGTGGCTTTACATAGAGTAGACCTGGTGCACACGTAGGTCAATCAAGGATCCCCCATGCCCCAAAACCCCCACTGCCTTCAGTTATCCCTCCTACAGTGAAGGAGGTTGTGGATATTGACACACTGAATGCATTGAGGGAGCTCACTGACACTCTGACCCAACATAGTGACCAAATTATATCTGGTGATGTTGGTGGAGGCACCAGTTCTAGCACACCACACCACTATGGATCATGTGGTTCCATATGGATTGTGGGCGAGACATCATTTGCTGGTTCACATGATTTCTTTTCTATATATGAGATGATCGGGGATGTTTTTGGAACTGGTGCCACTGATATTGGTCTTTCATAGGTAAATTTCAAATAAATATAAATAATATATATATATATATATATATATATACACACACACACACACACACAATAGTTTAATTCATATGTTTGAGATTTTAATATATATGTATTTGATTGTACGTCATGTACATACATGTAAAAAAACTAATTTTTTATTTTATTTTAAATAGCAAGAGCTAGTGAAGGAAACATTCGGCATCAACATGCTAGCTACTATAGCTGGGCGTGTTTCAAGTTGTACAAACTTACATTTTTAATTTCATTTGATTCACTAGATTATTATTATAATGTTTCACGTGTATGTTGTACATATTAATATATTTGTCTTTTATACACAGGAGCCTGGTGGGTCATTATCTGCTCTGGGAACTAAGGCTACTGACATGCCTCACATGAATTTTACACAGGTTAGTCTCTCTTTACACTTTGTTTCTAATTTTGGAAGTTCACGTGGATAACATGCTTTGGACCTATGTTATGTGGTGCAGTCATGTAGATTTTAATATTGATTTGTACATGTTTTGTGTATAGCTTATGACTTCCAGAGAGACTCCTCCATATATGCAGATTGTGGAGGCTGCTGTAGATACCGCCATAGCATCTGCATATCCACTAACTGAGGTACAATTTTTCAATTTTTTTAAATTTTGGAGGTTCATTATTTCTTATTACTTAAATCTACAATATCAAATTTTGTATGTATGTGAGATATTTAATTTGAAAATTAATTATTTGTATGTAGCTTACCCCTCATGAGTCTACTGTTGTCCCTGCGATGCGTCAATGATAAATTGATATGGATCATGAAATTACGGTAAGATTTCACATGCATTTTAACTAAATTGTACAAGTTTCTAAATTTTGAATGTATTTTAAAATTTTGGGTGTTAAAAACTTGTTGTTTATGAATGTGTAGGTTATGTTGTAGACTTGCTTAAAGACGCCTAGGACCACATGGATGAAATCCGTAGTGGAATCTCCCTCCACTACATCCTCAGGTTGTGGACGTGGTACTTCTGGCAGGGAGAAGAGAGGGAGGATTTTTCATGAGTAGATTCATAGTCCACTTGGATGTACATAGATATATGTATGGGCCATCTAGTCCTAGTGAACATGTTTCTTCATATATTCCGTTGTATATATATAGCCTTTTGTGAGCACATGTGGTCCTATATACATTATGACACACTTAGTTCAAGATGTACACATGTTATGAACTTACATATTTTTAGAGATGTGCATCTGGAGCACACTTTGTTTGATTCTTATATATCCATATGTGTTGGTTTTCATAACTATATTACTTCTATATGTTTGATTGGATTTCATTGCATGTATGATATCCTTCTATGTATGTTTTCATAACCATTTATTAGTTCTAGATATGTATGTTTGATTTAAAATTGAAAAACCATGTCCTGAAGCACTACATGGTACAATTGTTAAGAAAACCTATTCCATTAAGCAAAACCACGCTAGGTGAACTACAAAAGGGCAATACATAATTACTTTTTATTTATTTTAAAGCTAACACTCATCTGTTGCATATCAACTAATGTGAACATTGATAGAAATAAGTGAGGTAGAGTTCATATTGAACTATATGAATATAACGTTACTTATGGTGCAACATTGCATGGTACAATTGTTAAGAAATTAAGGGAAACATTTACATTGTTTTAGAGAAATTAAGGGAATCAATAGATGTACACACCTTATCTCTTTATAATTTGGTGCTATATGACAATAAACTAAGAAGTTAAACATTCAATTTGATTATCATTTAAAGTAGTTTCACTTCTCTCTTTCATTTTCATTATTTGTCTCTTTCTTCTTGGACTTACCATCCTCTCTTTCCTTTTATTTTCTTGTATGTATTCAAGACTTCTTTCTTTCTCCTTATTTTGCCATTGTTCACTCTTTTTTCTCTTGACTTGTCTCTTGTTGCTTTGAATATTCTGTTATAAATATCTCCTCAAGCCTTTGTATTTCCTCATGTACAACAAGTATTCACTCTCTCCTTCACTTTCTTCATTTATTGATCAAAACCATTACATGCTTGCCTCAAACTGAAATTTGACCTTTTATCGCCACTTTCCTCTTGTTTCCCAATTCATATTGAATGAGTATCTATTTATTCTCTAAGCATTTAATTTTGTACTTCCTTTCTCCTCCATTATTCTTCTTTCTTGCTATGTTCTCCATTATGAGAATTCTTTTCTCTTCTTCATGTTTCTCGTGCATGGAAACTATTTTCCTCTTATTCCTTCATAGGCTCTCACTTATTTGTTTCCTTCACTTCTTTTAGCATGCTTCATAAGCAACTTGATTGGCCACTTCACTCTCCTTCTAAAATTCCATCCAAATATGCAAACTTGAAGCTACTTACCTTAGCATTTTATTGATAATATTATTCATATGTTCATATTCTCACCATACTATTAGAGACAATGAATAAATGCATTTCATTCCTTTAACATGACTTACCTTTGCTCACAACTTTTCACTAGTTCTTACTTCACTAGTAATTATGGCTCATTTAATTTCAACTCCATTTAGTATTCTTGACCTGTATTCAAATAATTAATCCACTATAGAATAACAAGGGAATGCTTTATTCTTGTGAATCTTCAAAGCATGATAATTAGGGTATTAGATACCCATTAAGGGATGAAAGGTATGTAAAAAGTTTCAAGGTAGCCAAGAGCATGACCATATTACAATGCAAACATAATGAGCATGTAAGCACATAGCTAGGGTAGCAGAGGATGTAGAGAGATCACCACAACAACATAGCTCAAGAGAGAAAAGTAATGATAGTGATGAAGCACCTAAGAGGACCGATGCAAGTCCAAAGAGAACAAGAGAGATGGAAGGTAAAAAAGTGACATTGAGTGTTTTGAGTCCTAGGAAATGAACGGAGGTGAGGAGTGATAATTCATGCCTCAAGATGTCTTGGCACAAAACCGATTGTGCCAACACATCCGGGTGGCTAGGTGAATGCTAGAGGAGATAGTTTTTTGGTGCGTGACAAGGTCGTTGCTTCTAGGCTACTTTGTTCGGGCGTAGTCCCTTAAGAGCCTTGAGACCAAAATATCATTCAACTTTGACGGGTGACTACTTAGACTCTGTGGCACCTACAGAAATATCATCTTATCTGAAACCTTAGCATAGGAACCCTCTACAATAGCCTCTCTTGATTTTTTCCTTCTCAGATCGGTGCTCTCGCTGCCCTATTGTTTGCAAACGCGTGAAATAGTGTAGTTTGAGCTAGTATAAGGTTGTCAAACATTATATTTTGCAAACAGTGGGTCATGGCACTAAACTGAATGCATCAAAATGTCTGGATGGTCAGGTGAACGCTAGAGGAGGTGATTTTTTGGTGCGTGACAAGGTCGTTGCTTCTAGGCTACTTCATTTGGGCATAGTCCCTTAAGAGCCCTGAGACCAAAATATCATTCAACTTCGATGGGTGAATAATCGTACTCTGTGGTACCTAGATATGTCTCGTCTAATCTGACACCTTGGCATAGGGATCCTCTACAAAATCCTCTCTTAGTTTTTTCCTTCTCAGATCGGTGCTCTTGCTGCGCTATTGTTTGCAAACGCACGAAATAGTGTAGTTTGAACTAGTGCAAGGTTGTCAAATGCTATAGTTTGCAAATGGTGGGTTGTGGCACTAAACCAAATGTGCTGACACATTTGGGTGGCTAGGTAAATTCTATAGGAGGTAGTGTTTTGGAGTGTGAAAAGTTTGTTGCTTCTGGGATACTTTGTTCGGGCATAGTCCCTTAAGAGCCATGAGACCAAAATATCGTTAAAATTTGATAATCAAACTCTATGGCACCTAGAGATGTCTCATCTGATCTAACACCTTAGCATAGGGACCCTATAAAATATCCTCTCTCAGGTTTTTCCTTCCCAGATTAGTGCTCTCGCTGCCCTATTGTTTGCAAACGTGTGAAATAGTGCAGTTTGAGCCAGTGTAAGGTTGTCAAACGCTATATTTTGCAAATGGTGGGTCATGACACCAAAACGAATGCACCAAAACATCCGAGTGGCTAGGTGAATTCTATAAGAGGTAGTATTTTGGTGCGCGACAAGGTCATTGCTTCCGGGCTACTTCATTCGGGCGTAGTCCCTTAAGAGCCCTGAGACCAAAATATCGTTCAACTTTGATGGGTGACTACTCAGACTCCATGGCACCTAGAGACATCTTTTCTAATCCTAAACCTTAGTATAGGGACCCTCTACAATAGCCTCTCTTGATTTTTTCCTTCCCAGATCGGTGCTCTCGCTGCCCTATTATTTGCAAACACGTGAAATAATGCAGTTTGAGCCAGTGTAAGGTTGTCAAACATTATATTTTGCAAACGGTGGGTTGTGGCACTGAACTGAATACATTGACATGTCTGAGTGGCAACGTGAATGCTAGAGGAGGTGGTGTTTCAGTGCATGACAAGGTCATTTCTTCCGGGCTACTTCGTTCAGGTGTAGTCCCTTAAGAACCATGAGACCAAAATATCGTTCAACTTCGATGGGTGACTACTAAGACTCCATGGTACCTAGAGATGTCTCGTCTAATCCAAAACCTTGGTGTAGGGACCCTATACAATATCCTCTCTCAGTTTTTTCCTTCCCTTATCAGTGCTCTCACTGCCATATTATTTGTAAACGTGTAAAATAGTGTAGTTTGAGCCAGTGTAAGGTTGTCAAACGCTATATTTTGCAAACGATGGGTCGTGGAACCAAAAAAAATGTACTGAAACATCTAGGTGGATAGGTGAATGCTAGAGGATGTTTTTTTTTGGTGCGTGACGAGGTCGTTGCTTCCGGGCTACTTCGTTCGGGCATAGTCCCTTAAGATCCCTGAGACCAAAATATCATTCAACTTCGACGAGTGACTACTCAGACTCCGTGGCACCTAGAGACAACTCATCTAATTTAAAACCTTAATGTAGGGACCCTCTATAATACCCTCTCTTTATTTTTTCCTTCTCATATCGGTGCTCTCGCTGCCATATTGTTTGCAAACGCGTAAAATAGTATAGTTTGAGCCAGTGTAAGGTTGTCAAACGCTATATTTTGCAAACGGTGGGTCATGGCACCAAACCAACTGTGCCAAAACATCTAGGTGGCCAATGAAAACTAGAGTAGGTGGTGTTTTGGTGCATGACAAGGTCATTTCTTCTGGGATACTTCGTTCAGGCGTAGTCCCTTAAGATCCCTGAGACAAAAATATCGTTGAACTTTGACGGGTGACTACTTGGACTCCGTGGCACCTAGAGATGTCTCGACTGATCCAACACCTTAGCGTAGGGACCCTCTATAATAGCCTCTCTTAGTTTTTTCCTTCCCAGGTCAGTGCTCTCGCTGCCCTATTGTTTGCAAACACACAAAATAGTGTAGTTTGAGCTAGTGTAAGGTTGTCAAACGTTAGATATTACAAACTGTGGGTCGTAGTACCAAACCGATCATGCCAACACATCCAGGTGGCTAGGTGAACACTAGAGGAGGTGGTTTTTTTGTGTGTGACAAGGTCATTGCTTCTAGGCTACTTCGTTCGGGCGTAGTCCCTTAAGATCCCTAAGACCAAAATATCGTTCAACTTCGACGGGTGACTACTCAGACTCCATGACACCTAGAGACGTCTCGTCTAATCCAAAACTTCGGCATAAGGACCCTCTACAATATCCTCTCTCGATTTTTTCCTTCCTAGATTGGTGCTCTCGCTGCCCTATTGTTTGCAAACACACAAAATAGTGCAGTTTGAGCCAGTGTAAGGTTGTTAAACACTATATTTTACAAACGGTGGGTTGTGGCACCAAACCGATTGTGCACACGCATAGGTATGGTCTTGTAAACACTTGGGGAGGAGTTTTTTTGGTTCTCTAAGAACCAGGTGCTTCTGGGCTACCTCCTCCGGAGCCAAGAACCCCCTCCATGGGTACATAAATAATTGTTAATTACTTCTTTTTTCTTGTAAAACAATGAAAGCTTCTCTTAGCTTCGAGAATTTAAAATTCTCTACTAACAGTGCTAACCACGTGAAGGTGGAAGCTTTTCTAGCACCACTAACCTGAACATAAAAGTGTTAGTCAAAGAAATTTAAGTTTCAAATCAAAACCATACTAGATATATACAAAATACATAAATTTAAAATAAAATATATGAACTTAAATCTATCTAACTAACAAATTTATATATATCAAAGAAATTATATATACCAGGCATGAGCATTGTAAATTCATTCTAATGAACTATCATGATCGGATCTACTTTGAATAGCGGACATGATTGTTTCATGATCTGACTCTCGAACCTTCCAAAGAACCTTATTATCAGGCCTTCCTTGATATCTATACATTTGAATATTTTTTTCTAGAACTAGATGTGAATATAAGAGTATTTTCCTATGCGTGTCTTAAAAGTCTTCAAACACCCAAACAGAGGAGGTTTTTAAGTGGATACTATAAAAGCCATGTTTCAGTAACTACCACTGACCCTATAGGGTACTCAATATCTTCGCCATCTATAACAGAAGAAGTTAACTTCTTTCTTTCCTCTGATGCAACGAGATAAGAAATAGTCTATTCCTTCTTCAGTGTCTTCTGTTACAATAACTGCAACCACATGTACTACAAAAAAATAAATGTTGAACAACTCAAATTTAAATTGTACATATTAAAATTTCAATGGACATAACTCAATACAAAAGTTAAATAAATAACCATAAATACCTTGTCACAATAAAATCCAATATTTCGTGAAAGTCCTTGGATGTTGCAAATTCATCTATGCAGAAATAAGTCCTAATGCTTGTGGAGATTAATAACCAGGAAGCGGATTTAAAGGCCTACAAATCCATCCATCCACCCATTCTTGTGAATCACACTCAGCAATGACAAATTCAATATAAGATGCACAAAGAACATGTAAACTTTCTTAACCATATGGCCCACGAAGTAGCGTCTAAGCTACAAAATGAGTGCATATCACTGGACCCAATGAGTGTCATATAATCCTCGTAGTTAACAATTTATTGTTCCTATATCAACCAAAAATATCTGCGAACTGTGAAATTTTCTTGAGAACCTCGGGCCATATTTTCAATACACCATTCCACTGTGCTCTTTGCATCTTTCAATTTAGCACCATGTTTGTAATTCAACTCTTCTCTTGCAAGAGCTCTTTTCACACATGCCCCTGCACCGTCATGCTCTCTCCTTTTCCATCTCCAGCCTTAGTGAAACTCCAAATATGTTAGCACACCCATCTTGATGTGAATCCTGCCCATCCAATAAAACATTCGTGCATTCTTAAACTGAGACATGTAATTATCTAACCATATATAATGTTGTTTGAAGTGGATATCCCTATTAGACAAGGTTTCAATAAAATAACTTAAAACACCTTTACACAAAATTCAGTAGAATGAGTACGATCATCACTGATATAAAAGTGGCACTCTCCTAAAAAATTTTGATCATTCTTTGTATTGTCAGGAGAATATATAAATGCTATATACACAAAAATGGCAACTTGTACTGAGTTGTAATATTGTGATTGAACCTCCATTTTTGGTTGTAATGTGTAATTCTCTACAAAATTGATCACTGAAACAATAGTACAAATTAGGAAATGTGTCTTTTCATATCTTCAATTGTTCATCCAACAATCGAGCTCTATGTGTATGCCTAGCATACTCAAAAACAATTTCATCATTAATTTTTTTCATAAATTGAAAAACAAGCATATGTTTATGTAACTCGCTCACACCGTTTAGATTCTTTTCCATCTTTCAACTAGTATGCAATTGATTTATATTTATCAAACTCAACTAAATTATGTCCTATTGTATCTTCATTTTTCTCATGGATGTAACTTTCCAATTAAGGTAATCCGCCACATGTACCACAACTTCCATATAAAGAATCCTGACTATTAAAAAGTTGTCCAACATTCTTTTTCACAAAATATCAGTATGAATGAAATTCTTGGAAGATATTGGTGGAACTTGAACATCACATTCTGATAACATAGTTTTAAAATGAAAAATAGAATGAATACATAAAAATTTAGCATAATGTATCACAAATTCAACATGTTTCCTACAACAACAAGTGGTGCAAGCGTGGTTGATTTTCACATAGAATAGTTTCAACATTTCAAAAAAATGTTGACTAATTTTTAATTTCTAGATTCTTTTGTTTAAACTTACAAAAAAATTGAGTTTGAGTCATATATAAGAAATTCTTTGGATGTGGTTCGTGATTAGTAGAACCAACTTTCCATTTTACAACATTTCTTGTATTAGGTAAAACTCTAGTGTTATCATTGCCAGAAATTGAATAACAACTTCTCTTATAGTATCATAATTATATTTGTCCTTACGCGGTGCTCTAGCAGAAAATGCCCAAAAATCAGACGTTATTGAGTGATTGAAGGATATTACGTCTTTCAATTTATTTTATTGGAGTTTTTTCAATTAACTTGCAATATTCGACTTGATTGCATAATCAAACGTTATTTTTTATTGATTCACTTACAACACTAGTAGCAAGTACACGACGCACAATGTTACTATCCCTAATGCGTCTTTTGACACCAATAGTGTGACATATGCATCATGAAGGTTTTCAACAATTGTAGAGGTTTGACCACGTATATTAGATATTGTCAATCCTAAGGTGTTTAATGTAGGTCTGATTTTAATCAATTTCATCAAACTAACCAATAACTAACACCTTTGGGAATCATTTAAAGTTTCAAAATGGTTATACCAAATTTCATTGGCTTTTCTTCTAATTTGTCGTTTAGAAAGTTTGTTAGACATTGGTTTCAAAATATTTTCATCAATTTCAATAAAATAATTAGGTTTCTTATGAAAAATCCCAGGAGGTGTTTTTGTCAAATTTTTCTTGTCTATAGTTTCAACCTTAATTTCCTTATTCACATTTTTCATTTTTTCCTTCAATTTCAACATTTGCTACATCACGAGTATTTAATTATTCTTCAACATTGACAGTAAAAACATATTCATCACGAGTATTTAATTCAACTTCAACATTGATAATAGAAACATTACATAGTTCCTCATTGCTTAGAATAGTAGGGGTTAAAGATGAACCTCTTCTTGACTCACAAAGATTCTGCATTCGCTCAGGATTTTGAAATTTGTTTGGCCTGTAATTTGTACTTAATGACTTATTTTTACTTAATGACTTCATTTTTTGACTTCCCATGATGTTCTTACTCTCCGGTGATAAGAAAAATGTGTAAAAAATGACAGAATATTTGTAGTAATTTATACGGTAAAGTCAAACAGTAAAAATCACAAGGTAATTAAAACATTGAGGATGCGTATAAATATGATTTACGAACCATGATCGAGTGCAATTTATAAACCATTCGATCATGGTTTATAAAGGGCAATCACGGTTCTGTGTTTTAAAACCCATGATCGCGGTTTATAATATGCGATCACAGATCTATCTGCCGAACCCTAAGGCTTGGGAAATCTTTTTTTTTCCCTAACCAAAGGTATGGAAAGTCATTATGAAGTGTAAAAGGTTTAAAAACTTCAATTTTTTCTCTTCCACAAGACTTAAACAATGCTAAAAAAACTAATTTTAAAACATTTCACAAAAATGGTGTCCATCGCATAGGGGAGACTATTTAGCTTCATAGAAATATTTATTTTAAAGTGAATAGAATAAGATAAATATCATTTTATAATTTTTTACTAACAATAGGTCTTTAAGACATTTTTTCCTACGTGAATATTCATGTCTACGTTTAAGACTACAACATTTTTTTTCACTTATCAAAATGTGATAAAACTTATACCATCCCAAGTGAGGAGAAATTCTATACGCATTAAAAAAATAAATTATTTTGATATTTTTAGATATAGTTATGGTGGGAAAATAGAAAACCCTTCGTTTTCTAAATTTTTTCAGATCACTTTCACAGAAAAAATCATTAAAAAAAATATTGCTCAAAAAAAATACAAAATAAAATCCATCCCAAGATAGACAACTACATTTAACTTTTCACCAAATGAAAAAAAAAACAATAAGATTTGGTCATCCAAATCATGGGCAAACAGACTACAATCTTATAGGTTTCTTTCAAAAAAAAGAAAAACAAAGTCATATAATTTTAAGTATTTAATATAGGTAAACTTGTTTGTTTTTTAAAAAAATTAGTATTTTAGAAACTAGATTCTGGATGCTACGATTCATATTTATATAAATTTTTCTAATTTTGAGTACGCGTATTGCTAATAATCCCTACAAGTTGAGATTTTGTTGTTTTTTGCAATATGACGTCCAACGGATGACCCCTTTTTTGTCCACTCAACTTACTACACATACCCGTCTTAGCACTATGTTGGGGTTTAGAGGTTAGCACGTATTATAAAAAATCTGGGTTTCTAGGCTTTTAGTGTTTAGGTTCTTAGGGGAACTGTGATCTCTAAAAAAATCTCAGTGTGTTTCAAAAATATCCCAGCATCTCTTCAAACAGTTATAGGATTTCAACACACACCATCATGATTTTGGATCACAAGTCACGATTTTAAAGATGGTTCTGAAAGTGGATAAAGTTCATGGATTTAAAAGCCCTCACAATTTTTTAAAAAATCGATGTCTTTTTAGAAAATTCCGTAATTTAAAAAAAAATAGCATATTTAAAACATTTGGGATTTTAAAATATCTTCAGTTTTTTAATTCTCGACCTTATTATAATTCCCGCACGACTTGTTTGAAAATTGCACTTTTTCCTCAAAATCTTGTCTTGTTTGAAAATCCCAACTATGGCTCAAGTAATCTTGAACTGTTTCGAAGGCTCTGCAACTTTTTTGAAATCCCAATTGTTTTTCCTAGAAATCCCTTTCCTATTTATCGTTTTCCGATGAATTTTTTGAAAAACTCAACATTTTCAAAAAAACCTAAAATCCTGTTTGAAATTCAATTTTTTTTAGTAATTATGACCATTCTATTCCATTTTCTAAAATTGTAAATTCCACTAAGCTTTTATGAAATTCACAACTTTTTGGAAACATAATGACATTCTTCAAAGAATCATGACATAAAGGGATTCAAATAATCTAGAAGTTCAAGAAAATCTAAATTATTCAAATTCCTTACTCTTTTTGAATAACTCACTTACTATATTTAAGAAAAGTGGGAGATCTTTCCTAAAACATGTGGCTTAAAAAAAACAGACTAAAATGGACATCCAGTGCACAAGTGTATGACCTTTTCAAGTAGATCACCTACTAATTTTGGTGCACTCACCTCATCATTTTTGAAATCTTTACTCTTTTGAGCAGTATCAACTTTTTTTACAAATCCTTCCAACTGCTTTCTAAGGTCATCCAAAACGTCCATTTCTCAAATCGCGATGATATTTCGATACAACTCCTAAACTTGGTTCTCAATCAAATCCTCAAAAGGATTTTAAAAATTCCTAAATTCTTCTAAAATCTCAACTAGGATTTATAAATCCCGCTCCGCCATTTTTTAAATCCTTACTTCTTATCTTAAAAATTATATTTTTTCAAAACCCCACCAAATATGTAAAAATCGTAGTCTTTTTTTGAATATCCCTGTATGTGTCAATGTAAAAAATCCTATACTTTTTCAAAAATCTATGTGGAGGTCTTTAAAAATCCCAAGGATTTTCCAAAATATTGGGTACTTTTTTGAAAATCCGAAACTTTGAAAAAATCTTGACTCCTTTTGAAAATATTCACTTTTACAAATGCACGACTTCTATTGGAAAATCTCCAAAATTTTAGAGGCTACCTATCCATGGTGATGATGTGAATCCTAAGTTTTTTGAAGAATGTGCAAGTTTTTCAAAAATCTTGACTTTTTGAAAAATCTACACTCTTAAGGGCCAAATCCTGACTGCTTCAAAATTATACGAAAATACTGTAACTCATTTCGAAAATCCCAACTATATCAAAAATCACACAGTTTTCGAAATATCTCATTTCTTAATTCAAACCCCAACTTGTTTGAAAATGATGAAAATTTTTAAATTGTCTTAATGATTTCTTTGTTGTTCTTCTAAAATAACAATTTGTTTAAAATTGCAACTTTTTCAAAAGTCGTGACTTCCTTTTTAAGAATCTCAAGTTTTTGAAAATCCACTGACACCTTTTTGAGTCCAAATCTAACAATTTTAAGGTTTCTAAGTTGAAGTAATTAGGGTTCAGGGGATTTACTATTTAGGGTTTAGGTTTTTTGGACTCTGGTATTTAACATTTAGTGCCTGTTGATTGACTTAGGGTTTAGGGATTCAGGTCAACATGGGACTCAATGGTTGAGGGTTCAGGGTTCAGGGTCTTAGGATTAGGATTTAGGGCTCATGTTCTTCAAGGTTTGAAGACCATGTAAGGTTTTACTTGGAAGGCAGGGTAATTTACATTCAGGGTTTAGGGCATCATGGTACTTATGATTGAGAGTCATTCTAGATTTAGCATCATTAGGTTTCTCCTAGGGTTTAAGACTCAAAATCTAGGGTCCTTAGGAGCAATGTAGAGCTTATGGTTTAGGGTTTATACGTTATAGGGCTCAGAGTTTAGGGATCTCCACCCATTCTTCTTTGTTCATGGTCTGAGGGTCTCCTGGCTCAAGGTCTCCTTGAGAACTTCATCGGTTACTGAGTTTAGGGTTTAGGTTTTGGTCCTCTAAGTTAAAGGTTTAGGGCTCACTAGTTCAAGGTCCACCAGGGTATTAGTGTTCAATGTTTAGGGTACCTAGGGTTTCCAGGCTCAGGGTTAGGGGTTTGGTGTTCCCATTATTTAGGTTTTAGTGGCATCTTAGATTCTACTCCTTGTTTAAGGTTTGGGTCATTTAGAGTCCTTAGGCTTTACAATTCCTAGGGATTTGGGTTTATGGTTTATGAGCTGAGGGTTCAGTGTCAGGGTCCTTATTGTTTATGGTTTAGGATTTATGATTCCTCCAAGCTTAGTGTATATGGTATGCTGGATGGTCATAGGGTTTTCAAAATGTCACGATTTTAAAAATATGTCACGATTTTGAAACAGTCTAGGATCTCTGTAAAAAATTTGTGAGTTTTCAAAAAGTCTGCTATTTTCAAAGATTCTTCTTAACAGTTAAGTCATGAATTTAAAAAGATTCATTGTTTTTAAAAAACTTGTAGCATTTTTAAAGTTTCTTAATTTTCGAAAAAGTTACAATTCTAATAAAAGGTTGGATTTGTATTAAAAAGTAACACATTCTCTTAAAATATCTAGGATTTTTCCTCTATTAGGCACTTCTTTATAAATGCATTGGGATGTTTAAAATATACATTCGAATTTTTTAATTCCATACAGACTTACATTAGTATACATACTTGGTGCACTTTTTTCTTCAGAGCATCCTTTATCCCCCTCTTCCTCAGCAAAATCTAAACTTTCTCAAAATGTGGTAGGGTCTTTATCGAAATCATGACATTTTTTAAATCCTACTTTTGTTTGAAATCCCAACCTTTTCATATTTTGGCCTTATGCACTTTTTTAAAAATGCTCAAGTTTTTTAAAAACCAGCAAATTTTTTGAAAGGTCTATCTGGCTTCGTAAAATGTGAAATTTTATTAAAAATCCTATTTTTTTGACATATTCATAACTTATTTTGGAAAATCAGAGTTCTTCAAAAATCATGGTAGTCATTAAAAAATCAAGAATATCTAGAAAATCTGAAATTATTAACACTCCTGATTTTTTTTAAAAATCCTTGATAGTGGTTTACCCCAGCTTCAAATTTTTGAAACAGTGAAGGTTTAGAAGGGTAATTTACAGACTCAAATGGACACCTGGAGCACAAGTTATGACCAAAGTGAAGTTGCCAGTTACAGAAATGTTTTTAACATCACTACTTTTTTGAAACTCATGACTTCTTTTTGCACTAGATTATGGAACTTTCTTAGATAGTCCTCCACTTTTTACCCCGAATATGTCATGCATTCAGTTATGACCTTTCTCAAGTTTCTGCCTAATTTTTACACATCAGTACATTGTTTCACAAATCTTGACTTTTTCGAGACTATAACTTTTGTAGGGGAGGGGTCCTAAATCTGGGTTCTAAAATACACATCTATTGTGGCCCATAGAGAACTACCAAAGTTTTTGAAAATCAGATTTTTTTTCAGGAGGATCCCAACTTTTTACCAAATTCCTGAATTTTCTAAAATCTCAACTGTTACTCAAAAATGCTAACTTTTATGAAAATCTCTTACTGTTATTAGCAATGAGATGCTATCGACTTTTCCTTATGAGATCTTTTGAAAAAATATTTAAAATAGTGAATTATTGACCTATGTCCACCTATCCTGATCCATTCAGCTTCAATACTAGACGCATGGCCATCTTTTTCATAGGTTTGGAAATTACTGATATGCAAAAATCCCAACATCCCTTCCAAAAGTCCATAAGACTCCATAGTTTAAAAATCTTTATGGACTTTTTATCAAATCCAAGTCTTTTTCAAAAAAATCTCCCTGACATATACAAAAGCATGTAATTTTTCGAAAATCTCAACTTGGGGATTTAAAAATCCTCGTGCTTTGTCCTACGAAGTAGAATCTTGTACTTCATGCACTCGCGAAAATAGTTCATTTTTCAAAAACCCCAACGGGTTGTTTCCAAAATATGAATATTTTCATAAAGTTACAATAACATGGTCTTCTAAAATATTGACCTTTACTTAAAAAATAACGTAGACTTTGCATTCCATCAATTGTCAGCTCTTTTCTAAAAGTCGTGACTATTTCTAATGAAAATCTCAAGTTTCTTTGTGGTAATCGTTCGACTGGTTGCAATCACTTACATCCCATCGTTTTTCATGTGAGACATACCAAGTTCTTTTCCAAATCTAAATATTTTAAGGTTTCTAGGTATTGGGGTTTAGGGCTATAGGGAATTCCTCAGTGAAATTGGTCGGAAACAACTTGTTTCCAGGTTTCCCTTAGACTTCTTTGACTCGAAGGTTTGGGTTTAGTGTTCCTTGGTGCCATTTCTCTAGGGTTCAGGGTTTAGGGTTCAAGAATTAAGTTCTTAGTGTCTAATCACGGGTTTGGGGTTCGAGACTTTATGGCTTGAGGGTTATGTGAAAAATTACCCTTGGTTTATGGGCTCATAGATGTGGAACGATAATATGGGTTTACCCTATCCTTCCAGGATATGGTAGCATTCCCTAGTGGATTTTGGAGCAATCCAGAGCTTAACCCTTTCCCTCATGCCCATTTATAATGTATTGGCCACCATATTTTAGGGTTAATCAAGGGCACTAGGGGCTCAAGGTCTTCACAAGTTTAGGTCGAACAACTTGTCTCATGGATTCCGATAGGTCACAAAATGGCTCAGGGTTTGAGGTTTGGGGTTATGCAGTTTAGAGTTTAGGGTTTATGGACTCTGGCGAACAGGTCTTAGGGTTTATAGTTTTTGCTTATTTTCCACAATAAATGCAATGCCTCCTACCATTGTACCTTTGAAATAAAGGAAACTTTTCCCCCTTAAGACAACCTTCAACGCTTTTACCCCTGCACCCAATCCTGCGTGAAAAAAATCTATGACCTTTTGACACACAAAAATACTTACTGACCAAAGATCCTTTGGTGCACACTCACAGCACCAAAGGAACTTCTTCTGTCGTTACCCTAATTTTTGACATCACCTACCTCATGTTGTTCTTCCACTTCTCATCCTTTGTATATGGTCTTTGTAAATATCTCTTGACACAAAACTCCTTATGTCCACCTTTTCAATGCAAGTTCTTCCAAAATACACGCCTTTGATCCTTCAATCTGTGCCATTGAAACATAGCTTCTACTACCATGTTCCATTACTTGTCACTTTACTCCACCCCACACTAAAACAGATGCATAGTCCTCTACACATAGAAAACTTTTGGAAATAATAAGTGGCTACTGGTACATAATGCGCACAAAAAAAACAAAAAGAAAGGGAACAAGTAACAAGAAGGGGAAACACAAAGAAAGGAAAATTCATTCAGGGAAATCCTAGGCTAAATGGCATTACTACCATATTTAGGATTACACAGAAGCCTTATTTATAGTAGGGCTTAAACCTAATCCCATTAAAATGGCCTAGTAATTTCATCCCATCCAGTGATTGTAACTAGCATGCACCTGAATCAAGGAAGTACGAGATGATATATGGCCCTAACCAATGGAATTTTAGTTTCCTAGGATGGGACAAAAAAATTTGAGTCATAAAGCAAGACCATCTGCCCAACCTCAAATTGTTTATTTTTACTATGTTGATCATGTCATGCTTTTTGTCGTGCCTTTTCTATTTTCTAACTCCACCTAGTAGGTAATCACCTTTTATCCAGCTACATTAACTTCTCCACGTGGTCCTGTAGTGCTTGTTCATCAACTAATCATTTTGTGCACACAATATGCAGGGATGGTAGCATGAATTCAATTGTTAACAAAAATTCCGCATGAAACACTAATCAGAATGGTGTGGTCTTATTTAATTTTTTTTAGGTATTCTTATACACTCATAGTACAACTGAAACTTTTTCATCCCAATCCTGTCTTCCCACATCACAATTTTTTGTCAGTGTGTGACTTAGAATTTTGTTAAACACCTCAGTAGTTCCATTAGATTGTGGGTGATATGGGGTAGTCTTGTGGTGGGCTACCATGCATTCTTCCAACAAGATTCTGATTGTCTCATTCAAGAAATGGGTAACCCTATCACTTGTTAAACTCAATGAACATCCATATTTACAGATCATATTTTCCCACAAGAACCTAGTTGTTGTTGTTGTTATGTAATCCTTTGTAGGCATTTCCTTTTCCCATCGTGTTAAGTAGTTAGTGCAAGTGATGATATATTACAAACAAGTCCTTCATGCGATAGGTGAAATTGGTCCTGCAAAATCAATGGCCAATTTCTCAAATGGTGATATGCTAGCTATCATCCTCAAGGGCATCTCATCCCTTCTCCCTGGTTAGCCAAGGAGTTGGAAATGATCATAGCCATTTTAAAAATCAATGGAATCCTAGTAGATGCTCTCCGACTAAAGCCCTTCTAGTAGAATATTTCATGTGGTGGCATTCCCTACATAGTGTCCTCCTACATTCCCACCGCGCGCTTCCTCCATGATTGCAACACGCTCATGTTCCAACACACAAAACCTCATTGCGGCCTAGTTTGTATAAGTCACCACTGATTAGTATGTAGGGTGTGATGTGTATGGCTAACTGTTTTCTTTCCAGAGTCTTCATTCCCTCCGGCACCATACCCATTTTTAGAAACACAAAAATATCTTCTAAGCCAAAGGGCGCATGCTGTAACCTAAATAGTTACACATCTGGAATAGTATCCTCAATGCTCTATGCATCCTCCCCTGAGTCAATCCTTAACAAATGGTCAGGCTCTGAGTTACTCTTTCCTAGTTTCAAAAAAATTGTAAACTCAAACTCTTGAAACAACAAGACCCACCAATATATGCACCCTTGCAAAATGTGCTTTTTCAATAAGTACTTCAATGCCATGTGGTTTGTGTAGAATATGAAGGGTGTTACCAACAAATATTGCCTAAATTTATGTAGCACGTAGATCATTAATAGTGCTTCATGCTTAGTAGTAGTGTAGTTCTATTCTACTGGTGTTAATTTCCTGCTAGAAAAACACAAGGGGTGGTCAGCAATCCCTTCTCCAGGATGTACTAAGACTACCCCAATCGCTATCCTTGAAGCATCAACATGTACATGGACTGGCTTATCCCAAGAGGGAAAGTATAATATGGGAACAATGATAAGCCTACTCTTCAATGTATCAAATGTTGTTTGATGTGCCTCTCCTCAGTGAAATTCACTTTTGTGTTTTATTAACTTCTCCAATGGTGCGGTGATCTTGGCATACCCCTTAATAAATTTCTGCTAGTACCCCATATGCCCAAGGAATCCATGCACTGCACTCTGGCTAGTAGGCTCCCCCAATTCCACAATAACAAAAAATTTGGAGGGATCCAATATAAAGCCTTCCTTATATATGATGTGCCCCAAAAGGGTTCCAAAATGGATTAATGAAGAGACATTTATTGATGTTGAGGGATATGCACAACTAACGAAATCTTTCAGACATCAACCGTAAATTGTCACAATGGTCTTTCACTAGTCCATACACCATCTAGTCATCAAGGTAGACCTAAAGAAACTTATGTAAAAAATCCTAAAATGCCTGGACCACTATGCGTGAAAACACAACAGGTACATTCTTCATTCCAAAAGGCATGACTGTGTAGGAAAAAATTCCCCATTCAATGGAAAAAGTTGTCTTTTCTTAGTCTTCCTTAACAATTGTAACTTGACGGTATCCTGAGAATCCATCTGTTAAGGAATAGATTTTGTGCCCAGCCACTCCTTCCAGGATTTCCTTGGTAAAAGGGGTTGGAAAAGGATCAATTACAGACCACATTTAAGTCCCTGTAATCAACACAAATCTTTATTCTTCCATCCTTTTTAATGTTGATGACCATACGGCTTACCCATTCTGATTCTCCTCCACAACTTTAATGATGCCTGATGTAATCATTTTATCTATCTCCTCCTTGACCTGGATGCACAAATTTATATTCATTTGGTAAGGTATCTTCTGAATTGGGAACGCACCCTATTTTATCTTGATTTTCATTTCCCCAAAGTAGTGTTGAACGCCTTTAAGTTCAAGGTATCTATGAGGAAAAAAGACTTGAAAACTCACGTAACAGGTCAATTATCTTTGAAACCTCCTTTTTTGACCAATAGTCTCTAATAGTAGCCTCCTTAGGCTCTGTTTCTGAGCCAATTTTAACCTTATTTGTTTTAAGGGGTTCATGGTAGGTGCATGATTACTCACCAGTACTATCCATAACTTCTTGTGTACCTTCAATATGGTTAGCATCCAAATTTTTCCATTTCTTCCTTATCTATCATATAGATCAATTATCCTTTTATTTCTTCATGCATGCACACTCAAGATGTGTCTCTTCTAATTATTCCTCATCAAAGCAAATTTCTAAACCAGGTTAACCCAATAGCTCCAATATTATATCCTCTTCCATGGCACTATCTCTCATCGTTAGGTGCTTAACAACCTATAACACCTTATCCACTGATGGCTTGGTGCTCTAATATTCAAAAGCTTGGAGGACGTGAGTCATCAAATCTTACCAATTTCCTTTCCGATGGCACATCTTTGAGTGAATGTACCATACGTATGTGCATCATTATAAAGTGGAGTACAACTTATGTAACCATTGAGAGGGTGGACATGCTTTCGTGCCTTTCATCCAGGCCTTCTGACATGCTGGATTTGAAACAAGGCAGGATCCTTCCCATGATAGTATTTTATGGTAGTGGGTGTATTGCTTCGGGAAAACCTTATAGAGAATGTGATTCTCACTTTACACCACTCTAGAAGGTTATTGCAATGGTATGCCCACAAACATGCTACATTCCTGAGCAAGTTATAGCTGAGCATCCTTCTTCTTTCAATCTCATTTTTCCATTGGGCCTCCATTTATCGTAAGAAAACATTAGGGTTGGCCCCTCCAGAGTAACTTGGAAAATTATTTCCTCCCAGATGTTTAACTAAATGTGCCTTTGTTACTCTTGTAATAAGTCCTCTTAATTGATTGTCAATTAACTCATAAGTCCCACATGCCCAATTTTTGCATGCTACACTAATGGTATCACTCATAGATTGAGTGTCTTCAAACTGAATAAATCCTTCCGTAAGGTGAATCACCTCAGGGTCCTTGATAGAGTGCACATAGATCCTGTCAAGAACTTCTTTTCCCAGGGGCTCAGTATAGAGTGCTAACTTCCCATCGGTTAAGGGGATGATTAACCGTTCTTCCTTTTTCTCAAAATTTATGTACCCTTTATTGAACTGTAGGTTAGCATTCTTTTTGTAACACCGGGGGGCCCAAAGTAATGCTGGAAATTTGTTTTCCTCAGCTAGTGCCAAGATTTTGAAATCTCAAATAAATTTCACTCCTTGGATAGTGATAAAAACATCTTTTAAAACACCAATGGGCATTTCCTTTGTCTTGTTAACCATATACAACACATTCAAGAATGGATGTAATGGGGGCCTTCCAATTTGATGCCAGACATCTAAAATGAAAACATTAACTTCCGCACACATGTCAATCAGAATATTGCTTAGAAGCCACCCATCCACAAAAAAATTCAAGGTAATCTCCTTATCATAGTCAAGGTTGTGGGGAGGAAGGTTAGCATGTTGAAACTTCCTCTCATGATCTACTTCGGCACATGATACTTTTTCCTGTAACCATTCCCAAAACAAAGGAATGATATTCTCTTGTCTCAACATTTTATACACTTCCCTGGCCTCATCTAGATCTTTCTACGGAGCCTCAAATCTCTTCCTTTCTTCTAACTAACTTGACTACTCCTTCAGGAACTGAATTTCTTCTTGTAGGCTTCAAATTACATCCATAGTCTCTTGATACACATCTTTATGATGAGTAGGTTCTATATACTTACCATACACAACCTCTTCTCTTGTAACCAACAATTTTTGTCTTGATATTTCCCTTATGCGTGTAACTTTAGCTTGTATTATCACTAGCACAGGGTCTAGTTCAGACTCGCACACCATCCTTGATATCCATTGTGATTTGGTCTTATTTATATTTACCATTCTGGTGCCTTTTTCCTTCCACCATTGATGTCTCATATGTTCAAATAGCTCTAGGAACTCATCATACTTATGCTTCTTTC
The DNA here is from genome assembly GCA_019776745.2 of Taxus chinensis. NCBI lineage: Eukaryota > Viridiplantae > Streptophyta > Pinopsida > Cupressales > Taxaceae > Taxus > Taxus chinensis. The sequence continues at coordinate 629,894,149 of CM034149.1, forward strand.
CACACTAAGAGCATTGTAATAGATCAGAGCATTCACACTTATAGTTCTCCTTAGATCCACAGTTGTAACAATTTCCACTTAGGAACTAACTTCTCCCTCCTCTGTGGTTATCATGACCATGAAATCCTCTATGGTTACCACGACCATGAAATCCTCCTTGAAAACCTCTTCCGTGCACCCCTACATCCGCACACCCTTCATAGTGATTACCATCATCCTCATAATTTTTTGTGAGGCTGTTATGGTGCACACCAATATCAATGACATCACATATCTGGTCAATTAATCTACAATACTTAATATCATGAGTAGTAGAGGTATAAATATTGTAATAGCAAGATACATTTTTACAGATCATGCACTACAGTAGTAGGAACCTATTCACATCATGATCTCCGTGGAAAATCTCACAGTCTACTGTCATGGAGCTTCCCAATATTTGGGGAAGAATTTCCTTTGTATGCCCCTCTACCTCACAATCTATGTACTATAGGCCCCTCTAAGTATCATGCACTGAGTTCACATATATCTTTTTAAACTACTTGGATATTGTAGTAATATGAGCTTCAAGAAAAGGGATAACACTGGTATTCATGATTCTAACAGCTTCAGTGTGCAAGGAAACCTCTAAGGGCTCGCATGGGTCTGTGAAAGTCTTGTGCGAATGTGCCCTCCTAAAAGGTGTTATCAACCCTCCAAAAAACCACTAAGCATGCTGTGAAGGATGAATATAATAAGACATTTTTGATAATAGAGTCTTAAAACATGTTTCATATTTTCACACACTCTCTGCCATACCTTGTTGAATCTTATTTAGCACGATAATACTCTTCTATTCAAACTTAGGGATATGAAATTCAGCTAAGAAGGCATTCCACAACAAGATGTAATCTACCACTATCTGATGGGGGTCATACTTCTGGTACCAACTATGCTTGTGTCTTTACAACGTTGTTGTAAATTGACTTGCCTTCCATTCCAGGGTAGTGATCCCCTTCACGTGCCAAAGTAGGTCACACTTGTGTATATGCTCTACAACATTATTAACACCTTTGTAGTCTGGTACATGTAAATAAATTTTGAAAAATACTTGCTGATGTGGTTAAGGCATGTGTTTGCCTGATCCACAACCTTGATTTCCTCTGGTGTTGCCTCCTCCACCACCATATCCACCGGTGCCTTCTCCTCCTGATCCACTAGATCCTCCAAATCTATCAAGTCCACCAAGTCCTCTAGCTCCTATTCCACTAGATCCACCTCCCATAGTTAGTAGAGGCCCTATAATGGTTTTGCCTAGCGTCCCCACTGTCCTACTGAACTGTGTGCCAATAGTTTGTGATATTGCACCAATACCAAATTTGTGTCTCGCGTCGCTTCCAGATATAATACCCAAGCTTTGTGTACTATTAATTTTACCAAATGTCTTTCCAACCAATATACCTCTAAACTTAGGAAATGATTATACAGTCATATATGTTCTAAATGAAAATTTATAACTCCTAAGTGTAGATCGATCACTCCCACCAATACCAACTAGGTTAGAAATACTCATTGTTATCACCAAATCACAGCACCCCTGAGTTTCTGCAACTCGATGGGTTGAGACTCTCAATGTGATTGTATAACATGGAGCTTTTCCCAAGTGTGGGACCTTGCGAAATCAGAAAATCTCTCTAGATGAAGGCCGGTTCCTATTCCTCTGTTCAGATGCACACAAAAAAGTGTAGAGGGTTTACTCAAAATCTAATCTAACTTGCCAAGGAGACAGGGTAAGAAGATGCATAAAAATAAACCTAAACTAACAAAGGTGATGCACCGAGGAATGAAGAACACCTATCTTGCCAATAAACACAAACCATTAAAATGTGATGCAAGATCATGCACAGATAACAAAATTTGCAGTGAAAGATTAGGAGGATGTAAATGAACACAGAGAGGGTTCAGAATCATCCACAGACATGCATTACTTGCTCCAAAGATTGATACAATACACTACAAAATTCCAAGAGGAAAAGTTTCATTACAGTTTTAAATGGGAGGTTTGAACTCCACAAATTCACCTGCCAAAGAGAAGAAGGGAGGGGCAAATCAAGAATGTCTGACCTTTAGAAAGAAGCCACTCTTTACAATTTATAGGAAGAATGAGAGAGGGAAGAGAGAGGAAATCCAAATCTACCCCAACCACCTCTAGGTTGCATTTAATTCATCTCATTATGGTAGTAGGTGAGAACCCTAGCAAACTTAAAAGTGGTGAACTGTATTTTGCATTAAAACTGGTTGTTGAAATGTCACTTCTGGTCATTACCACGTGCCAGAGACGTTTCTTGATTCTCTCTCTCCAAACTGAACCAAAATGCAAAAATGACCTCTGAATCATGTAGAGAATTTCACTAGCTTTCCATTGATATAAAGAACGAGAAAATCCAAGCTCTGGATCGAAAGATATGGCGATTTGAAGTTTTAGGGAAAAAACAGGCCAAAACGGATTGGCGGGAATTTTTTTTGAATTTTACCTCTTTTTTGCATTTTGGAAAATTTTCCAAAAAATCCCTACGCATCTACCACTTGGATGACACGTGTCAAGATTCCATTCGATGGCGGGGGCAGCGGGCCAAAATTGTTGTCTTTAAAAACTTTGACCAAAACTTGGAAAAATTTCTAAGTCCTTCTCTTTTCCCCACCACTTCCTGGGACACATTCTCCCACATCGGCCGATTCGGGCTTCCTTGTTCCTGTTTTTGGCCTTTTCACCTTTTTGTGTCCCTCGCATACTTTTGTCCCAACTTTCCCGGATGAAAATCTCCTGCTTCGGCCGATTCGGGCTTCCTTGTTCCTATTTGCGGCCTTTTCACCTTTTCGCGTCCCACGCATCGCTCGCGTACTTTTGTCCCAACTGTCCCAGATGAAAATCTCCTGCTTCAACTGATTCAGGCTTCCTTGTTCCTATTTGTGGCCTTTTCACCTTTTCGCGTCCCTTGCGTACTTTTGTCCCAACTGTCCTGCGGACTACCTGGGACAAATATCTCCAAACCACCCGAAATGGACTATCTTTCGGCAAACCAGCCGATTCGCGTCACATGCATACCTCACGTACTTTTGTCCCAACTGTCCCAAACCACATAAAACAAAATACTTAGGTTATTTTTCTTTGTTTTTGGCTAATTCGGCTTTTCGCGTCCCTCGCGTCCTGACGTCCCAACTGTCCCGTGGACTGCCTGGGACAAAAATGTCCAACCTAGCCAATTTTCTTACTTTTTTTGCCCCAAGCTTGGTACGATGAACCTCAACACAACCTGAAATGCTTTAAAATAGTCCTGCAACCTTATTTTTGCATTTTTTCCATTTTCTCTAACTCGTTGGGATTTCTTCTTGGATGGGAGAGTTAGAGAGAAGCCGAGGGACCCCAAAAACATGATTTTTTGCCTTGAATCAATCTACTTGCTTGGGACTGAATAATTTGATGCATGTTATCAAAATTACCTCGAGGGGTGAATTTTGGATAACACTCATCTCTAGATTTGGAAAACTAAGTGCCAGGGGTTGGTCCCCAGGTGGTTTAACATGTGCAATGACAACTCTCCTTTCTCCAAGTTATAAAATCTCATCAGAAGCTAAAGGGGTCTGTCTCTCACACTTTCCAAGATGGGGTAGCATAGACTACTCAGGCTCCACGTCCTCTGCGTGAACCTTAATTCCTTCCCACAACGTATACCTCCATAAATTCATTTCTCTTGTAACTTTGTGTTGTTTAACTAACTCCTTTTCACGAGATTTATTATACTTGAGGTGTCTTTCTTCCCTCTCCTTTTCAGCCACAAGGTCTAACATATTTCTTCACCCTAACTTCCTCACCTATCACTAAAAAAAAGATTAGTTGGCCATAGGAAATGCTTCCAAAATCAGTGTGATGATCAAGATATTTATAGCTAAGGGGATAAAATGTAAAAACGATCCTCTAGCCTCCCTTAAGAACTCAAACTCAGCAACATTTGGACAAGAATATGTAGAAATAATGTATTCCAGGGCATAACTGGTCAACACTCTTCTCCACCAATGATCAACAACACGTGTCCAAGTTAGATCCACATCCTATAACCTTTGATACTCATCTTGGGTCCACATGAGATATCTATAGTACCAGCTTGATCTAGATGCATATGCCAACATCCATTCATAAAACTCCACTAGAAAACAACAAAAGGTATCATATAACTCATGATACATATGTTCTTCTACCCATTTACATGCATCAAACTCACGTCCTGTACTAAATATCTGAGAAAACTCATCCTTTATGCTCTTAAACCATGCTTCGACACTATCTAAGGTCAAGCACTCTGTCATCACACATCATTCTCATAACAACTTTGAAAAGAGTCACCAGAAATGGAACCAAGATGTAGTCATTTTTATCTACCCTCAATATAACTTTCTAACCCCAAGCGCACCGGCCTATCACCAAGCGGGCACTGGGTGCTCACCCAAGGCACACACGGGCACTAACCCCTATTTTATTTGAGCATTGTGAGAATTTTTTTCCATTGATGGAGGATGAATTAAAAAATGAGAAATACATTCACTTTAGTTAGTAAGGTAAAAGGAGCATCTAATAGATCACACATTAATGCATTACAGAAACAAAATAATAAGTATGCTAAATCAGATATGAACCATGATAGCCATTTAACACGATTGTTTACACCCTTTAACATGATATACAAAACAAAACCTTATATATATATTTATTCAGAATAGTTATGGTATCCATATTAAAATCAAAAGAGGTCATCTTAGACCACACATGTTAAATGACAAAGACTCAATCCCTACATATCTTACTTAATGAGAGATCCTAGCTATACCCTCCCATTTCAACCCTTGTTATAGACCCTAGTTCCGTATAGATGTCTATTAAATCCTTCAGAACCCTTAACACTAAGTTCTCTAAACCCTATCACTAATATAACCCTCTATTAATCATCTCTTGTGTATGTTCTTCTTCCATCTTCTCTCTATCTCAATTTTTTTCCTCTCTTCTGAGCATCTCTTTTTATAGGATCAACACCCACCACCATACCTTCGATCACATACCAATTTTCAATGTGGTCCTCTAATGGAAAATTATTATCCCTTTTCATGTCCTCCACTCTTAGAAATGATGTCTTTTGGGAATATTCCCTGCGTGGAATATCCTTTGCTTGACCTCAAAGGTTCCAGACTAGCACCTTATCCACTCAGCTCGCCTAGTCGGGTCACGTTTTTCCTCAAGTTCCTCTAGAATGTTGAGTATTGCTAAGTCCTTTGAACCCAAGGCTCCACCTTCTACACACGCTCTGGTTTCTGTTAAACCTCTTTTTCTCGTGTGCTTCTCCTTGCACACCCTTATCCTTATTGGTTCTATGTGCGCACACACTTTGGTAATTACCTACTATTCTAAGGCCCAACAGATCACACATGAACACCTCATTGAACCTGTGGAAAAGTTATTATCTGGGGTACAAGGGAGGAAATTGATGGGTGAAGGAGATAAGTTAGGAAAGAGAAGGTTATTGTTATGAGTAGGAAATTGTAGAGTTCATACCCAATAATTGGAGTAGTTTAATATTCAATAAGACAAAATTAACAATAAATAATCTAGTGAGACAACAAACCTAGACACACAATTATTTAGATTCATTCATCAAGGATACAAAGTTCCATCTTGATCACTATGCTTGCAAAGTGCATAAAAGAGAGAAATATAAAAACACATGAAAATAGGAATGCAAGAAATATAGCTTTTATTTCTTGTGTTGGTGATACAAAGCTCAATACTCAAAACCACAATCCACAATTGCTACAAAGAAATAAATTATCAACATTTTTGGATCCTTTAGAATGGAGAAGCCATCCCAATTTATAACATTATGAATTGACCTTTCTCTTACACACCACATGACTCTTCATGATCTCATTCAACTCGTGACCTTACATCTTACTAGGAAATGAGAAATAATTTCCCTTTTTATAAATTAAAGGGACTTTTACAATTCAACCTTAGAAATTCACTTAAGTGAATGAGACAAATTATCATGATTACGAAAAATGAAGAATTAGAAAGGGGGAGAGAAGAAAAGGGAGAACGAGGGGAGAGGGAAGAAGTTTCCATATCTGATGAAGAAACTCCCTATGTTGAATATATTGCTAATTCATGCTCCTTGATGAGAAGTTTATGAAGCAGGATCCTACTCCTTGAATTAATATAAGTGCCAATTTTTTTTCCTCTTGAATGAAAATTCAACTCAACACCTTAGTCCATGCCTCGAGAACATCACTGATCTTATTACATTCACTAAACCATCCTTCACGATCCTTTGTAATTTCATAAATGTAACTTCTGATGTTGGCCAAGGACTCTAAGTTAACTTCGTTGAAGGAAAGAGAGTCACCTGCCTCTTGAAAGGAAATAATAATTTCTTCTGATGACGAATCATTAGTGAGCAGAGAAAACTCAATTTTCTAAACATAATTATAGATATCATTCAAGATCTTGAAATCATGATGTCCACAAGAGTTCAATTCAGATATTACATTTTTGAGCATTTTGTATCTCACATCCATGATGTAGATCCAAAATTGAGACAAGTTCTCTACAACTAATACAAACACGTTCTTACTCACGAGGGTGTGAGATTTAAAGGATATCATCTCAGATAATAGTGGGAACACCTCATATAAGTGAATTACCTTTTTACAAACACCCCCCCCTTTGCTTTCTTTTCTTTTGATAAAGTTACAAGAGCATACTTGATGAGAGAAATGACATTTGGAAATAATGCCCTTCCTTTCTTATTGATTTTATCAATCCACTTCTTATTAGCCTTCCCCTGCATCATGTATCCTTGTGATTTCTTGACTTCCTTAGGATCAACACTTCTAATAAGAGAAATTTATTCTATAGGAAGAGAAGATATTGAATCGGGATCCAAGAATGATTGAATGGGAGCATTAAGGGTCTTTACCTATTCCACCAATTGTGTAATTTTTTTCTTGTATTATTCATTCCATGCGAGGAGGTAGGAGGAGGATTCCTTGAATAGATGAGAATCACCCTCATGGAAAGATTTACCCAATGATATGCGGGTCAAATCATAGTACGAGGGATTCATGTCCTCAATCGGTTTTTCATTTTAGGCCTAGAAATTTCAACACATTGATTACCTGAGATGCCACTGAAGAAGCGAGATGTTTTCTGGGCCTTATTTTTTTGCTTGGATTTCAGTGTTTCTTAGATTTATTTGAGGCTGGCCATGATCACATACTACATAGTCTTTGGATCACTTTTGATCATTTCTTGAATCCATGGAAATGGATCTTTATGGGTTGACATGGTGTCTGTCACCAAATCACATTTAGGAAATTGTTTTGGAATCAACTCTTGATAACTGTGGGGAAGCTCTAATGTTGTGAAAGACATACCTAGATGCTTTTGAAGATAAATATTCCACAATGGATCACTCCTTGTCTTGAAAATCTCTTGTGATATCTTCAATAAGCTTTACATGTTTACAAAATTTCCTCATCCAGCTCACCTTGGCTCAACTCACTCAGTTCACCCAATCATCTCGTCGAGTTCCAATCTAATAGCTCAATAAGGAGAGATGGTGATGGATTAAATTTTACTAATGAGTTTATATGATCAGCAGAGAATTTTACCCTTCTTTAATCTCTTCATACTACACCAATGCCTCTATATTTTACCTATTGTGCTCTGTGATGTTTTGCCTTACCCTTGGGCACAAATATAATATTTTAGGATCCATGTGAAGAATTAATTACCTTTCTTGAGACATTCCACCACCTGAAAAAATTATGAATATGTCAAAAAACTAGTGAGATGAATGAAAAATGAAGACTACTGTAACTTTCTACACTTAGAATGGAGACTTTCTATTTTTTAGTAGGTGTGACCAGGACCTGCTATTTTAAGATATTTCACCTTTTTTTCTCAAATTTTAAATTTTTCAATCTTCTTGCATAGTTAAATCAAATCTGTTGACAATTCCTTATTATTTTTAGCAAGTTTCTATTTTTGGTCGTTGCTTTTTCCTTTTTTTCCTTTTTTTTTCTACTTTTTTTAGAAAGATTGCCTAGTTTATCATCTTTAATGTTTTATGAGTGCACTGATCTAAGGGGACTTACTATTTTTAGTAAGTTGATATTTTTAGTAAGCAAGGGCACCATTTAATTACTATTTTTAGAGAAAAAAATTTTCCACCTCGGATTGCAAAAAAATTTGCATCGCTGGATTAGGCTTTCTTGCGGGACCTCGTGCTTTGAATTTCACCTCGATCTTCCCGTTAGAATGTTTGGAAAATGAAAAAGAAAATTCAAGGACATGAAATAATGGTTTGATGCCATTAAAAAATTAGGCCACTATCTATTTTTATGTTATATTTTTGTTGAAGGTTTCTGGGATGAGAAAAAACTAACAAAATCTCACCCGATTTCATTCATTGGTTTTTAAGATACATGTTTTTCAAGTTTTGATGCATATAGCAGCTCTGGGGAAATTTTGGTAGAGTATCTATTGAATTTTAAGTATTTTTTATATTATGGAGAAAAAAATCATGGAGTTCATGTGAAAATATGAGGTGGGAAAAAATTATTTTAAAAAAAAAAAACTTTACGGTAGTGTTTTTGCTTCAAAAGAGAGGAAGAAGTAAGAAGCAACAAACAAAAACACTTAGAAAAGGTTTTGGTTGAAAAAATTACAAGAATGGGGCATATTTTATTTTCCATTCTATACCCATGGGATAGGGAAAATATGGAAATTTTTTTTTTCCCTCATGTGGGCTTGACAAGTGGCACTTCGGGATTCGATGAGGAGGTGAGAGGAAAAATAAGCATTTAAGCATAATGGAGCCAGAACTGGGTCACACGAAGAATAAGGGAAGGGGTAAGGATAAGGAAAATTTTATTGTCCCCTATATACCCTAGGTATAGGGATAGGATGGGTGGAAAAAATGTACCCTGATATGGATATGACAAGTGGTAGGCAGTGATTCAACGAGGTAGAGAGGAGAAAAGTCTTTAAAAAGCATTGTGGAGATTCTTTCAAGTAACATGAAGATCCAACATCTAGGAAAAGATTGGAGTGAATTTTATTTTCCTCTCTATCTCCAAGGGATAGGGAAAGGAGGGATAGAAAAATGTGCCCTCACCCTGGGTTGACAAGTGGCACAATTACAATGGTCAACAAGAAGGGCTAAAGTCAGGTGAAAAGGGCTTGCAAATCCTTAAAAAGGTCATGCGATGAACTAGAGGGAATAATTAGACTGGGGAAAAAGGTTTATTTTCCCCTCTATCCCCAAGGGATAGGGACAAGAGGGAAAATAAAATTCACCTCAACCTTGTGCTGACACGTGCCCCTTTGTAAAAGTGACTAAGTATCAAAAGTGTGCCTTGAAAGGAACCGTCAAAAAAAAAGTTTCCAGAGCTCCAGGAGAACTTTTTTAGTGATTACTTATATGAAATTTACTCTAAAAAACCTTCCAAGATGAATGTTATGGGTCCTAAGATATTATTCTTCCTAAAACCCCCTCAAAAATCTCCTTTTTTTCTTAGGACATCAAGGTGTCTATTGAAACTAAGCTTCCGTGAGAAGCGCATGAATCTTGTGCTAAATGTGAAATTTCCATCATATATATGGTTAAATTAGATTTACAATAACTAATTATTAAATTCCTAACTCCTTACGGAGGTTCTAGAATCATCTAATGAGGCTCAGGTACCATTTTAAATCCTAAGCTCCATGACCCTGAAAAACCCATTTTCACTGTTCTTGTTCCTAAACCTTACAATCTACCCTAAAATTACCTAAATCACTTCTAATATGTTATAGTATATTCAAAACGACTCCCATATTATTTTGGACCTTTAACTCTATCTTGAAGGATGCACACATGTCCAAGAAAGGCTAAAAATAGCCTTTCTAGGCTTACTAAAGAATCACCTTTAGAAACACTACATTGAAATTGCATGAGTCACCCTATCTCAACATTTTGAACACTTGGGAAGGTATACACAACACATATGAAGAATTTCAAGGATAGGATAGACACCATAGAGAGGACATACTGATCTGGAGGGGTGTTTAGGAGGGTTTTCGAGAAATTTTTGTAACACTAGGGTTAAGTTGCCGTGTTTCAAGTTTGATTTTTCCATTGCAAAAACACACGACAACAACCCGTCGTCACTCGGAATTTCCTCCCTTATACCTTGTACAAGCAATTTTTTCATAGTTTCAATGGATTTTCCCTATGTGATTCCCAACTTATTGGCCACCCCAAAAATTTTAGATAGTTTAAGTAATTTACATTAATTAATAAGAGCTTCCCCATACACAAGAAGGAGGAGCTTAGCCTTGACACTGTTGGTGAAAACTCAATACTTCGCAACATGAAAAAGTATTTCACCAACAGTTTTTTGAAAATCCACTGGGGAGATATTTTCCCTCGTACACCCATAAAGATCTCTGGAAAATACAAAAAAAATTATATCTTCTAGAAATAAAACAAAAATCAGATTTCAAAGAAAAATTAGATTTTGAAGGCGAATATATCAAGAAATGAATCCATGTCATGTTCATTTCCTGCATCACAATGATGAATTTTCAAGATTGGTATTCAGCACCAATGATTGATGAAAACCATGAAGAAGAATATGACCATCAAGATCTGTAAATTTTTTATCAACCATCATTCTAGAACATCCCTTGCAAAGTTAATAATTTTGACACAATGAAGAGATCTCTTGCTTCAAAAAATTTTTACAATCAGCTAAGGGAAATAAGGTCAGTACTATTTCTGTAGTAGTCATGAAAATAATGTCTAGAATGGAAAAAAATATTTCTTCTAAATATCCTATCATCAAATCCTTGTGGCTTCAATTTAACCAGACAGTTGCTATAGGAAAGAAAATGGAACTTGCACCTATTGATGATCATGGATCCAATAGATTCATGAATAAAATACATAAGATATATGAAATGATGTATGAGTGGAAAAATCTACTGAAGGTAATGTTTTGAATTTCACACAACTGACTAAGAAACTCAAAAATTTGTCTTTCATATATTTTCCTTTAAATGATTTTCTTGCATATGGAGATGAAGAAATGACAACACTAAAAAGAGAATTTGTGAAAGAATTTTTAGTGTTGCAAAAATAAATTTTGATCCCTAAATCAACCTTGAAATTTTGAATTATGTTGAGGATATACAAGAAATATATGAACATCTTGAAGAATTTCATAATGATGGAAAAGAAGAATTTTATCTTTCAGTTTAAGATCCTAATTTCCCATATTATGAGGTGTTTTTTCCTAAAATAATCTTGTGCACTTATCATGAATGCTATTTCCTTGAACCTTCTAATGAAATTTAAATCTGCATCTTGGAGGATGATGAATAAAACATGAAGTCTAAACCTCCATTTAGAAATTCATTTTAGCTTGAGGCACAACCCTTTAGAGAAACAACACATACATGAGAGAAAGATTATTTCTCTATGACAGAGGATCCAATGCTTTCCAAATACTCCACCAATCATGAAGATTTTCAAGAAACCAACTCTCCATCCCGAACTCAAATTCTTAAAGAGGATGAATATGAGGTAATCATTGATGAATTTCTTTATGATTTTAGTTCCTCATTTGATTCAAAATGCCCAGTGATGAAATGGAGAAAATGAAAGAATCTAATTTTCTTCTTGAAATAATTATGTATTAACAAATAGAACATGACTTCTCTGAGGAGTTTCTTTCCTTGTTATTACCAAAGGAGTGTAATATTGATCACAATAACAAGTATGTAATTTCCTTATTTCTTTTAAAATAAGATCATTTTCTTGAATATATGTCAGATGGAGTAAAATATTATTCTCATCTTACTGCTCCAACATTGTATTCTTCCTCACATCATGAAGATGATTTGATGAATATTGAATTGAAAGGTGTGACATTCCCATTCAGCTTGGATCTCTTCTCTTTGTCCAAAAAATGATGAATACCAGGTATTCTTGAGCTTGTAAGAAGGTATTTCATGGATGGAAAGAAGTGTGTATCATAATGAGGAGAATTTTTCAAATGAGTTCTAGCCATTTGTAGATCATATTTTCAACCATCTCCTTAAGTCCCAATTTGAAGAGTCTTTAAATGAAGGTGAAAGTGAGTACGTGGTAGCTTTGAAGGAGGATTATACAAAACATATTGAATATTATAGAAGATATTTAAGACCCTTAACTGAGTCTCAAGATCTTGACATATACCATAAATTTGAAAGATAAGTGTGATTTCAGTCATGATCCTTCTTTTGATATACCAGTGCTCAACAATGGGATGGAACAAATAGACGAACTCAATGTTCTCTTTGAAGCCTTGATGGATAATATGAATGTAGAGGAAATTATTCTCCTTTACCATTTGGTGAAGAAGACTATGAATGGAAAGGAAGGAATATTATTAGATCTCCCATGGATATTTTTATTCAGAATACAGTACCTTCATCATTGAAAATGATGTCAAGGTTGATGTTGAGATGGTTTGTATAGAAATAAATTGTTCATAAAAATGACATGATATGTAAGAGTCTTGTGAATAGAGTCATAATCATCTTTATTTCTTTATTTCCAAACCCCCCTCTAATTTTAAACATGAATACATGTTGTGATATTAACTCAAAGATGATTAATTCCTTCATACCAATGATGTAGCCTCCATTTTTAAAAAGTAATTGTTCAAAGCAACAAAGTGGAAGGATCAAAGAATATTTTGAATTGGAAGAGAATAAATTTGTTCTCATTACTTATAATTTCCTCACTAATACTTGGAATGATTTCATGCTACAAAATTTACCTAGTGATGGTGAATACCTTCAAGATTAACTCATAGAGTCTACTTTTGAGAACATGGAGGAATGGATTCTTATAATTTCAATTCCATAGTCTACCCTCCCTTTAACAAAAATTCCAAATATGTTCTTCATTATATCACTCCTTTAAACATCATGATTGGGGAAACCCAATCACATCACATTATTTACCCTTTATTTAATATTCCTCTTTTTCCCCACCAAGGTAATTTTCAAGATAAAACCCTATTTAGAGGGAAATATTTTGGATTATTTAAGCATGGTGGTTTGTAGGTCATCATATATAGAATATAGGTGTAATCTATATAGTATTAGGCACCTTTCACACCTATTTTATCAGACTTTTGAATCCATATGGAGGAAGAATATTAATATCCATGTTTTTATTCTTTTTTCTATCCCCAAAAATTCAAAATTTGAAACATGACAACTAAGCCAAATGAGGAAATTTTCTTCAACACCTCCCTAAACCCATCTACTGGGAAAATTTTATTCCTTTCACATATTCCCAATTTACTGAATAAGAATGTTCAAATGTTCAAAGTGATGTTTCAAGGTCAAAAATTTCACTCAGTGAAGAGCGACAGAAGACTACCTCTTCGGTAGGCTAAGAAAGGCTATTTCTAGCCATTTTCAAGGTAGGTGTGCATCCTATGGGAAGGTTAAAAAATATCATAAACATCCGGAGGTTGTATTAAAGAGTCTTGAAGTTTTTGGAAGTTTTTTAGGGAATATTTTGTGGTTTAGGGACAATCTTTGCAAAAGTGGGGTTTTCATGTGTAAGGAATATATGGTCAAGTCATGAACATGAACTTCTCCAAATTATTCTGAGAGCCCCATAAGAAATTATAAGGAAAAAAAGTAGGCATTGTAAATCTAAGAGATTATTATTCATGATTGAAGATTCATATTTTTCACAAGACCTGATCTCTTTTTAAGGCAGTTCAATATTTGTAGGCACACCCTGTTGTCCCAAATAAAAAGGATATTTTTTTTGGAGTTTCAAGAATAATTAGGTTATGAAAAATATTCCATTGATATTATAATGTTTCTTATAGTCATAATAATATAAAACTTCACTTGAAAATGCCTCTCCAAGCTCTGGGAACATGGTTTTCAAGTCTTCACTAGTGTAGAGTGTTGATTAACTAAAAATGTAAAATGTGGATACTAGTTAATGTAAGCTATGAAAAATTGTGAATAAAATAAATAAATGCAATAAATAATTATATAGATGATCCAAGAAACTATGGAAAAGGAAATTCTAACCCTAATATGCAAGAGGGAAGAAGAAAAAACTTAGCCAAATAAAAGATGCTCACAGGACTGTGTCACAGAGGTGACTGGAAAATATGGAAGCATGAATGACCATGTAGAAGCCCTAAAAAATATTGATCTAGAGTATCTGAATAGAATGGAGAACCTAAAGAGGGACTGAGGTGCATATAGACACTCTGGTTTGCAAAATGGGACCCTTGATCTATATAAAATCTTTAATACTAATCTTCACAGGTTTGAAAGATGGTATGAAACCCTCGTTGTTTGTCATATTAGCTTATATGTACTTCCTCGTATGTTGCTGATATTCCAAGATGATGAAAATACCTACAAAATACCAAGGAGTATCAAAATCCTTAAAAAAAATAATGCAAATGAATGGATCATACTAACCAAATATACCACAATAATGGGCTTACTAACTAAGCACTGCACTAAATTTTGGACCCAAATTTAGTTCTAGTGACTGTGTTTGAACATGCCCTAGATTTTTCTTGGCCCAGTCACACTTTGTGAAGTATCAAGTAATAACTATGTGTAGAAAATGTAATAAAATGTGTGCATGAAATAGAATAGAATCCCTCCCCTTATGAAGTGTGATGCAAATGTCCTATCCTTATGCCTTGTGATGGAGCTATGTGGATGCAAGTGATCTCAATTAGAATAGATGGATGATATCAATGAATGATGCTAGGTCCCTCATTATGGCCTCATAACTTTATATATAAAGTTCTCTTGGCCTAATTTCATAATTAACCCTGAAATGATCGACCACCAAAAAGATAAGAAGCTAAAATGGATTGAAAGATCCCAAAAGATTACGGGAAAGTGAAAAAGGGACCGAGGCACCCCCGATGGGACTAAAATAACATGAGATGATAGAAGCTAACTGGGCATGTGGATGTAAAAGGTCGGTAATGATGAAATAAAATAAAACAAGATGGCCAAAAGATGGGGGTCAATTAGTAATTTCTTCACTAAAATATCTTGTAAATAGTAGTATGAGACTGGGACTAAATAATGTCTAAAGTGCATGATTTTATGTCTATATTTTCCCCACTTTATGTTGGTGAGTGGAAATATTGGTAACAAAAAGTAGATAGAGATGCATACTTGATGTCCATGGAAAGTGTAGTAGAAACGTGCTGAAGGACTAGAAAAAGAATGGAATGATAAAAAATGGAGGAGTGTGGAAACTAAAGATGAAAATGCGTAAAAAAGTGATGAGAGTGAACCTAGGGCAGAACGCGTGTGTTGATACTGATGTGTGTAATGTACGTGCATGGTTTGTAAAGTGTGTGTTGTCGGGAAGTGTTATTATTGTTGCCCACATTTGACTGCTGGTTTCTCATATGGATGAACCTATAAGAAGAAAATGATCAAGTAGTCAAAAATGTATGTATGTGTGTAAAAACAAAATGTAAAAGACGTATGTAGAAAATAAAGTACATGAAATGAAAAAGGGTAAATGGAACATGTGCACCTGATCCATGTCGAGAGAAAAAGTGTAGAAGGATATCCTATACTGTTGGGGTTTTTTGGGTGATCTGATGATGTAGACTAAATAAGTATAGGGAGGAAATGATCTATGTCCTCTAACCTTTAACTACTTCCATGAATTGTGTGTGAAGAGATCTTTGTACTATCCTAGTTTTGTTGGCGATCCAACGCCACTGATTGAAGTTATTTAGGAAGACACACCCATTGTAACCTCCAAGCCTGTAATTTATTCCCTAGAATGCTAAGGACACTATGTCCTATTAAATATTTTGTGTATGAGGTTTATAGAACTAGTCTAAACCCACCTCATTTTATGGTGACCCATAATGCCAAGGGAAGAAAGTGTACTGAACTAAAATGACGTAACTGTACTGTGTTAGTATGTAAAACCCCAAATGATTCCCCCCTCTTTGGGGGTAGATAAAACATCATTGATAGGATAATGTGGCCCTAAAAGAGGGCCAACTGCATAAATTGTACCTTGGAAAGTGCTTCGTAGAAACCAAGGCATGAAAAAAACAAAATGCTAGCTTAAAAAAGTGCGATGAACAAGCATGCATGTAGAAATCAATGTATAAGCTACCAAGAAATGTAGTAAACAAAAAAGAATACAAAGTAAGTCACAAAAAGTGAGCTACAAACATAGGACATCACTCACGATGTCACAATACATGCAAGGCCATCATGGCCGCAAACAACAAACAAGTGTGCACACCAAGCAAAGGGAAATTCCCATAAACAAGAAACAAACAATACTAGACAATATAACAAACAAGTATGTAAGAAAATATCCCGACATAACAAATGATGCACATAAAGCACCCATTAGCATGATAGAAAGATAACTAGTATGTCAAAAATTTGTATAACTAAGTAATTTAAATTTCTAAGTACAAAATGAAACAATAACCACCTATGAAAGATGAATGTGGATGCTCCCAATGACTAGTGTAGGAATGGTAGAAGGTGAGCATCCATGCTGTGTGTAAGAGACTTGTATCTACGATCACAACTAGAAAAAGGCATGAACGTGCATGTGTGGTTGATATAGATAAATGAAATATAAGTAATCGAACTGGCATGTGTAATAAAGTGACCATAAATAGTTTTATGAATACAATGAGGGAGCTGATAAAAGAATGATGAAGAAAATATAAGATAATGGTTTTTTGCTGTTAGTTAATAGATGTTTGTTGTTAGTTCTTATGTCTCTCTGCTAAACTAGTTATTTTACTTCTTGGTTTTTTGGTTGTTTCTCTTAGTTGTTTGGTTCGTGATGCTTTTGGATTTTGGTTGGGCTTAAATGGTAAATCCCTTGGCATCTTTGTAATGTTTTGGTAATACTTTGTAAGGGGTAGGGTCCCCTCAACCCTTTTTTACCTCCAATAAATAAAATAAAATAAAGTGACCATAAAACAAGAAAAAGTAAGCTAGAGTAAAAGAAAACCATTATATGCAGTATATTGTGGATGGATGGAATGGGAATACAAGATGGATTGATAGGAGCCATGTGCCCCCTAAGTGAATGGAAATGTATGCAACGAGGTTCATTCAATTTTCCCCCTCAGTAGTCAAGAATGAACCATAAATGAGAGTGTATCATCAGGAAATTGTCGAGTATTGTGTTATTTGTCTAGTACGTTGTGATGAATGTGTACATACGTAATGATGATGATATGTGACATATAGAAGAGATGTGCAAGAACCTTATAGCCTAAGTATACATCACAAAAAAATGAATGTGTGAGTGTTGATTGATCCTAAATCATACATCACTATCAGATGAATAGAAGGAAGTGGTGATGTAGCCTAAAGTGTATACCACTACAAAGTGATTAATAGGGAGTGGTGATGTAGTCTAAAGCATATACCACTACAAGATGCAAAGATAGGTTACCATTTAGCCTAAAGTGTATGTCATTGTCCTAATAATGTCACATGATGGAAGGTGAAATGATAAACGCATGATGAATGTAAGGTCTATTTGATTTGTAAACCTTTGGTCATCAAGTATGGAGTGAGGAACTAAAGTGCGTCATTGGGTAGTGAGTGCAACATGTAGAAGAGTATGTAATATATGTGATAATATAAGACCATGTGATGGGTAGAATGTGTAAAGTGGCATGTACATAGATGGAATAGTAATGTAGTATGTAATATGATGCAATGCTAGACTCATAGATGGTGAGGAATTAGTATAATATATAGAGTATGTGTGAAAATAAGAGGTGTAATATGAATGGTATGTAAGGTATGTAGATAAAAAAATAATGTAGTATGTAGGATAAGTAGTGTAGGATGTAATATGTAAAGACAAAGGTGTAGATATAATGGTGACTAGAATAATGTATGATGTATAAATACATAAATGTCAAAATGTTGTAGACTAAATGTAGAATTTATGGTGTATGATGTGTAATTTATGAATAAGTGTAGTTTGTGGGGTTCATGTGTAGTAACCCCTCAATAGTTAAGTGTGAGGCCAAATAACAAGAGTGTGTCATCGGGTAATGACAATTGTAAAATGTGTGATGAATATGACTATGCAAGGATATGCATGAAGGAAAATTCAAAGCTAATAGATGCACCTATGCTAATATGATGATGTGGGATGTGTGAGATGCTTTTCTCCCCAAGTGTGTGTAATAAGAGCATGTAAAGTCATTGATAAGGGTGTCACCTACCTGAGAGGTTGTTGCTTAGGAGGTGTTTGAGTAACAATGTCCTGATGCTCATTAGATATAGATGAATCAGATTTAGGAACCCAATGGGATTTATCATTTGTATTAGAATTTTGTGCAACAAATGAAATAAATCCTTAACACTCAATATGTTTTATTATTCATGGAAAAGTGTGAAAATCATTGTAATTATGTCCATTGATTCGATGATAATTGCAATATGGATAACCTTGATATTTTTCTAATAGATAAGGAGAATAGTAATGAGTAGGTGGTAGAGTGATCAACTGATGACTAAGGAGTTGAATAAGAATGTTATGTTGTATAGTATTATGCTCAAATATGAGAGGCTCACACAATGACATGTCTTGAGGTTCAGTTAGATGACATGTAGCGGACATACATTGCATATAAGATGTAGGAGCAAAAACATGTGATTGAGAAGCATCCTTAAGTTGTTGAATTTCAAATCTAAGAGATGTAATAGTTGATTCCATAGCCTTAAAATTATCTTGAAATAAATCATGTAGAGTGTTGATTGATTCCAATAGGGGTTGATTAGATGGAGGATCACTAGGGTTGGAGTCGTCAGATAAATGATCGAATATAGGAATTATTTTGTGTGGCGGCATATTTTCATCCAGATACATGGTGTCTAAATGTTTTTGCAAAAAAACCTGGCAATGGGGATATCTATTAAGTAAATTAGATAAAGATAAGTGAGCAACCTTATGACCAATGATAGAAGAAAAATAAATATCCTAAGCATGAAAGTAGTTGGGTTCACCAAAATGATTAACTAAAAATGTAAAATGTGGATGCTAGTTAATCTAATCTATGAGTAGATGGAAACAAAATAAATAAATGCAATAAATAAGTATATAGATGATCCAAGAAACTATAAAAAAAATCTAACCCTAATATGAAAGAGGGGAGAGGAAAGAACTCATCTAAATACAAGATGTTCACGGGACTATGTCACGGAGGTGACTAGAAAATATGGAAGCAGGAATGACCATGTAGAAGCCCTTAAAAGGTTGGATATGGAGTTTGTAGTTGGATTGTAGTGACTGGAGAGGGACTAGGGCACTTAAGGTTGCTTTGGTCTGCAAAATGGGAACCCTGGTTTGTGTAAAATATTTGAAATTGATCTTCATAGGTTTTGCAGAAGGTCTAAAACCCTTATTGTCTATCACATTAGCTTTTTTATACTGCCCTAGATGTCACTGATATTCCAAGATGATGAAAAGACTTGAAAAATACCAAGAAGGAGTATCAAAACCCTAAAAAAAAAAATGCAAATGAATGGTTCATAATGACCTCAGCTGCCACAACATTGGGCTTACTAACTGAGTGTTGTAATACATTTTGGACCCAAATTTAGTTATGGTGAGTGTGTGTGAACATGCCCTAGTTTTCTCGTGTTAGTCACACTTTGTGAAGTAGTGAGAAATAAATATTTGTATAAATTGTAATAAAATGTGTACATGAAATAGAATAGAATACCTCCCCCTACGAAGTGTGATGCAGATGTCCTAGCCTTGTGCATTGTGATGGAGATATGTGGATGAAAGTGATCTCCAATGCAATAGATGGATGCAACTATAGATGGATGATAGTAATGAATGATGTTAGGTCCCTCATTATGGTCTCATAACTTTATATATATAGGGTTCAGTTGGTATAATTTCATAATTAACCCCGAAATGGATGACCACAAAAAATCTAAGAAGCTAAAACAACTAGAAAGATCCTAAAAGATGGTGAGAAATTGCAAAAGGGACTAAGGTGCCCTCGGTGGGACCAGGGTGCCCATTGGTGCCTCAATACTAATTTATGTGCCCTAGTTGAGGCTAAAATAATGTAAGATGACATAATTTTACTGGGCATGTGGATGTAAAAGGTCAGTAATGTCGAAATAAAATAAAACAAGATGGCCAAAAAATGGGGGTTAATTAGTACTTTCTTCACCAAAATCCTTCTAAATAGTAGTATGAGACCGAGACTAAGTTATGTCTAAAGTGCATGATTATTGGTCTAAAAATTTGATGATCCCATACTTCACTAATTTTCTCACTACCACATGTCATCATTTCACTCTTGACGTGCCTTTTTTTGCTCTTGTCCCTTTTCCCAAGGGTACATATGAGAATTAAATGACCTCCTCCCACTATCCCCTTCTCTGGTCCACCATGTCATCCTCTCCATCTCCGTCGGGGGATTAATTGGATAAATATATCTCACTCACACTCTACCAAATTGTGACATGCCACCCCCACCAAACCCCTTTGTGGTTCTCCATCAACTTGTTTTTCAGTCCCCTAGGTGCTTGTGAGGATTTCTCCATAATCTTCACATTGCATCTAATGGAGACACTTGGCATAATATTTATCCAAGAACCCATTTCCATTTTCACCAAGGGGATAGATGGGAAAATAATGAGCAAAAATTCCACCATCCATTAAACCCTAGTTCTTAACTACAACTCAACTATCATTCAACTGAGGTTAAAAACTAGTTACCAGGAAGCAAGAAATGCACTAAGTTATTTGTAAGCTAACTCTCTTTACAAAATTAAACCTATCCACCATTTTTTATGATAAAAACCTTACAAAGAATCAGGACACAACATCCATGCTTCCCAAAACATTCCAGACTAACCATGATAGCAAGAACATAGCTTTTCTCATGAAACTCCCTATAAAAAACTGATTACACGAAGGTTTTAATTGAAGAGGATATTCTTAGGTGCCTTTGTTATCATTGAAGCTTTAAGCCTCCATTAATTTATGCCATCAAATAGTGGAGAACCTGAAACCAACCATACTAAAATTTTATTTTTTGATTTGCAAGAGTTACACAAGATGAAACACGACGAAAATTAGAGCACGAGATCCCAATGCAGAGTCAGATATAATGAGGGCACTTTAATTGCAAATAGAAACTGATAATTTTACATTTTAAAAATAAGAATTTATCAATGTAGAAAATTTATGAAAATTCTCACCCTCCAAAAACATCAAGCTCTAATCACTCATAACGTTTAGAAACAGTTCAAAACAGTAAGTAGGGTAAAATAGACATTTTTCGCAAAATATTAGGTTTCTGAAAAAATAACTTAATAGAAATATAAACTCCATAAAATGGTAAAGGATCATCAATGGAGATAAATTGAGTGTTCCAGGAGATTCAGAAGATAAAATTTGAGTAAAATGGTAAAAATCTCCCAGAATAGTAGCATGTGGTCCCACCTGCCAAAAAAAGAAAGTTTTCATTTTCAGTGCAGAAAGTTGTAGTTGGCTCTGTTTTTACTCATCTCGCCACTATTTTCCCATACTCACATGGTTGTAAAGTTTTCAAATGGATCAAAAGAGAAAATTAATCTTCCAAAATGATCCTAAAGCATCATTCTAAGCACATTTGTGTCAAAGAGAAAGACAAAGTATATCGAGGCATAATAAGTGAAATTTAGGGACATCGTGTAGTTAGAAATAATTTGAAAAGAGTCATGAGCCCCATTAAAATTCAAATCCATAAAATGATGTCATCATGATAAAAAATGAAATGAGAGATTCATGGAACAAGCTGGGAGGAAATCCCTCTTAGAAGTGGGTAGAAGAGAGCTAATGTTGGGGTTAGCACAAGGTTGTACATATAATATATCAGATCTAAACATACATGAAATGAAAGCAGATATATCTACCAGAATAATTATACAAAACAAGAGATATAAATCAACACCAGATTTAACATGGTTCCCTCAGTGTGTGCTACGTCCACCAAGAAACAAGCCAATCTATTATCCAAAGCTTTGAAAAGATATACAATTGAAGACTTACAATCTTCCACACCTCTCAGATGTACAATAATGTCTTTCATTTCAGATTTTTCTTCTTCTCCAAGAATTATATCTCTCACAATTATTCTCACAATAATCATCAAATTTTGCAATTTCTTCTTAATTCTTACTTCTAAACCTTATATTTCATGTTTATATAGGCATATACAAACTTAGGGCACTTAGCCATGTAATTAAAATCAATAGATCTACTTTAATACTAAAAATAGATATAATTCCCGTGAGTTAATATAAAACACCCATACACAGGTAACTGACACCAGTTAGCCCTAACCAATGTCGATTCCTCCTTTCCTGACCGATGCTGGTCATAAGTGACCAATGCCGGTCCCTCCATAACCGACGTCAGTTACTATGTCTTCCAGCAAGTTTCATACTACATGCTAATCTGAAGTAATTGAGCTCCACAACTCAATAATCTCCCACTTGGAGATTAATAACTACACCATACCTATACAACATCATTCTTGTATCCTTCCTTAGCTTTGTTTCTTCCTCTTCAAGTCTCAAACTTGAAGACCAACAGAAGTGGAGTGTAGCTCCAACTTCTCCTTTGCTAACGACTTCATTAACATATGTGTAGGGTTCTCACTCATACGAATCTTTTCCAGATTCAACTTCCCATCCTCCAATACCTACCATATGAATTGATAACTCAACTGAATGTGTTTTTTTCTTGAATGAAACATTGAGTTATTTTCTAAATGAAAATAACTCTTATTATCACTGAACAATATGTAATTATCTTGTTCCTTTCCTAACTCTTTCATGAACCTACTCATCCATATCATCTCTTGCTAGCCTCTATAGCTGTAACATACTCTGCCTCTGAGGTAGAAAAAGCCACAACCTTTTGCAATCTAGAAATCTAACTAACTACCATCCCACCTACTATGAAAATATATCCAGTATTGTTCCTTCTACCTCTAGATCTCCAGCCATATCCGAATCAACATAGCCACATAATGAAATATCCAAACCACCATAGTATAACTACATGTTAGATGTCCCTTTCAAATACCTAAGTATCTATTGGACTAATTTTCAATGTTCATTACCTGGATTATCCATATATCTACTCACAACTCCCACAACCTATGCAAAGTATGGTCTGGTACAAACCATAGCATACATGAGACTCCTAAATACTGAAGCATATGGCACTCGTGTCATGTATTTAACCTCCTCATGTGATGAAGGACACTGATCTTTGCTCAATTTGAAGTGTCCGTCCATAGGTGTACTAACAAGTTTTGCATTCTGCATCTTGAACCTTTCTAACACCCTATAAATATAATCCTCCTGAGACAAATACAATTTCTTGTTCTTCCTATCTCTTTGTATTTGCATGCCAAGGATTCTTTTTGCAGCTCCTAAATCCTTCATAGAAAATGTGTGAGCTAACTTTCCCTTAAGCTCACTAATGTCCTACATACTAGATCCTGCAATAAGCATATCATCCACATACAACAACAAAATAATATAGTTCCCACTTTCAAGCTTCTTGAAATAAACACAATGGTTAGATTCACATCTCAAGTAACCATGTTCATGTATAAAACTATCAAAGCTCATGTACCATTGTCTTGGAGCTTGTTGAGCATATATAGGCTCTTTTTTCAATCTGCACACTAATTTCTCCTTACCCTTGACTTCATACCCAAGTGGTTGTTGCATATAAATATCTTCATCCAAATCACCATGAAGAAAATCTGTATTCACATCTAATTTCTTTAAATGAAAATCATGTAATGCAACTAAACTCAATACAGTACGAATAGAAGTCATCTTTATAATAGGATAAAATATTTCACCAAAGTCAATACCTGATTTATGTGAAAATCCCTTTACTAAAAGCCTTTCCTTGTACCTTTTTTATCCACCCTCTTCTTCTTTGATCTTGTAAACCCACTTGTTCTGCAATGTCCTCTTACCTACTAGAAACTTAGCCAAATCCCAAGTCTGGTTTTTTTCTAAGGAGTCGATCTCCTCATCCATGTCATGCTCCCACTGGATGTGGGTCTCATCCTACATTGCTTCTTCAAAAATCTTTGGTTCACCATTATCAGTCAATAATAAATAAGATAGAGAACATGTAAATATTTCTGGAGGTTTACTTACCCTTAGAGACATTCTCACAATATTTTGAGGTACTGGAGGATCATTCTAGACCTCCTGGACATTTGTATGTAAATATTCCAGTGACCAACACTGGTCACCTATAACTTGACGTCAATTTTTCTAACCAATGTTATTTTGGATCTTCTGTAACCGATACCAGTTCAGCTGATCAATGCTGATCAGGGGTCAACTGACAACAAGTTATTGTGTAACCCTATCAATATTACTTTTAAATCTAAGAGTTCATTTTCATTCACAAAATTCTTAACTAGTTCATCCTTGGGCACATAAATTTGATCCCTATACATTCTCTTTTCATTCCATTATATTTCACGACTCCTAATAATTTTAGAATTCTCTAAATCCCAAAAATAGAATCTGAAATCATCAGATCCATAACTAATGAAAGTGCATCTCTTGGATTTTGCATCCAAATTTTTCCTATTTTCCTTATCAATATGCACAAAATCTTCTTAACCAAAAAATTTAAGAAAAGATAGATTTACCTCTTTTCTGGTCCAAGCTTCCTCTAGTATTCCTCCATCTAGTGAACTTGAAGGCCCATGATTAATCAAATAAACCACTGTATCAACAGCTTCTGCCCAAAACTACAAAGGAAATATAGAATGTATCCTCATACTTCTATGATTTTCCTATTCATTCTTTATGCAACACCATTCTCTTGTGTTGTTCTTGGAACCATTCTTTCTCTACATATCCCATTCATTGAACAATAATAATTGAAAGTCTTGCTACAATATTCACCACCATTGTCAGACTTGATATAGTTTAACTTTGAATTTGATTCATTCTCAACAAAGGAATTCCATCTTTTAAAGTCTAAAAAACATCCGATTTACGTTTAATACAATAAAATCATGCCTTTATTGTAGCATCATCAATGAAAGTAACATAATATTGGGATCCTCTATGAGAAGCTACCTAAGCTGGTCCCCACACATCTGAGTGTACAAGATCCTTTTTTTTCTCCTTCTTAGTTGCCCCAACATTGAGAAATATCACTCTCTTTTACTTTCCCAAGACACAATGCTCACAGAAATCAAGATCTAAATCTTTCAAATTTGATAACTTAACCTTAGCCTTTAAGATATGCATTCCTTTTTGACTCATATGGCCCAACCGATTATGCCACATGCATGCATATGAATCTAAAATAGATAACGTTGAAAAGGAATCAATAACACAGTTAGATAAATATAGCATTCCTACCTTTTTACCTCTTTCCACAACAAAAGCACCCTTGGTGACTTCCCAAGAGTTTGTTGTGAATGTAACCATACAACCAGATTCACCTTGTTGACATGCAGAAATAAAATTCCTCTTAAGGGTTGGCACATGCCTCACATCTTTCAATACTCATGTATTTCCATTCAACAATTTTAGATGAAATTCCCCTTTACCAGTAATATTGCAAGGTTCTTCATCACCCAAATAAACATGTCCAAAATTTCCCTGGACATAATTTTTGAAATAGCCCTTATTTAGGGGTTACATGGAAAGAAGCTCTTGAATCTAAAACTGATGATTCAATTCTATTATCTAAAGAAGGAATAAGAGAATGTTACATTACCTCTATTGCAACAAGATTTGATTTTTTACCTTTTTCTAGTTTTTATTTCACTTTATCCTTTAACCAACAATCTTTCTTTGCATGTCCCTTTCTTTCCACATTTCCAATAGGTAATTCCCTTACCTTTGGATTTTGATCTACTATCTCTTAACTTTGATTTCCCATTACTCTTACTATTGTATCTCTCCTTCTCCCTGTCCCTGATTTCTACATTCAAATCATTCCCAGATGATTCCTCTGTACTTTTACTATGAATTTATTCATTCAAGATTATATTAACCACATCATCAAACTTCAAAATATTATTAGCAGATGTTGTATTGCTAACATCCATTACCAAATTATCTAAAACTATCAGGAAAAGAACATAAGAATAAAAGTGTTTTCACTTCATCATCAAATGGAATATCAACCGATTTTAACTAATTTACAATAGATCAGAAATCATTAAAATGACAAGATGCAGATCCACCTTCATGCATCTTATAACTAAATAGTTTCTTCACCAAATAAACTTTATTTGAAGCACTAGGTTTTTCATATAAATTAGCAAGAGACTTCATTAACCCTATCATAGAAGTCATTTATGTAATATTGGAAGCCACGGATGCTACCAGGCTCAATATTATAGATCCCAAAGTCTTTCTATCAAGAATATTCCATTCTTCATCAGTCATCTTTGTTGTCATCTTCGTAGGTTTAGAATTCTCAATCCAATGGTAAATACAAATCTCTTTGATAAAGATAATCCTCAATCTACATCTTCCATAATTGATAAGTTTGGCCGTCAAACTTCTCTACCTTGTATTTTTTTCTTCTGACATTGTTGTAAGCTCCCACTCAATCAGAAAACCCTCAAACAAATATTTGATACCAATTGTTGGGGTTAGCACAAGCTTGTACAAATAATATATCAGATTTAAACATACATGCAATGAAAGTGGATATTCTACCAAAAGAATTATATAAAACAAGAGATATAAATCAACACTATATTTAACTTGGTTCACCCAATTTGAGCTACGTCCACCAAGAAACAAGACAATCTATTATCCAAAGCTTTAAAAAGATATACAATGGAAGATTTACAATCTCTCCCCCACACCTATGAGATGTACAATACTATCTTTCACCCAAGATTTTTCTTCTTCTCATAGAATTATCTTTCTCACAATTATTCTCACAGTAATCATCAAATTTTGTAAATTCTTCTTAATTCTTACTTCTAAACCCCAGATTTCATGTTTATATAGGTTTATACAAAATTAGGTCACTTAGCCATGTACTTACAATCAATATATCTTCTTTAATACTAAAAATATATCTAATTCCCATTAGTTAATTAAAACACCCACACATAGGTAACTGACGTCGGTTAGCCCTAACTGATGCCGGTTCCTCCTTTTCTGACTGATGACAGTCATAGGTGACCAATTCCAGTCCATCCATAACCTATGTCAGCTACAATGTTTTCTAGTAAGTTTCATACTGCATGTTAATCCAAAGTAATTGAGCTCCACAACTCAATAGCTAATTAAGCTATCAAGGCACTCAAGATCACCATGTGTGAAGAATTAAAGAATCACCTCATTCCATTCCAACCAGTGGATACTTATCAAGAATCTCATTTGGAAGCAATCCTCTATCTGTAAATTGAGGATCTATTTTAGTAAGTGAAATATAAAAAATTAAGAGGTTTGAGCAATCATGGAGTCATTTGTGAAAGCCTAAGGATCAAGAAAGTGATCCTCAATATCATTGTGATATAAATAAGGAACCATCATAAGTGATTCCTGTAGTCATATGATGCTTACATCAGAATGCTTCATAATAGTGTTTCTAAATACTCATTCAGAAGTTTGGAGTGTTCATGCATTTTACAATAATAAATAGTGATTACCATGCTTCAAATAAGCAAGTTCTTCATCACCAACAGATCGGTAAAACCCTTCTCTTTCTCCCTTATCTCTCTCTCCATATTTTAATTTTCAATTAAGAATGTACTTTTTTTATTTCATCCTCTTCACTTATGTGACCCTTAGATAAACATTGTAAGAGTCCTTTTTCCAATAGTAAGAAAAAGACTCTATTGGCATGTGGATGTTGAGTTGGGATTGATCTCAAAGGAATATTAACGAAAAATTAGTATGTAGGAGAGATAAATGATATCTTAGAGTGAGTCATACAAGGAAGGATAGGTCAAAGGCTTGAGAACATCTGAGTAAACATTGACTTCTTGAGAAGCTAGAGACAGGTATAGGAAGAGTGATGATGTGAGAGCACACCAAGATGATTTAAATAATTATATAGTATGTATGTGATGATGAAATAGGTTTAGAAGGATGAATATATGGACACATTAGTTGAATTGGTCAGACTATCACCTATCAAGATGCCTAATCCCTAGGCCTAGTTAAAAAAGTGACCTCGAATGGTGACATGAAGGATAGAGGTAACCGGTAAAACATTTTAATGGTATAAAACACATGATAAGACATATTCAATGGGCCACATAGTGAAGAACATATCAAATTTGATGATCTATAGTGAAAACTAGCTCAATTTGGCCTATTTCAAGAACCTAACACAAGGTATGAAGTAAGAAAAGCCATAAAAATCCAATACATACATGGAAAGTGAATAGGTACATTGTTAAGAGTCCTCAAATAAATAATCAGATCATAATTCAATAGTTAGAGGCATTTTTTAGGGTCATAGGTATGATTGCCCTTAGGGACAAACAAGTTAAACATGCAAAAATGAGATGGGATTGGAAGTTTTAATGTGAACCATGACAAAGTAACAATTTTAAATCATGGATGAGGTAGTCATAAATTTGTGTAAAAAAATTTAGGACCTGAGGAGGATTTTTGTGCAAGATATTACATTTTTTACCAAAACCGGGTTCAGTAAGGTATGGTGAAGTAGCACTCTGACTTCTTAGCATTCAAGATAAATATTGAAGTATCATTTAGATAAATAATAAGATAATTTTTTTAATATCATATATATATATATATATATATGTTTCAAAAATTATGAAGATAAATGGATGAGAAATAAGAAAGTTCTATCCAATTTTGTGAACCTGTCTGAAACCCTCATAAACCCCAGTTTAGATCGGTATGGAGAAAATTATCTGGTTATTTGATTAAATGGAACAATTTTTAATTTTTATGAATTAAATATTTTATATAATTATTCATATCATATTTCATGGTGGTTTGAGCTCATGACTCATGGTGGACCCCACAAGAAAACTTGATTTTTGTGAAGAATTCAGTGTACAGAAAAAAATTGCAAAGGAATCCATGCTCAAATTTTGGGTGAAAAAAACTGGGGATATGTACTTGATTATCATGAATTTTTCTATACTACTCATTTGGATAAATTTTATGGTACAATTCTGTTAGTGTCTCTACCAATTGAGAATGTTAGAATGTAAGACTAGCCTTGAAGGTATGAAGATTATACACAATGAATTACTTCATAAAGTGATTGTTTTTGGTCTTAAAAAAAATTAAGGTATCTCATATTATCTCTGAGTTTTTTTATTTTGGTTTGGTTAAGTGTTTTCATTCATAATATTGAGTGATCCAAAACTTCCCTTTTAGGCATGTCAAGTAGGTATGAGAAATGGAGGTGCAAGTTTGTTTTTCTCCTTATAACCTATAAAAATGAGTACTTGAATTGCATGAAAAGGTACCATATGAAGTGTTATAAGCCTTGGTTCATCATGAAAATGAGTTTTTGTGATTTGGAATCCCATTCTACAGACTATTTTTTGTAGATTTGAAACTCAATCTGGTATGTCTTTGAGATGCAAGATTTTACATAATAAAATATTTGAATCAATTTTTTTTGTAATTTTTAAAGTTTCAAAAGATAAATATATTTCCAAAAAGGTATGTCTTGATATGTGATCAGGTGTTTAGACAAATTTATACCTCTTTTTGTGAGGACTAATTTTCTAGGTATTCAAATCCATCAGGACCTTATTAAAATTAGTGTTTCTTGATGTAATGGAGGTTTCTAATCTGCTCCAATTTGGTGAAGGTGAATAATAGGTCCCTAAAAATATTCTCCAATCATAAATAATTTGTTACATTGCATATACTTGTTTTGGTGAAGCAATCTCTTGTTTGGTTTTTGAAAAATCCATATTTGTGCGCACATGTATGAAAATATTATCTCTAATGGAGTCTTCTTGAAGAAATGACATGTTAGGAAGGATGTGAAGAGGTTATAGATAACATAAAGAGTCATTGTAACTTACATTCATGCAAATCACACTTGGAAAAATCCATAACATTTAGAAGACAAGAAATTTTTCCATAAGGAAGAAGACAAAAAATCTGACAGTGTTGTTACAAAAGAGAGGTCAGAGGTCATATGTCAATTGCAAGAGAAATATATTCAGTTTTGGAACGAATTTAGGTGTATTTTTTTTATCTACATGCATTTTTGTGAAACTAACATTATAGCAAGTTTAATCATTGCTAAAAATCAGTTTGTATGATGTCATATTTTTTTTCCAATTCAAATAGCCAAGTGAAGTTCAAGAGTTGCTTGTGAAAGGTGGAGTGTAAAGGAATTTAAAAAGGTATATGTTGATGTGTTTAATATCTTATTGAATGGATGAATGTTATTATTCATGCCTATGTTATTGTAGGTGTAGAAAAAAGCATGAAAATCAAGCATGAATCTAGTGTGTTGAGAATTGAAATAATGCAATAGTTGTAAACATAAAAGGGAAGATTTTTAAAAGGTTCTTGAATCAAAAAAAGGAGTATGAGAATAAAAGGAATTGAGATGGAGAAGTGATCCTAATCATTTTTGAGATACAACAAAAAAGAATTGATAAAAAAATTGTTAAGAATTCTAAACGGATGCTTTGCATTCAGGGAGTTGATGCTTCCTTGTAAGCAGAAGCTTACAAAAGATCAAGTTGAATATTGTTAAAGGTCAATAGATCCAAGTCGATAGGATACTCAACATGAAATCATTGTGACAATTACAAGACATTTGAGTCCAAGCTAGTTCTTTGGTTTCAGTGGGTTTTTCTCCCTTAAAGGGTTTCCCACATTAATAATGTGTCTCTTTGTATACTCTTTTGTTTATTTCTTTTGTATTATTTTGTGTTTTCACCATAACAAGGTTAAGGAAATTGAATTGTCCATAAAATTTAAAATGAGCATTGATTCACCCCCCTCTCAGCACCTAGAATTTCCAAAAATTGGTATCATAGCATGGTTCTCTTGAATAAATTCTAATCGCTTGGAGGTGGTCCTCTTGAAACACAAACATGGCTATAGAGATAATCTCTGGAATAAGCTCAATAGATAAGTATGTTAGTGAGGATGAAATCTCAGATGAACATGAAGTTGAGGTAAATATTGAAGTAGAACTGATGAGTTCCTTAGAGACATTGAAATGCCAAAGGAAAAAGAACTACAAATTGAAGATAATGGTGAAATAATATGAAGACAAAATCAAGCTTATTGAGTAAAGGAAGAAGTAGACAGATGAAAAATATGAAGATGAACTCAAATAATTAGGATCCCAAATGGAACTTATTTCAAAATCTATCAAAATCAAAGAAGAAGAGTACCTCAGAGTCAATACAAAACTGAAATCTCAAATGGATAAAGTGATAAAAGCTCTTAATGTCAAAGAAAAACACTTACATGAGACAAGAAGAAGAACTGATATCCCTGAGAGATGAACTAGAAGAAGAAAAATAAATATTGAAGATTTATGGTAAGATGGAAAAAACCTTTGAATCTTTGAATGAAATGGTTTATATACAAAAGGTAACAAGTGACAAGATTGTACTAGGCTTCAAAGAAGAACCTCTGAAGAAGTATGAAGATAATAAGGATGGCTTAGTAGACAAGCAAACATGAAGATGAACCAAGGGAAAAATTCAAGAAGGCCTAAATTAATTAGGAAACCAAATGCATTTAGGTATGGAATAACCCTTAATGGTAATTACTTTGTAGTCATTTTTACCCTTAACACAAAAGAAAGGAACCCCATGCACGCTGTCCTATCACCTAGCGGAAGCTAGGCACTCACCTGAGGCACGCGCGGGTGCCGAGTCTCTCTTTTATGTGAGTTTAGTGGGAAACATCATCTATGATTTGTGTTTAAAATACTTTCAAATGGGTTTAGGACATACAAGAACCATAGGGCTCAGAACGGCCTCTAGATCCTCGCAGCCATTTCAGATAGAGTACTTAATATAATCTATAATGTGTATCATAACAAAAAGAAGAATACAATCATCCATACTTATCATAAAAGGAAAGAGAACTCATGAGAGAGAAGTATGCATCAGAATCATTGATATTCATGTATATATTATAGGTAACCTCATTACATCCATGGAGCCATTACAGAGTGTCACAGAGAAGCAGACCGCAGTCATGCATTGCAACTAGACTAATGTAACTAAGCTACCAAAAAGAAAAATTACAATCCCCATGCCCAATACATCCTTTCCCGAATGTAATTATCCATTAACAGAGTTCTTGCAGTATTTCTACAGAGCTCCGCCCACACTCTCAGTCTCTCCGTTTACTCTACAGGTGCTTGTATTTATAACTTTTCTTGGACTTCCAACTCATCCTCCAATGCCCTCAGATCTGATGCCAAGTGTTTGAATGTGGTCCTCCATGTGAGCATGCTCCTTTAGGCCTAAGCTTCCCACTTTATCCCATGATGTGCTTCTAGAAGATTCTACCGCAGGCATGCTCCTTCCTAGGCCAACCTGTCACCAGGCTGGCACCTTATCCACACGCAGTCAGGTCATGATTTTCATGTGTTCAACCCCAAATGTCCAATTTGTCTAAGTCTCGAACCCTTGGTTCTATCCACACATGTCACACGTGCCACCATGGGTTTCCTTAAACCCTTTTCTAAAACCCTGCCTTGCACGCTTTTTTCCTTGTGCACCTTTCTTTAACTGGGACCTTGTGCGCGTACGTGCCTTTTGTACTTAGTCAATATTCTAGGGGCCCAACATCACCCCACACTATGCTTGTTCTCCATCCACGGGAACACTTCCCTTAGTGAGAGAAAGAATATAAATAGGCTTATGCCTAGGAAAAAGAATAAGAGGATGAAAGAATGGGAAATAAGAAAGAATGGGAGAGTGAAAGAATCACTGCAATAGACTAGGAAAATCCTTTTGCAAGTCGGCCTCCAATTTATTCCAGGCATCGACTTCGTCCTGCGCTCTTTGACAGAGGTCACCGACCAGGGTGCTTACCTCCTCAAAATTTAGTCGATCTCCTTGCACGCTCATAGTATCCGTGATTTTCTCCAACTCCTTGCATATATCCTCCAATGCATCCATTCTTCATGTGATATGTGGATATAGCTCCTTCAATCAGTTTTTGATTGAAGCCCTTAAGGTTTCAATGGCCTCTGATTTCTTCTCAACCTCGGTAAGGATTTTATCTCTTTCCACCCTATTCCCCTTGTTTTTCTCCAAGAAACTCCTTGAGTTCCACTTCATGAGTGGCGAACTAGGGTTCCTGCCACTTTGTATCTATCCACACAATTGTCGTACATGGCCTCAGTAGTCTGGGAAGTGACCCTTACATCAGCAAGCACTTTGTTTTACTCTATGACGAGTGCTGTAATCTTCAACTTATCTTCCCTTCTCTAGGAACATGACCACTTCCTCTATAGACTCCAAGGCTGGAAGTTGCCTTTCCATGGTGAGCACCCTTGTCAAATCCTCTAGGCATCCCAAAGTAGATCCATACTTTTGCGTGGGTGATGCTAGGTCCAGATGCTTTAATAGTATGGCCTCGTTGATGGATTCTACTTTCTTATACACAGCACTCACCTTGGCATTTTCATCCTTCAATTCCCACTGCCACTAGGTGCTGATTAACTTTTCCTGGCTCAACTCCTTGGTTAATGTAGCTATCTCTTCCTCTTTCTCCTTCAGTTCCCCTTCCAAATCCCTGATCCTATCATTTCACCCAAAGAGTCTAGCTTCTATCTCAACAGATATTTTGTTAAGCATGTTGCTTAGTTGTTCATCCAAGAGCTGCTGGGTATCCACCACTAGGTTATCTTCTCCTGGTCCTTCCAATGTTACTATTGCCCCTTGGCTTACCTCAAACTTTGGTTCATCAAGGTGGGACTCAATTTCCCAAGAGATCATCTTCCTTGTCTACGGGTAGGAAGCCTCCTTGTCGAAAGATGACATGCATACAAGCTCCTCTTCCGAAAGCGTACTCTAGAACCGCGCATGAAACACCTTCTTGGGGTCATCAATATAACCCATCTCTAGCCTCCCCCCTATGCGTGCCTTCCTCCCATGTGCGTACCTATTGGGTATACTTACAGTTAAAACTGGGCCTCTAGTGCTGCTGCGTTCCTCTTCCACACTCTCCTTCTCCTTGTTCAAGCACTAGCTCAGCACTAAGCTCCACCTTGTCCTCCACCAGGTTATCAATGTCCCTTGTCTCCTCTTCTTCTTCCACCTTGGGCGTTTGCTCTTGTGCCGAGCTTGGAACCTCTTGTTTCTACGTGCTAGCCTCTTCATCTTTTCCCATGTCCTGGGTGCTTCTTCCTGCCTGGCTATCCTTACGCCGCACAAACAAGGAACCCTTGTTCTTATTCTCCACCTTCCTCCTCTGAATCATGTATATTGAAAATAGGCAGCCCTTGATCTTTCCTAGGGTCCTCTTACCCACTTACTTCTTCTTCACTACCATCCTTCTCTCCTATGTACTTGCCCATACTTCCAGCTTCTTCTAAGGTGGTCTCCTCTTCTACCCTTTTCTTTTTTCTAACCAGAGATTCCGGTGTAGGTGACTTTGTTTCTTCTTCTGATGACTCCTTATCTGATGGTTCTTCTGGTTCTGGAGTCTTTTATCTAATTACGGCCTTTTTCTTGTACACGTACGTGCTAGTTCTGGTGCTTGTCCCAGGGGAACCTATTTCCTGTGTCTCCACCACACTTGGGATTTTCTTTTCTAGTTCTTTTTCCTCTTTTTTGGGTCGCTGGGTATTTTCCTCCCAGTTGAATCCTGAGGTATAGATACCTCATTCTCTGACTTGGGTCTTATGTTCCCTGTAAACTCTGCCATTAGGATCCTTATGCGAATGGGAAGAGTCATGGGCCTTATCATTTGCACTTCATGTGACGTGTACCGCTCTATGTATGTGTGCTTGCCAGGGTAGACCAACCCTTGTACACAATTCCCTATGGTCTTTGTCCAAACTACCGAGGTCCAACTTAAAATTTTTGGACTCCTTGAACCTGTTTACTCCCGCTTGGAAGTACTGAGCTGTGAAGGGAAAGGGGAGCTTGCACTATGGGCTCCATGAGTCATCTATCAACTTGAATCTACCCAGGCAGTAATGCTGGTACACAACAAATTCTGACCTCTCCCCTAGTGGCTGATGGATAGTTGTTCAGGAATTCTCCATTCTTCCCCGAACGCATTCCTTAGGCACGTGTACCACTTTTCCAAGTGCACCTTGTGCACTATTGTCATAGTGTCACAAGAATACTTCTCAAATATTTTGGTAGGCGAGGGGTCTTCATCAGGGTACTCCCATACGAACTTATCTGATGCATCTGGTACCCCAATCTCTGAGAACACAATGGTCAGAAGCACATTTCCAAAAAGGATCCTGTCACCTTCCTTCACGCAGTTGATAATTTCATCCGCGATGAATGTGGAAAAATTATAGATGGTGCCCTCTGAAATCTTTCTGCAAACATTTAACCATGGCTTACTGACTTGATTCCATATCTCCTAGCCATTTATCTTGGACACCAGGTGTGCTGCCATCTTCATTACTGGATCCTTGATGTCTGCGACATCATAATACCTTGACCCCTTTTTTCAAGCAAAAGTGGTGATAGTTTCCTTAATCTCTTCCTTGTCTGTCAAATCATCTTCCAACCCATCTCCTTCACAGATGAGGCCTGTGAATTGTGAAATGAGCTGAGGAGTTATGCACATATTGTACCCCTCGAAGTGGAAATAGTCCTCATGCACACGCGACATCCAGCCACTGATACAGTCACTCAGGTTTCCCAAAGTAGGGAAACTCAAAGAGTTGTAGTAACCCTACCTTCTCCAATTTGACCTTCACATCATCATTATATATGGGCAAACCTTCTGGCATCCTCTTGTTTGTTGGGTGTACTAACTCCAGTGCCAACTCCTTTTCAATTGTGCTTGTTCTGATGATTATAATAATTTACAGACATATCCCTAAGATGGGACTCCCACTCCTTCCCCAAAAACACTCCATCTGGGTAATGCATTTCTACATACCATTCCTCATTTGTGCTTGCTTCAATTTCTTGCTGCTTGCCCTTGCCCTTTCCTTTGCCCTTCTTGGGTGTACTAGCTGGTTTCTTGGGTGCCATTTTATAGGTCTTCTACCCACTTCAATCACTTCTATTACTTTGTTCTTCCACTCTCTCCAACCTTAGATCTCGAACTTGTGAAGAAAATTACTTAAATCCATGCCCTAGTTCTTCAAACCCTAACTGGGATACTCCCTTCACAAGATGGTGTCTTCTCACACTTTCTCCCACACCCATGAAATCCCTTCCTCCTGGTTCAAAAATCCAAACTAGCTACTCACGCTTCAATCCTTCTCCAAATTTTTCTTCACACGGATCACTTTTTTTGGAAGCCCTAGTTTGCAAAGGTGAAAAAAGTGCTTCGTTCTCCTTATACACAAAGTGAAAAATGAAGTGTCCTGACCCCCTTATTTATAGTTTTTCTCTTTTTGAGCATTAAGTGCTACTTCACCTACCACCATACTTTCTTCATTTAATGCAGATTTTTCAAACAAAGCCTGACTTAAGCACTTTCCCTCACATGCCTAACCTGCGTGGAAAATCCTCCAACCTTCTGGCATGTAACCAATCCAACTTGACAGGAGACTCTTACGCCCACAAAACCAGTGCCAAAGGCACTTCTTCTGTCTTGATTTTTCCTCTCACCTACCTCGTGTTGCTTAATGCACTTTCTCCTCCTTTGTACGTGGGATCTATAAGTAGCTTTATCTTGGCACCAACCATCCTTTTTCTATCTTTTCTCTCCATACACCTCTTTCAAACTGGGCCATTCAACTGAGATTTTTAACACAAACTTCCTTGGCACTTTAACCATGCACTCCTTCACATTACTCCACCCCACACTTAAAATGATGTGTGGTCCTCTGCACACTCACAAATTCTCAATAAGTAGCAATAAGGTTACCAAAACCCAAGGGAAAAAAACAAAACAACAACATGAAAGGGAAACACAAGAAAATAAATGCATAAAGGAAAATTATAAACTAACTAGCAAAAATGCCTTATTTACAAACACCAAGAAGACTTATTTATAGTAGGGCTTCAACCTACTCCCATTGAAGTGTCTAAGAAACTTCATCCCATCTAGCATTTGTAACTGGCACGCGCCTGAATCAAGGATGTATGAGATTGTGTAAGGACCCAACCAATGGACTTTCAACTTCCCAGGATGGCACAGAAACTTAGAATCATATAGTAAAACCATCTGCCCAACCTCAAACTTCTTGTTTCTAATGTGGAGATCATGCCAAGCTTTCTTTCTCTATTGTTTGGCTCCACCTGGCGAGTGATCATATCTCATCCAATTTAATTAACTCCTTAATTGTTTCTTCCAGCACTTGGTCATCAGCAAACCCTCCTACGTGTGTTATTCGCAGAGAAGGTAACATGAATTCAACTGGAAGAACAAATTCCATGCCAAACACCAACTGAAATGGTGTGGCTTTGTTCAGCCTTTTTTACGTTGTCCTGTAAGTCCACAATACTACTAATACTTTGTCATCCCAATCTTGTCTTCCGACATCACAAATTTTGGTTAGGGTATGACTCAGTATTTTGTTGAATGCTTCCACGGTTCCATTTTCTTATGGGTGATAGGGCATAGTCTTGTGATGAGCCACCATGAACTCTGCTAACAGGATCCTCATGGTCTCATTCAAGAAATGCATACCCCTATCACTGGTCAAACTCAACGGACATCTATACCTTGTGATGATGTTCTCCCAAAAGAAACTTACCATTGTGGCTGTTGTACAATCTTTAGTTGGGGATGTCTCTACCCACCTGGTCAAATAATCCATGCAAGTGACGACATAGCGTGACCCAGTCCTAGGCACCACTGGTGCAATAGGACCTACAAAGTCTATTGCCCACTTTTCAAAAGGCTCTGCACTAGGGATAGGGTGTAAAGGGATTTCATCTCTCTTTCCTAATTTTCCAATGTGTTGACAATGGTCACACGCTTTATAATAGTCTCTACAATCCTTGTATAGGGTTTCCCACCACAAACATGACATTAATATCTTATGCATGGTCGCATCACCTACATAATGCCCACCCGCACTTCCTCCGTGTGCTTCCTCCATGATGGCAAGCAGCTCATTCTCTAATACACACCTGTGTAAAAATTCATCACGTCTAAACTTGTATAAGTCTCCAATGATTAACATGTAGGGAGTGGCACATATGGATAACTACTTTTTCTTTAATGCCTTCATTCCTTTCAGTGCCACACCTTCCTTTAAAATACTACAATCTCTTCCAAATCTGAGGGCATGCGCCAAAACCTAAATAGTTACACATCTGGCATTGTCTCCTCAATACTCTACATGTCCTCCCTTGAATCAATTCTTGATAGATGATCAGGTCCACAATTTCTTTTCCCAAGCTTCACTACAATGGTGAACTCAAACTCTTGAAATAACAACACCCACAGACATATGCACCCTTATAGAATAGGCTTGTTCACCAAATACTTTAATGCCATGTGGTCAGTATAAAACAAAAAGGATGTTTCTAGTAGATACTATCTAAACTTGAAAAGCATGTAGATCATTGGCAATGCCTCATGTTTAGTTATGGTGTAGTTCTACTCTACTAGTGTTAACTTCCAGCTTGCGAAACACAAAGGATGATCAACAATTCCTTCACCTGGCTGTATAAGCACTGCTCCAATAGTGGTCCCTAAGGCATCTACATGGACATGAAAGGGCTTGTCCTAAGAGGGAAAATGTAATATAGGCATGGTGACAAGCCTATCCTTTAATGTATCAAATGCCCTCTACTACGCCTCTCCCCAATGGAAGGCACTTTTATGTTTGAGCAGTTCATCTAAAGGTATGGCGATCTTGGCATACCCCTTGATGAATTTCCTGTAATAACCTGTATGCCCAAGGAATCCACACACTGTGCTCTGGCTAGTAGGCTCCCGTAACCCCACAATAATTGCAACTTTAGAGGGATCTACCAACAATCCCTCCTTACATATGATATGCCCCAATAAAGGCCCATAGGGTGTAGAAAACACACACTTCTTATTGTTGAGGGATATCCTTAACTGCTTACACCTCTCAAACATTAACCTTAAATTGTCACAATGGTATTTAACTAGATCATACACTATCCAATCATCTAAATAGACCTGAAGAAACTTATGGATAAAGTCCTGGAATGCTTGCACCACTATGCACGAAAAAATAGTAGGCTCATTCTTCAACCCAAAGGGCATGACCGTGTATGAAAAAATTCTCCACTAAGTGGTGAAAGTTGTCTTCTCTTGGTCCTCCTTTGCAATCCAGACTTGGGGGTACCCCTAAAATCCATCCATAAAGGAATATATTTCACACCCAACAACTCCTTCCAAAATTTCTTCCGTAAAAGGGGTTAGAAAAGGATCAATGACACAAACAACGTTCAAATCCCTATAATGCACGCATATCCTAATCTGTCTATCCTTCTTGATGTTGATCACCATTGGACTTATCCATTTTGATTCTTCCACTACTTCAATAATCCTAGAAGCTATCATTTTATCTATCTCCTCCTTAACCTTCATGAGTAAATTGGGATTCATCTAGTAGGACCGCTTCCTAACCAGGCACGCATCATCCTTCAGCTTTATCTTCATCCCCCTAAGGAATAGTGAATACCTTTGAGCTCATGGTACCCACATGGGAATAAATCCTCAAATTCACACAACAGATCAATTATCTTAGAGACTTCCTTCTCTGACCAGTAATCTCCAATAATAGCTTCCTTAGGTTCTTCTCTCAAACCAATGTTAACCTTCTTTGTCTTTAAAGGCTCATGGTAGGTGCGTATGTGTATCAACACTATCCACTACCTCACGTGTCCCTATAGAATGGCTAACATCCAAGCTTTCTGATTCCTATCCATCAATCACATACGCCAACTTTCCTTTCTCCTTTTCCAAGCACACACGCTCAAGCTGTAAATTTTCTATTTCCTCCTTCTTCAAAGCATGCCTCCAAAATTATTCCACCCAATAACTCCAATAGTCTATCTTCTACCATGGCACTATCCCCCATGGTAAGGTGATTGATACCCTGCAAGGCCTTATCAACTAATGACTTGGAACTCTAATACTCAAAGGTTTGAATAAATTCATCCGCGAGCTCTTTCTAGTTCCCTATCTAGCAGTGTGTCTCCGAATGAATGTACCATGCACGCGCGTAGTCCTATAGTGTATAATACAACTTGTGCACCCAAAGGGATGGTGGAAAAGCTTCTGCACCTTCTCTCCACACCTGTTCACATTCCTGGATATGGAAAGAGGTGGGATCCTTCCCATGGTAGTCCTTGATGGCGGTGGGCACGTTACTCCTAGAGAATCTGACAGAGAGAGAAATTCTTACTTCACGCCATTCCAAAAGGCTCTCCTAATGTGTATCCCACCACCATGCCACTAAGCCAAGTAGGACATAACTTAGCATCCTCGTCTGTTCCTTCTCATCCTTCCACTGAGCTTCCACCTCTTATAGAAAGATCACAGGGAAGGTTCCCCCTAAATACTTGGGAAAATATTTTCCTCCTAGGTGCTGAAATGTGCACACCTTTATTACCTTGGTCACCGACCCTCACAACTATCATCCCATCAATTCATAAGTTCCTTGTGCCTAATTGTCACATGCTAGACTGGTAGTATCACTTACTGACTAAGCATCCTCAAAATGGATAACTCCATTAGTAGGATGTATTATCTCTGGGTCCCTAATTGAGCGCACATATATCTTGTCCAAAAATTCTTCCCCCAAAGGTTAAATATAAGGTGTTGACTTCCCATCAGCCAGGGTTATAATTACCCGCTCCTCCTTGTTTTCAAATCTGATGTACCCTTTTTTGAACCAAAGGTCCGCATTATTCTTGTAATACCATGGACACCCAAGTAGCATTGGGAAATTGTCTGCCTCGGCAAGTGCCAAAACGTCGAAGTCCTTAGTAAACTTAGCTCCTTGGATAGTAATAGCTACATCCTTTAAGACACCAATGGGCATCGCTTTAGTCTTGTTTTCCATATACAACACATTCAAAGATGGCTATAACATAGGTCTTCCCATCTGATGCCATGCATCCAAAGTTAGAACATTAACCTCTGTGCAAGTGTCAATGAGGATATTACTAAGGAGCCATCCATCTACAGCTACATTCAACGTGATCTCCTTGTCATAGTAAAGGTTGTGAGGGGGGAGGTTTTTGTGAAATACCTTCCTCTCGCGCTCTCCTCCGGTGCGTGGTACCTTCTCTCTGAACCATGATCCTAGTAATGGAATGATATTCTCTTGCCTTAGCATTTTATAAACCTCCTTAAACTCATCCAGGTCATCCTTTAGCACCTTGACTCTCCTTCCTTGTTCCTCCCTCCTGGATTACTCCTTTAGACACTAGATTTCCCCTTGTAAGCTCCAAATGACATCCATAGTGTCTTAATATACCTCCTTCTGGTGTGTAAGGTTTAGATACTTTCCATGAACTACTTCCTCCCTTGAAACCATGTCCTTCTGTCTTGGTATCTCTCTTGCATGCATGGCTTCTACCCTTTTTTTTACTAAGATAGACTCCAAACCTATATCTCGTGTTACCCACGGCATCCACTAGGTGTCTACCTTCTTAATACTGGCCATTGCAACACCCTTGTCTTTCCAATGCTATTGATTCATGTGTTCAAACAATTCCAGGAAATCCTCATACTTATGCTTCTTTCCACACCACGAGCACTGCAATAGGTTCAGGCATTCACATTTGTAATGATTTGTAGATCCACAGTTGAAACAGGTTCTAGGCAGGAACTCAGTCCTTACTCCTCCGTGGTTACCACGACCATGGAATCCTCCTTGAAAACCTCTTCCATGTGTGCCTCCATCTGCGCACTCATAATGTCGATCATCACCCTTGGAGCTACTGAAAACACTGGTCTAACGCACCCCATGATCAATGGCCTCGTGGATTTGATCAATGAGCCTACAATCCTTAGTATCATGGGTTGTAGAGGTGTAAATATTGTAGTAACAAGATACATTCTTTCAGATTACGTACTACAGCAAGGGACACCTACTCACATCATGGTCCCCATGACATATTTCATAATCTACTACCACGGTGCATACTGTCCTCTGGGTGAAACTATCCTTAACGTGCCCCTCTACTTCACAATCTGTGCACCACAAACCACTGCGAGTCTCATGGGTTGAGTTCACATATAAATTTTCCAACTTCTTGGCCATAGTAGCAATCTGAGCCTCCAGGAACGAGCTAACACTAGTATCAATAGTACCAATAGCCTCGGCGTGTAGTGTAGCTTCTAATGCCTCGCGCGGGTCTGTAAAAGTTTTATGAGAAAAAACCCTTCTAAAAGGAGTGATCAACCCTCCAAAAAACCACTGAGCATGCTGTGAAGGGTGAATATCATATGATAATTTAGATAAGAGAGTTTTAAAGTGCACATCATACTCCCGCACACTCTCTACCATTCCTTGTTGAATCTCCTTCAAAGCACTGATGCTCTTCTGCTCAAACTTAGGAATGTGGAATTATGCTAAGAACA
Organism: Taxus chinensis; assembly: GCA_019776745.2. Taxonomy (NCBI): domain Eukaryota; kingdom Viridiplantae; phylum Streptophyta; class Pinopsida; order Cupressales; family Taxaceae; genus Taxus; species Taxus chinensis. Next base: position 629,936,999 of record CM034149.1, read on the forward strand.
CATTCTTTAAAGCAGTATAGTCCACTACTATTTCATGAGGGTCATAATTCCTATACCAGCTATGTGTGTGCCCTTATAATGTGTTTGCAAACTGACTAGCCTTCTGTTTTTGGGTTATGATACCCTTTGCATGCCATAGCAGTTGACACTTGTGAACATGTTCCGTAGCATTCTCAATACCTCTGTAATTAGGCAAATATAGAGACATTTCAAAGAAAACTTGTGGGGGTGGTTGGGGCCCAAATACTCTTGAGCTAGAGCCTTATTTTCTACCTGTGTTTCCTCTGCCATTTGATCCACTAGGTCCACTAGGTCCTAAACCACCAGATCCACCAGGCCCACCAGGCCCTGAACCACCAAATCCACCAGGCCCACCAGGTCCTGAACCACTAGATCTACCAGCTCCTATTTCTCCTGAACCACCAGACCCACTAGGTCCACCAGGTCCTGAACCATAAGATCCACCAGAGCCACCGGATCTTATTCCTCCTAAACCACCAGACCCACCAGGTCCACCAAGTCCTGAACCACCAGATCCACCAGGTCCTAAAGTGATCATGTCAAGGGTTCCCATAGTTCCACTAATTTGCATGCCTATAGTCTGTGACAATGCCCCAATGCCAATAATATACCCTATGCCACTCCCAGATGCAAGACCAAAATCTTGTGTGTCTATACCTTGCCAAAAAATTCTTAACACTGGGTTGGTGTGTGTAGCCATAGAAGGCCCAAACAAGAAATTATACATCCTGGGTGTAGAACAATCACTTTCAATGTAACCAACTGGACCAACAATATTTTACCCCTAATCTGGAAAACCAAGCGCTAGGGTCCAATCACTAGGTGGCTCAAATGTGCGCCAATGGTTCTTCTTTCTCCATTTGACAAAATCTCATTAGAAGCTAAAGGGGTCTCTCTTACACACTTACCAAGATGTGGTCACACAGACTGCTTAGGTTCCACATCCTTTGCGTGAACCTCAAATCCTTCCCGCAATGTCTGCCACTATACATCCATCACACCTGCAACCTCATGTTGTCTAACAATCTCCCTTTCACATGCTTCACCATATATGAGTCATCTTTCGTCCCTATTTTTCTCCATCAAAACATTTGCCATCTTCCCCCACCCTAGCTTCCTCAACCAACACTCAGAATGGTTTAGCCTGTCATTAGGAATACCTCTAAACTCATGGTAACCATAAAGATGTTCATATCTAGAGGGACACCTCATAGAAATGATCCTCTAGGCTCCCGTAGAAACTCAAACTCAGCAACCTTGGGACAAGAATATGTGGAAATGGTGTACTCTAGAGTGTAGCTAGCCAATACTCCTTTCCACCAATGATCCACAACAAGGGTCCATGTCAGATCTGCATCCTGTAGCCTTTTATATTCTTCTTGGGCCCACACACATGATCCATAATGCCAACTTGATCTAGATGCATAGGCTGTGAGTCATTCATACAGTTCCATTGGGAAGCAGTAAAAAAAAGTCTCATATAGATCATGTTATAGGTTCTCTTCTACCCATCTACGTGCATTAAAATTAGGTCCAGTGTTGAATCTCTGAGTGAATTCATCCTCCATGCTCTTAAACCATGATTCAACACTTTCCAAAGTTAATCGCTCTATCATTACTCACTACACAGACCATGATGAATGTTAATTCCCACTACAACTTTGAAAAGAGGTCCCAGAAACAGAACTAAGATGTAGTCATTTTTACCCTTAACAAAAAATAAAGGAACCCCATGCACATCAGCCTATCACTCAGTGGAAGCTGGGCACTCACCTGAGGCACGCGCGGGTGCCGAGTCTCTCTTTTATGTGATTTTAGTGGGAAACATCATCTATGATTTGTGTTTAAAAGACTTTCAAATGGGTTTAGGACATACAAGAACCATAGAGCTTAGAATAGCCTCTAGATCCTTACAGTCATTTCAGACAGAGTACTTAACAGAATCTATAATGTGTATCATAACAGAAAAAGTATACAAGCATCCATACTTAGCATAAAAGGAAAGAGAACTCATGAGAGAGAAGTATGCATCATAATCATTAATATTCATGTATATATAACAGGTAACCTCATTACATCCATGGAGCCATTATAGAGTGTCACAGAGAAGAAGACTATAGTCATACATTACAACTGGACTAATGTAACTAAGCTACCAAAAAGAAAAATTACAATCCCCATGCCCAATACATTCTTTCCTGAATGCAATTACCCATTAACAGATTTCTTGAAGTATTTTTGCAGAGCTCCGCCCACACTCTAAGTCTCTCCATTTACTCTGTAGGCACTTGTATTTATAGATTTTCTGGACTGCCAACTCATCCAGTGTTTGAATGTAGTCATCCATGCGAGCATGCTCCTTCATGCCTGAGATTCCCACTTTATCCCATGATGTGCTTCTAGAAGATTCTACCACAGGCATGCTCCTTCCTGGGCCTACCTGTCGTCAAGCTGACATCTTATCCACGCACAGTTGGGTCATGCTTTTCACGTGTTCAGCCCCGAACGTACAATTTGTCTAAGTTATGAACACTTGGTTCTATCCGTGTGTGTTGTACGCGCCACGGGATTCCTTAAACCCTTTTCTAAAACCCTTCCTTATGCACTTTGTCCTTATATGCCTTTCTTTAACTGGGACCTTGCATGCCTACGCACCTTTTATACTTAGTCAATATTCTAGGGGCCCAACATTCTTTTCTTTCCATAATTTTAGACATAGAGCTAAGGAAGTGATGCATGAGCATCAACTCTCAATATGTAAATATGAACTATAACATCAATTTTTACTTTCTAAGAGAGTTCATAGGTCTTAAAGGTTATCTAGGGTTTTCATCTAGTGTTTGTTAGGTATAAAATATTCTAAAATTCAAATTAGATCATTTCCCTCCAAAATACCAATTTGAACCTAGAAGGCCTTTTTTTAGGTTGAAATTGAAGTCTTAATGAGTTCTTAGAGCATTAAAATATGTAAAAATCCTTAAATGAGTCTTACTGAGTTTTAGGGGTCTTACGATGATCATATTTTTTATGTTGTTCTTAAAATCCTAAACTTGTAGACTAGGTGGGGTCATTTAATAAGTAAAAAAGTGAAAAAACATGTACTTGAAGGGGATATGAGCCAAGAATTGGTTAAAAAAGAATAGGAAGCAAATATATATCTCATCTTGTAACTGTTTTAGGTATCATTCAAATGATGCAATTTGGAAGAAGGAAACTCCAATAAGTTTGAATCAAGAAACTTGTGTGCACAAAATATTGATATGGTATTTCATTTTTTTGTATATTATATTGAGAAGTGAATAGTTACATGCAACTTTGGGGAAGTATATGCAAGATTATGAACCTCCTTGTGTATTTCTATTGACAATTGATGAGATTTATGCCTATATGGGTATATAAATTAAGGATAATATGTAATCTAAGACTGAGTGCTTGTATACAAGAAATAAGAAGCAAGGAATGAATATGCCAACCACTTGGATGATGCCAATATGATTATTTCCAATTAAATTACTTATATTGAGATATGGTAATCCATATTAGAAGTTTATGTGTGGAAACTCCGGTGGGGTTATTTCAAATGTGATACAAACTTAGAGTTACTGTTCCCTGTTCTGTGAATTTTGGACTGTGTATCCATAGAACTGTGTTGCAAGAGAAAATGAATTATTCTTAAGACCATTCCAGTGACTAACCTCTTATAAAAGTGGTTAGGGTTGATAAGTGCAATATTGGAGTAGGTTTTCCTTATGATTCAATTATATGTTAGGAAACCCTTGATTACTTGACTATGGTGGTCCCTTAGATTTATGTATGGAAATTTCTCAAAATTTCAAGCTAATTTACATGCTAGTGGGTCATCAAGAGGACTATCTCTTTAATCAAGGGAGCCATGTATTAAAATTTAAAAACAATAGCTTATACAATTGGGCATGTTAAATGTAACTTAGTTCTTATTACCTCCATAGTTTACAGATAGAGGATGAAGTTTTCTTTCATACTGAAACACTTCTTAGTCCACTATTAAAATATTCACCTATATCATGATGTAATGGAACCATGGTGAGAGGTTGAGTCTTGGAGAGGTATATTTCACATTTATTTGGGAATTTTATTACATCACTGACTCACACAGAGTTCAGGGCCCTATTTTAGTTTATCTAATGTAATTAAAACCATTAAGGACCATTGTAAGCCTCACAATATTTTGAAAAGGAATCTCAAGAATTTGATGACAATGTTGTTTAAAGGTTGGAATCATAAGAAGTTTCCCATTTCTTGATAAGCATAACATTTATCCCTTGAAGGACCATGTTAAGGAATGGTGGCTAGGGTTTTGCGAATGAAGAATTCCAATATATTGAAGGATAACTATTTAAATTTCTTGGAAATTGGTAGACATCTCTATGGGGGCATTATTTAGGAAATTTTAAAGGTTTTGGAATGAAAAAGTTACTCTAGAAGGAGATATTCCTGACATAAATACTCTAGAACATTGATAGTTTTTTGAGAACAGGGAAGAAGATAGAAGAAACATTTAAATTTCTTGAAACTTGACAATATAACTACTTGAGGAGGTGGAAATAGTCAAAAGGGACCCTAAACAAGATATAGTTATGCATGAAAACTCATTATTTATTTAGAGTTACCTATGTTGTGTAGAAGTAGGCTTAATGGTGATAGAAGTGTTGGGAATGAACCTTGTTTGTGGCATTTGAAGTATCATAATTCTTGAAAGAAGGAAATAGCATAAAGAGTATCTGAGAGGGTATAAATTGTAGGTTGTAACATCCCATTATTTTTGAAAGCTCAAAAAATATGTCTGGTAGTGCTACAAGGACCTAAGTTTGATTCAAAAGGAGATAATGAGAAAACCAAAATAATAAGAGAGTTGAATATTAAAATTAATTCCTCATTTGTATGGAGTAGATGCATGCTAGAAGTAGCTTGAGTCTATGAAGAGCCATTTATGGGTGGATATAAATTTGAAATCACCCATTTCATGCCTTTAAGGAGCCCGGATAGGCACTTTGGGGTAAAGGAAGGTAAGTTCATGATTTTCTTTGTTTAGTTCCAAATTGAAAGCTAAATAACATTGATTAGAGTTTGGAAACATATTACATTATAATTCTAAACCTACTCAAGAAATTAAGGGGTCAAATAAGATTATAGTGGAAAGGTTAAGTCATGTTTAGGGGAGAGGCTAATTAAATAAGGTTGATTGTTGGAGTTGTAAGTCTAACTGAGATAGTAAAATTGATTAAGGAGTATAGGCTCTACATCAGGAATGCAAGAAGCATGTCATGAATGAACATCCATGGAAGGATAGTAGAGATGAGAGAAACAATAATAGAATGTGTTTCAATTGTAAAGATAAATGTTACATAGCTCAATACCACCTTGAAGAATTAGAAAATCAGTTTTGGAGAACAAAAGAATAAAGAGGTAAGAATCAGATAATATGATATAACTGAAATAGGATTGGAAATGTTACTAGTAAGTTTCATGAGAGTCTTAATTATGGTTGGAATATTAGTTCATACCCATATAGAAGCAAGAGTCAAGTTGTGTGTTTCAATTATCATAAAATTGGACAATTTACAAAGAATTGTCATCAAAACCAACCTCCTAGATAGATCAACAGAACTCAAGTAGGAAAAGGGAAAGTTAAAAAGGTATATAAATTGAAAACAAATCTTAAGAGTGTTTCAAAGAAGGTCAAGGAAGAGACCAACTCAAGCAAGACATCAGAAGGTGAAAATCAGATTGAGAAAGCTGAAAGCAATCCAAGTTCCATTCATGAATAAATCGACTCATAGTTAGGAGAAGACAAGGCATGAAATCAAACATACATGTTTAACAAGTATTGAAGACTTAAGAGATGGAATTAGAATATATAGCAATGCATCCAAGAAGGTGGATAAGAATTCAAGGGAAAGCAAATAAAAGCTAAATTCATTAGGTTGCATTAATGATTATCTATTGTTTTAAGATGATTAAATAAGCATAAATTTCCTTCTCTAGGCTTCTAAGAGGCATATACTATTTGAAATAAGCATTGTGTGGTCTTGTTGGCTCGAAAATCTATTGCTTGGGCAGATTTATGGATAGACGAGGCAACAGTGTGTAGGGCATAGCCCCTCTTTGAGTCAACAAAGCGAAACTGGTTTATTGCTATTCTACCAGCAGGAATCTGTGCAAGTCTCACAATATTGTGCCTTCGGGGGTTTGGGATCTCATCCCAGTAGGGTGTTTCTGACTACGGAAAGAAAGGAAAGGAAGAGAGGATGAAGAAAGATAAGATACGAAGAAAGAAAAGAAATGAATTCCAAAGCAGAAAGGTCAGAGGGTTTATGTTTTGGGATTGGTAGTAAACAGAGCCAAACCTACTTGCATAAATGAACAAAGCAATACTGATGAATAAATGACAATAAAACATAAGTAGATCCAACAGAATAAACACACAGATCTAACATAAGAAAGATCTAATGCTAATAACACATGTATTCAGCACAAAGTCTAAATATTGTATTAATATTCCCTTATGTTACAAAAAGCTCAAAGTCTTTTCTTCTCACTTCTATTTTTCATCTAAAAGATATCCACCCTCAAATACAACAAGTATTTGAGTATATATAAAAGAAGGAGAAGGAAGGGAAAAAGGAACCAACCACCTATTTACATAAAATATACAAAATATCTACAAAAATATCTCAAAGTCATGTTGACTTTTGACAACTTGATGGATGACATCATCCCATGGTGCAACATGGATGATGTCATCATTTGTACAAACATACTTTAGACATTTTACAAAAAGAAAGTCGAAGGAGAGAGAGAGAGAGAAGAGAAAGAATTCATTCATCATCGTCATCCTGCGGCCGAAAGGGGGTATCTTGCTTCTACTGCTGCTCAGGTGACGAGATGTGGAATTGGGCACGGTATTCCATGAACTTGCTGATCATGGGCTCTAGTTGATCCTAGGAAGGATCCTTGTGTTGCTCGCTGATCACCTCGCAAGTCTCCGACTCGTCTATGAGCTTCTTAGGGAGTTTGGAATATTCTTTCTCTGCTTCTATTAGGAACCCGATGAAGTCCCGACAGGCCAACATGTTATTGATGGATTCCACGTCAAAAGTGACCTCTGGCCCCAACCCTTGTGAAATGATCTCCTTGAAGATCTGGATGGTTTCATCAACTTTCCTTAAGGTGAAAGAAGGAGTAAGTAACCCTGGAGACATGTTGAGAATGATTTGTTCCATTTGGTGCATCGCGTCCAGGGCTTCTTCCTTTAACTTATCGATCTTTTCAAGGACAAATTCCAGTTGATCCATCTGGTAATCCAGAGTGGAAAGGATTTTATTGAGGGCCCTGGGGTGACCGAAAATGCCGAACTTGACCAGGTCTTCGACTGAACAGTCGAACATTCTTTGAAATGTCTCACGTTGCAGCCTAGTATGGTCCAGCTCTTCTGATATGGGTCCTGCTAACGCCTGGAGTTCTTTGTTCATCTTGTTGATGTTCAAGTACAAATCGGTGAACTTGGCGATTACACGATCACTGTCCTTGAGGATCTGGCTCCTCCAAGAGGAAACTGCCAGGCCCTACTTGCCGATCTTTGCATATTCATTAATTTTATCCTGACTCAAAGGCTCAGGAGTTTCGATGGTAGTTGTGGGTGGTGCACTACCCATCTTCTGTAGGGGCATGGAACAAATGTCTATTTTTCTCTTTCAGATAGCCTTTTCTCTTCTTTTTCTTCTTGAAGATTCTTACAGAGGGCATCGACTGTAGATAGGGCCTCTCCCTGAAGACTTTCAGAAGACGTACCCATTGTGACTTGAGTCACTGTGTAATCTGTCGAGGACAGATCATTTTCATCCTTCAGAGGATTGGGGTATGCGATCTCCATTACCCTCTCTCCCGAAGCACTCTGAGAGAAGCGTGTGATGGGCTTCTAATTCTTTACCCCTTTTGACAGGATCATGGAGAATTCCATCGGTGTGATGGGAACTTTTCTTTTCTGCTGACTCAGGTGCTGGGAGATCCAATTTGGACTTAAGGGAGAAGGACCAGAAACAAAGAAGGGGGATAGCTGCAGTAGTAGAAGGGAAAAACATCGAGACACTTGGAGGGTGGCATCAAGAGGGAGGCCAAGAAAGTGCTCACAGGAGGAAGAGATACTGCAAGAGAGGAAGACATAGGAAGGGAATGGAGCTCAAAGATGAGTGGAAGAAAATGGAGGGGGACAAATCCACGAGAGAACAGAAGATGGACGAAGAAGCAAGAGGGACAGTAGAAGAAGGGGGGGAGGACACAACCAAAGGAATGGTTGCCTGGGGTCACCCGAGGAGGGGAAGGAGGGGGAAGGAGAAGGAACAAAAGGGACCTCAGTTGTTACAGTAGTGGCGACAACCTGAGTGGATGGGCCTATTGGAACATCTTCCACTATTTCTTTTTCTGGGGGAAGCCAAAGTTACAACTTGTTCGGGTGCAGCAGAAGGAGGACTTATATGATCTTCCTCTTGGGTGGAGCTGGATTCACCCTCTTTGCCTTTTCCTTTTCCCTTTGGCTGTTGTTTAGCCTGAGGAGATGCGTTGCCCAATGGAGAGGTTGTGAAATCGACCCTGAGGTAGATGAGTTTGTTCATTCGGCACCAATGTTCTGTTCTACGTAGAGTTTCTTTGACCCCTTTCCTCAATTGTCTGAGGGGCTTTAGTTCTATCAATTATCGGGCAAAAGGCCAATCGTCCCCACCTGTGTCAAGATACACTTGATCCACTTCCTCTTAAGTAGTTTGGTAGCCTTTGGGGATTATGGCCACCCCGTACTGGATGATTTCTGCTAAGGCCAAGTGAGAATGGTCCTTCCTTCTAAGCTCAACCTCATGATATATGTCGATGTAGATATCCTTGATCTGAGGGATGTGGATCAGGATCGTGCTTAGCTCTTGGCAGACAATTTCTCGGGTCGAAGGTAGGCCTTGCTTAGGAAGTCATGTTTCAGATTCAGTAGCTCCAGTTCTACAAACATATCTCTTGCCTTGTGGTGAGTGAGACACGTATATCTACCCACCGTGAGGGGTAAAGGAGTTCCACCCTTCTTTCTCTTTAGGAACTTTTCGTGGTAAGTAACAAGTTGCCTCGACAGATCCAATAGGATCAATTTGGGCCCATCATATCTTGGTAGTCTGGTCGGTTCCCCCAAGAAATTGACTGCCCTTAGATAGGTAAATGTGGGGAATTGAGTGAACAGGGGCCCCCCACTTCTCAGTAGCTGCTACTATGCTCTTGGTCATTCGACCGTGAGTCATATTCGACCTCAACAGGCAGATGATGAAGTAGAAGAATGCATCATTGATCTTTGTGAATTGGGGGATGCTATTTTCCAGCTTCAGCTCTGGATAGTATTCATAGATTTTAACTTGGGGCCAAACCCCACACCGCATCAGAGCTGGATAGTCCCTTTCTGAAGCTGCAACATAGACCACGTAGGAGTTCATATAGAACCTCCCCGTTGTGTTGAGTTGTTGTAGCTGCTCAGAGATTGTGCTGCTTATGATTTCTGCCCATTCAAAGCGTTGATCGGGCACATTTTTGTTCATTGTTTCAAGGTACCGCAACATCCACTTGTGAAAATAATGGGTGTCAGGAAGCCTGAAGACTCTGCTCAGGAACGTAATTGTGTCGCTGAGATCCTCTGAAAAGTCACTGCGATGGATGACTTGTGGCCACCGAGTCACTACTTTTTTGTTCTTGAGATAAACTTCATTCATCAGCTGCATGCACTGATCTTCATTGTCGTCCCAGGCCTTGATGCAATCTTGTTGGCTGATGGCCACAAAGTGCTAGTGATGAGGAATGCCAAGCATTATCTCAAAGCGGCGGGCAGTGAGGTTAATTATAACCTCACCCTTCTCACCATGGACACATCTTGTGTCTTTGGTTGTAGCATCGGGCTACCACCATCATAAATTCATTGTTTACGGCACTAACTGGGATCCCACCAGCAAAGTGTAAGGCACTGCCTATCAGCTTGTCCATCCATGGACTTCTCGTGACCCTCTGGGTTCTGGCCCAGAATTCCTCCATATCAATATGACCCAGCTCTGAGTCTCTGATGTCTAGGTCACACTCTGCTTGGGACTCGGGCATTCTGACCCTCTGATACTTATACTTCATTTCTTCTTCTGTGAGCTTGGCCTTGCCTTTAGATTTGATAGGTTTCTTGCTTGATGTTGACATATGTTCTTCTGAACTTAGTTGCTGATCTGCAAGAATAAGAAGTGAAACCCAACATTGAAGAAAGTCGTGTCAGCCATTTGATTTTCCATTGAAATGCTGACAGAAGAAAGAGTTAGCAATTTTAAGGCTTTAGGGCGCATGGCGCATGAATGCTGCAGGTTACAAGGCTAAATTGTAAGCTGCACAGGAAATGTTGCACCTGGATAAATATGCCAAAGGGCGCATTGACACTGCAAGGGTGCACAAAGGTGGATTCTTTATGTTATGTTGCACGGGAACAGGATGCGCCTGTGGCGCATATATCTTTCATGTTGCATGGAACTTCGGTGCGCTAAAGGCGCATATAAGGTTTGTGTAACATATGCTTTTTGTGCGCTTAAGGGAACTTGGCGCGGTGCACATGAAAGGAATGCATGACATGATGTTGTTACAATGATGGATGTGCCTGCGCTATTTAAAGCTTTGCACTTGGTGTGGATAATTTCTATGTTGCACACATGCAGGGTGCGCCATAGGGTGCAGGTTTTAACAATGCAACAAATGAATTTGGTGCATCATGAGGGGGTGTGAGGAAAGTGTTTGTAACAAACTAAGGCAGTGTGCTTTGAGGGTGTAACTTTTCACGATGCAGCAGGCAGGGAATGTGCGCCATTGGCGCAGCTGCTCTTTGTGTAACAGGGGCGACAGATGCACCATTAGTGCAACTGTTCTTCATGTTGCAGGTTGCGCCAATGCACCAAAGGAGAAGAAAAATACAATTTCTTTTCAAGCATCAGTTCTCTCTCTGAGGGGTTTCTATGTGGTTAAGCCTCCTTTTGCAAGGTCGTTTGGGGTGATAGAAATGGCTTTAAACAAAGGGTTCCAAGCTAATATTTCAGGACAGAGCTTCCTCTACCAGCAGATCTAGAAAGAGGGGGAAGATCATGTGGAAAGACAATAGGGGGGCAAGTTCATGATTTCATTCTTTTCAATCCAATTCATACCCACAAGCAGCCAAAAACCACAAACACGAAGCACAAAAGAAAGAGGACCTCTTACCCAGATATTTATAACGAAGAAATGTGCAAATGGGTCCACAAAGCAATTCGAAAGCGACAGGGCTGGTGCGCAGACAGGTACAGAGAAAATCACATGATTTGCATTGGTGATAATGACAGCACAGACGCGCCTATTTATAGGCGAGGAAGCAATAAATGCGCCACCAAATTTTTAAGTGGCACACCAAAAGAGCTGTTAACACAAGAAAACATGCACCCTTTGGCGCACCAAAATGCTTGTCAACATGATAATATGTGTGCCTATGGCACACCGAAAGTGGTGTCGATAGAGGAATATGTGCGCCCTTTGCACACCAAAAAGGGGTGCAACAAAAGATATGTTGTCAGGAAGGTGCACGCGCCTTGGCGCATGCAGGAAAGACTCAACATAGAGAGGCGCACCAAAATTCCTGTTGACACAAGAAAACATGCACCAAAGGCTTTAAAGGGGGCACATGAACATTTGATGTTGCACAGTCATTATATGCACCCGCCCAAAAAGACCAAAAACGGCTAAGTCTCGGAAAACTAGATTTCCCGGGAAGGGATTTTGCAACGTTCTAAATGCAAGGAATCCCTGACGAGGGGTCGAAACAAAATTTTTGGTAGGGTTATCTGTAAAATTTCCCTTGCCAATTTTACGGGATAATAGCTGGCTCTTTCAGGGGACTATCCCTGAGAAAACCTCAGGGGTAGAGAATCCCAGATCTCATGTGCCTATCCATTGGGCTGGAGAGAGTAAAGAAAAGGGCGACCAGAGGGCGAACAAAGGGAACACACAACAAAACAAAAAGCAAACACACGACAAAAACAAACACACAACTAAAGCAAACTATACAAAGAAGAGAGCAAGCTCTACTTCCTGAAGATCTTCAGATGCTGCCCGCTATAGGGAAGCGGGAGCTCGGTTCCATCTAGATATGAGAGATAGAAGCTATTCTCTCTGTTGAGCTGCTTGATCTTGAAAGGCCCTCTCCACAGAGAATCAAATTTCCTGTGCATGCCCTTTGGCTCTCTTCACTTGTCCCACAGAAGGATGAGGTCTCCCACCTAAAAATTTATTTTGCTTAGCTTTTTTTATCGAACAGTCTCTTGACTTGATTCCGATGCTTAGTGATCTTGTCGATCACTCTTACTCTCTTTTCTTCGAGCTCTGATAGATACATGATCCTCTTTTCAAGAGAATTTTGGAAGGTTTCATCTTCAATAGCTCATGCCAAGCGCAGAGCAGGAAGTTCAGCAGAGATGGGAAGCTCAGCATCAGTGCCATATAACACTTAAAAAGGTGACATGCCGAGAGACCTCTTGGGAGTAATGCAGTCCACCCACAAAGCATCGTATAAGGACTTGTGCCACATTCGTTGATTCTCATCCACCAGCTTTCGTATGATGGTCACCAAGTTTTTGTTACTGGATTCTGCCTGACCATTTCCTTGAGGGTAATAATCTGAGGCGTGAGCCAAAGTTATCCCATATTCATAGCAAAAACTAATAACTTCCCGTGAAGAGAAGTTAGAAGCATTATCAGCAACAATCTTATTCGGAACGCCAAATCTGACAATGATATTTTCTTTGATGAAACTGCAAACAACTTCGGAAGTGGCATGTTTGACAGGTATGGCTTCCACCCACTTGGTGAAGTAATCCGTTGCTGTTAGGACATAACTATGTCCGGCACTCAATTGGGGGTTGAGTGCACCGATAAAATCAATTCCCCACTGCCTGAATGGTTTGTTGACAATGACCGGCCTGAGGGGAAAAGCAGCCAACTTGGGCTTGCCGACGAACTGCTGGCAAGCTTCACACTTTGCTACCTCAGGTGGCTGTATCTTGGAAAAGCGTTGGCCAATAGTACCTGGCCCGGATGATCTTGTGTGCTGTCACAGAAGAGGAGAAATGGCCTCCACAGGCCAAATTATGAAAACTTTCAAGTAACTTCACCTGCTGTGGCTTGTCGACACACCACAAGAAGACACCATCTATCCCGCGTTTGTATAAACCGTCATCCCAGATGACATATTTGGCTGCTCTGAGCTTTATAGTGCACTTCTCCTTCATAGTTAGGTGAGTCGGGCATTCGCCGTAGGTGAGGAAGAAAGCAATATCGGAATACCACTCATCGCTGGTTGCGACAAATAGAACCTTGGGCAGAGAATTGGATTTCTCCAGCTGGCTTTGTACTTCATTGTTACAATCATCCTTTTCCTCAGGGTTTTCTGAATCTTTGTTTTTAGCCATAAGCTGACATAGGCCCTTGCCTCTTACCAACTTGGTTGGTTTTATATCTAAATCGTACTCCTGGACCTTTGCAATCCAATTTCCTCGCAAGCTTCCTAACTCCTGTTGAGTTAGAATTGATTTGACTACCGTGTGAGGGACCAGCACCACCATATGGGAATTTAAAATGTAATACCTGAAGTTTTTGACTGCTTTGACAATGGCGAAGGCATGCTTTTCCAATTGAGACATTTTTAATTCGTGAGGATTGAGGGGAGAGCTCATGAACGCAATCGGAGATTCAACATCCTTAGAATTCTTTTGCATCAAGATGGCAGACACAGTATGCTCAGATGCATAACTATACATGATAAAATCTTTGGAGAAGTCGGGACATACCAGGACTAGCACGTGAGCGACGGAAGCTTTTATCTCTTCAAATGACCTTTTCCCTTCCTCGCTCCACCGGAAATTTGGTGACCCTTTCATCATGTCCAACATATGATGAGTCTTCTCAGCAAAGTCGGGAACAAAATGCCTGAGAAAGTTCACCTTTCCAAAGAAAGAATGAATGTCGGTCTTGCTTGTAGGTAAAGTAAGGCTCTGAATAGCCTTAACTCTTTCGGAATCTATCTTCATTCCTTCTTTGCTAACAACATGCCCTAGCAGCTTTCCTTCTGTGACTCCAAAAACAGACTTTTTTGGGTTCAGGGAAATCCCATGCTCTCGACATCTAGCCAATACTTGCTCCAGGTGATCACAATGATTGCTTCGTTGTTTAGAGAACACAGTTAAGTCATCTAGATAAACCACAATGACCTTCCCCATCATACCTTTGAATGCAAGGTCCATGGCCCGCGGAAAAGTGGCACCAGCATTGGTCAGGCCAAAAGGCATCCTGCTATAGGCAAACGTGCCCCAGGGAGTAGTGAATGTTATTTTAAATTGATCTTCAGGCAAGACTTCAATCTGATTGTAGCCCGAAAAACCATCAATCATGGACAACATTTCTGATCTAGTTACTGATTATAGAACTTGATCCATTATAGGAAGTGGGTAGTTGTCTTTTAAGGAAGCCTGATTCAAGTTTTGAAAATCTACGCATATGCGTATTTCACCATTTTTCTTGCGTACTGGCACAATGTTTGCTACCCAAGTACTGTGATGGATAGGAAAGATGATTCTCGCATCCAGCATTTTCTGAATTTCAGCCTAGATAGTACCTGAGATCTTAGGGTTATAATGCCTTTGCTTCTGGCGAAAGGCTTTGACATCTTCTTTCAACGGGATGTCATGCTGGACGTCCTTTGGCTTAAAAGACTTTAGATCGGCATAGGACCATGCCAATACATCCATGTATTTCTTCATCAGTTTGACAAACTTCTGCTTCTCTTCAGGCGTGCAACATTTTCCAATGTTCACGAATTGCGGATGCTCTTCCGAACCTAAATTAACCGGTTCAGTTTCTGGGGATGAGCCAGCATCATCTCGCCTTTTCTTTTTCACAAAACGATCATGCCTGTCAAACAACCGTTCTAGAGAAACCAGGCCCTTCAGAATTTTATTTCCTTTAAGCTGACATATGTTGTCGTTCCCTTTGGATTCATCCTTTTGATTGGTGACTGATTCGTGGCACATAGAAGTGGATCCTTCAAAATGCAATTCCTTGAAATTTTCTGTCTTTTCTAGAAAGGAAATGAGTTGATTGTCATCGTTGAATACTTGCCAATGCTGAGAATTGTCTGGCACACTTGGGCAGAAAACCATCTCAATGGTGTATTTGTCTGTTTTCAAACCTGGGTGCGGGAGCATGAGGGATGCCGAAACGGCCAATGAATCGGCCATGTCATTCTGAGCTCTTGGAATGGATTCTATTGAAAAAGCGTCAAATTCTTCAATGCTGTCCCACACCACATTACGGTAGTGCCTGAGCCTCTCATTCTTCACTTGATATATCCTTTTAACTTGATTCATGACTAGCTCTGCATCACCTTGTACTTTTAGATTTTTGATCCCTCTCTCTCTTTCGGCCTGCATGCCGAGTAACAGAGATTCATACTCAGCAGTGTTATTTGTGTTGAAAAACTGCAACTTAAAAGAGAGAGGAATAATTTCTTCCTCGGGAGATATTAGCACGGCTCCGGCGCCACATCCACTGGTTGCACAGCTGCCATCAAATTGCAAGGTCCAGACCTTGTTAAGATCTTCTTCTTGGACGAGAACAACCATTTTGTCAGACTCGGTAGACAAGAAATAGTTCCCCATCCTTGATGATTCGAAAAGAATTTGAGCTTTGGGGTCCTCAGAGTTAGTAACCAAGTACTTCTTTTTTGATTCTGGCTCCAAAGTCTGCATTACACCTTTGACGGGGATTCTAGCCTTGGACCAGTCCATATGAATTTCTCCCCACCAACCTCACTGTACAAAAAATCCTTCCCAGCAGTATTCCATAGGCTGCTGGAATATCGGCAACGAGGACGGTCATTTTTACCCTTTTCTCTGGGAATGCCACGAATGCAAACTACACGTCTTTGATTTGACCAATCAACGGAACCTATTTGGTTTCTAAGGAATAACATCTGCCAAAAGGCTTGGTAAGGGTGAGGCCCAGAGCATGAGCAACTTTTGTCGGCATGACGTTGTCAGAAGCCCCAGAATCAATTATGCAGTTACTTAACTTGTGGCCATTGATTAGGAGGGAGAGGTAGAAGGGTTCTATCTTGCCTGATGTAGATGTTGAGGCAACATTTATGCGGGATGCAGGAGGAGTGGAAAGGATTCCTTTTGGGGAAACCTGGGGAGTTATGACAGCTTGACTTTGAATATACTTAGTCAATCTTATCAGTTGTTCGGGGTTTAACTGAAGATACTCAGCTTCAAACATTTGGATCTTGGTCTTTTTAGCATGGTCAATTATGTCAAATGTGGCCAAGGGTTGCACTGGTGAAGGAATGAGTCCCTCACTTCGTGATGGTAGGGTAGGATTATTGGTCTTTATGGGAATAAAAGAAGGCTGATTTGGAGGAGAAATGGGGGGAAAATATTTCCTTGTAAAAGACTTAACAGGGAGTTGAGTAGGAAGAGGATTACCTCTTTTAGCAATAGTTGGAGGCCGTGTTTGACACAGCCTTCTCCTTCTGCACATGGGCAGTGACCTCTGCTTCTTTTCCTTGTGAGTGGGTAAAAACAACATATGATTGTCCACTTGCATAGCCTTGTGTACCTTCCTCTTTGTCAGATTCTTCCTCCTCAAATTCCATATACCCGATAGTAGAGTTGCCAGTCGACTCACTGACGTCTTGATCATCTTCACCTTGAGACAAAGGTTCTTCATAATCTTGTTCCTCTTCTTCAATTTCGGCTAAGGCGTTAACCGGAGGAGCCTCAAGCGCCAACTGTGGAGTAGTTGCAGGTAAGCGCGGCCTTTGTGAAACATTGTTGGAAACGAAATTTCTTCGTGGAATATCCTGGTATGAGGAACCAGGGGAAGCTTGGGCTAACTGCTTCTTTAATGCAAGCAAGTCATTTGCCATCTTTTGAAATGCCAGATCAAACGAAGTAGTGGGCGAAGGGCCTGAAGATTTAGGCTTAGAGGATTCCCTTTTCAATTTGCCAGATATTATCAAATTATCTTCAATTCGGATGGCAGCAGCCCGGGTGAGAATCAAGGTAGCCACTTGCTCTTGCAGGAGTAAGAAACTTACTTTCAAACTCATAGCGTTTATGAAGAAACACTTCTGATTTTCTGGGTGTCGGAAGCATGGTGACAAAGACCCGGTTGATTAATGCATTGAACCTGGTGATAAAATCACACATGGTCTCATTGGCCTCCTTCTTCAGGTGAGTGATCTGTGATAACAATGCAAATGCATCTTCCGAAGGCTTGTACCTGTCTTCAAAAGCATCCCGCAAGGTGGCCCAACTGGTAATAGATCTGACTGGTAAATGCTGAAACCATTCTGCTGCAAGCCCTTGTAAAGTTTCCAGAAAAAGGTGAACTGACACATCTTCATGGGTCACATCTAGGATACTGCATGACATGATGAATGTAGATATGTGTGAATCCATGCTTTGGTTCCCACTCCCGTCAAATTTGGGAAAATTATTTCAGTTTCCATGAGGAAGCGCGTGAACTGGATGTGGTAAAGCCAGGGGCCCCATAGCATTTCCCCATGGTACCGCCATCTAGAAAGCTGGAAAAAGAACACGGTCTGGAAACACAGTTCCACTGAGCAGCAAGGCGCTACAAAGGGAAGTGGAGGCTCCTTGTGAAAACCGGTTCTTCCGTGGGGGTGAGGCGCTTCTGGCTGACCAATCAGCTGAACTTAGTCATGAAAAGCGCGCCAGTGTTATACTGAAATTGTGCCTTTGAAGTAGATCGAAAGTAGGATCGAATTCTCCACAAGCTCACCTGCTGCATGTAAATGGCTCACCCGCCAGCGTACCTTCCAGATCTGCAATGTTGTGGCACAGATTTAAATTTTCTTTTTGGTTGTACTTGCTGATTTTCTGGTTTTTTTTTGACAAAAACCAGTAGCATGTACTTTTCTAAATATTTAAATTTTATCCCTCATTTGAAAACTGATTGTGGTTTAATGACAAAGAACAACGAGGATAAAATGACAGTGAAGATTAGTAAGCTAATTTTTAGATCTAAAGTTGACTTTTTCAAAGAGTTTGAAATTTTTCGTAAACAGTCAAAAACTAAGATCTATGGCAAAATACAAATTTCTATAAAAACTCAGTGAACTAAAGGTTTCCAACTAGGCTAGATCTATGGATCTCAGAAGAAATTTTTTGATTTAGAGCACTTTTGCAAAAATTTTAGATTTTTAACAAAAAGTTAAAGTTTGCAAACAGGTAGTGATTTTTCAGATTTTTACTGATTTTCTATCATACCACTATCATAGATCTGATAGATCTGTTAGTTCCCCAACGGAGTCGCCAAAAACTGTTGGCTCAAAAATATGTCACTTGGGCAGATTTATGGATAGATGAGGCAACAGTGTGTTGGGCATAGCCCCTCTTTGAGTCAGCAAAGTGAAACTGGTTTATTGCTATTCTACTAGTAAGAATCTGTGCAAGTCTCACAATATTCTGCCTTTGGGGGTTTGGGATCTCATCCAAGTAGGGTGTTTCTGACTGCGGAAAGAAAGGAAAGGAAGAGAGGATGAAGAAAGATCAGATCCGAAGAAAGAAAAGAAATGAATTCCAAAGTAGAAAGGTTAGAGGGTTTATGTTTTGGGATTGGTAGTAAACAGAGCCAAACCTACTTGCATAAACAAACAAAACAATACTGATGAATAAATGACAATAAAAAAGAAGTAGATCCATCAAAATAAACACACAGATCTGACATAAGAAAGATCTAATGTAAATAACACATGTATTCAGCACAAAGTCTAAATATTGTATTAATATTTCCTTAATACAATATTTCCTTCTGTTACAAAAAGCTCAAAGTCTTTTCTTCTCACTTTTATTTTTCATCTAAAAGATATCCACCCTCAAATACAACAAGTATTTGAGTATATATAGAAGAAGGAGAAGGAAGGCAAAAAGGAACCAACCACCTATTTACATAAAATATACAAAATATCTACAAAAATATCTCAAAGTCATGTTGAATTTTGACAACTTGATGGATGACATCATCCCATGGTGCAACATGGATGATGTCATCATTTGTGCCAACATACTTTAGACATTTTACAAAAAGAAAGTCGAAGGAGAGAGAGAGAGAAGAGAAAGAATTCATTCATCGTTGTCATCCTGTGGCCGAAAGGGGGTATCTTGCTTTTGCTACTGTTCAGGTGACGAGATGTGGAATTGGGCACGGTATTCCATGAACTTGCTGATCATGGGCTCTAGTTGATCCTAGGAAGGATCCTTGTGTCGCTCACTGATCACCTCACAAGTCTCCCGCTCGTCTATGAGCTTCTCAGGGAGTTTGGAATATTCTTTCTCTGCTTCTATAGGAACCTGATGAAGTCCTGACAGGCCAGCAGGTTATTGATGGATTCCGCGTCAAAAGTGACCTCTCACCCCAGCCCTTGTGAAATGATCTCCTTGAAGATCTGGATGGTTTCATCAACTTTCCTTAAGGCGAAAGGAGTAATTAACCCTGGATACATGTTGAGAATGATTTGTTCCATTTGGTGCATCGCATCTAGGGATTCTTCCTTTACCTTATCGATCTTTTCAAGGACGAATTCCAGTTGATCCATCCGGTAATCCAGAGTGGAAAGGATTTTATTGAGGGCCCTGGGGTGACCAAAAATGCCAGACTTGACCAGGTCTTTGACTGAACAGTCGAACATTCTTTGAAATGTCTCACGCTGCAGCCTAGCATGGTCCAGCTCTTCTGATATATGCCCTGCTAACACCTGGAGTTCTTTGTTCACCTTGTTGATGTTTAGGTACAAATCGGTGAACTTGGTGATTACGCGTTCAATGTCCTTGAGGATCTGGCTCCTCCAAGTGGAAACTGCTAGGCCCTGCTTGCCGATCTTTGCATATTCATTAATTTTATCTTGGCTCAGAGGCTCAGGAGTCTCGGTGGCAGTTGTGGGAGGTGCACTGCTCATCTTCTATAAGGCTTGGAGTAGATGTTTATTTTTCTCTTTCAACAACCTTTTCTCTTCTTTTTCCTCTTGAAGTTTCTTGTAGAGGGTGTCGACTGCAGATAGGGCCTCTCCCTGAAGGCTTTCAGAAGACATCCCCATTGTGACTTGAGTCACTGTGTAATCTATCGAGGACAGATCCTTTGTATCCTTTAGAGGATTGGGGTACGCGATCTCCATTACCCTCTCTCCCGAAGCACTCTGAGAGAAGCGTGTGATGGGATTTTACTTCTTTACCCTTTTGACGGGATCATGGAGAAGTCCATCGGAGCGATGGGAACTTTCCTTTTCTGCTGACTTAGGTGCTGGGAGATCTAGGCTGGACTTATGGGAGAAGGACCAGAAATAGAGAAGGGGGAAGCTGTAGTAGTAGAAGGGAAAAACATGGAGACACTTAGAGGCGGCATCGAGAGGGAGGCCGAGGAAGTGCTCACGGGAGGAAGAGATACTGTAGGAGAAGAAGACATAGGAAGGGAAGGGAGCTCAGAGATGAGGGAAGAAATGGAGGGGGACAGATCCGCGAGAGAAGAGAAGATAGATGAAGAAGTAGGAGGAACAATAGAAGAAGGGGGAGAGGACATGACCAAAGGAATGGCTGCTTGGGTCACCTGAGGAGGGGAAGGAGGGGAAGGAGAAGGAACAGAAGGGACCTTAGTTGTTATAGCAGTGGCGACACCCTAAGTGGATGGGCCTATTGGAACATCTTCCGTTGTTTCTTTCTCTGGGGAAGCCAGAGTTACAACTTGTTCAGGTGCAGCGGAAGGAGGAATTTCAGGAGCTTCTTCTTGGGTGGAGCTGGATTCACCCTCTTTTCCTTTTCCTTTTCCTTTTGGTTGCTATTTAGCCCGAGGAGGTGTGTTGCCCAATGAAGAGGTTGTGAAATCGACCCCGAGGTAGATGAGCCCGTTCATTCGGCACCAATGCTCTGTTCTACGCAGAGTTTCTTTGACCCTTTCCTCAATTTTCTGAGGGGCTTTAGTTCTATCAATTATCGTGAAAGGCCAATCGTCCCCACCTGTGTCAAGATACACTTGATCCACTTCCTCTTTAGTAGTTTGATAGCCTTTGGGGATGATGGCTACCCCGTACTCAATGATTTCTGCTAAGGCCAAGCGAGAGTGATCCTTCCTCCTGAGCTCAACCTCATGATATATGTCGATGTAAATATCTTCAATCTGAGGGATGTGGATAGGGTCAAGCTTGGCCCTAGGAAAACAATTTCTCTAATTGAAAGTCGGCCTTGTTGGGAAGTCATGTTTCAGATTCAGCAGCTCTAGTTCTGCAAACTTATCTTTTGCCTTGTGGTGAGTGAGACATGTATATCTACCTACTGTGAGGGGGAAAGGAGTTCCACCCTTCTTTCTCTTTAGGCACTTTTCATGATAAGTAACAAGCTACCTCGACAACTCCAACAGGATCAACTTGGGCCCGGTATATCTTGGCAGTCTAGTCGGTTCCCCCAAGAAATTGACTACCCGTAGATAGGTAAACATGGGGAATTGAGTGAACAGGGCCCCCCACTTCTCAGTAGCTACTATTATGCTCTTGGTCGTTTGACCGTGAGTCATATTCGACCTCAATAGGTAGATGATGAAGTAGAAGAATGCATCATTGATCTTTGTGAATTGAGGGATGCTATTTTCCAGCCTCAGCTCTGGATAATATTCATATATTTTAACTTGGGGCCAAACCCCACACCGCATCAGAGCTAGATAGTCCCTTTCGGAAGCTGCAGCATAGACCACATAGGAGTTCATATAGAACCTCCCCGTTGTGTTGAGTTGTTGTAGCTGCTTCGATATTGTGCTGCTTATGATTTCTGCCCATTCAAAGCGTTGATCGGGCACATTTTTGTTCATTGTTTCAAGGTACCACAACATCCACTTGTGAAAGTAATGGGCATCAGGAAGCCCGAAGACTCTGCTTAGGAACGTAATTGTGTTGCTGAGTTCCTCTGAAAAGTCACTGCAATGAATGACTTGTGGCCACCGAGTCACTACTTTTTGTTCTTGAGATAAACTTCATTCATTAGCCGCATGCACTGATCTTCATTGTCGTCCCAGGCCTTGATGCAATCTTGTTGGCTGATGGCCACAAAGTGCCAGTGATGAGGAATGCCGAGCATTATCTCAAAGCGGCAGGCAGTGAGGTTAATTATAACCTCGCCCTTCTCACCATGGACACATCTTGTGTCTTTTTTGTAGCATCGGGCTACCACCATCATAAATTCATTGTTTACGAAACTAACTGGGATCCCACCAGCAAAGTGCAGGGCACTGCCTATCAGCTTGTCCATCCATGGACTTCTCGTGACCCTTTGGGTTCTGGCCCAGAAATCCCCCATGTCAATATGACCTAGCTCTGAGTCTCTGATGTCTAGGTCACACTCTGCTTGGGACTCGGGCATTCTGACCCTCTGATACTTATACTTCATTTCTTCTTCTGTGAGCTTGGCCTTGCCTTTAGATTTGATAGGTTTCTTGCTTGATGTTGACATATGTTCTTCTGAACTTAGTTGCTGATCTGTAACAATAATAAGTGAAACCCAACACAAGAAAGCCATGTCAGCCGTCTGATTTTCCATTGAAATGTTGACAGAAGAAAGAGTTAGCAATTTTAAGGCTTCAGGGTGCATGGCGCATGAATACTGCATGATGCATTCTTTGTTGCTGTAAGCACATGTGCACCTGCATCATATGTATGCGTTTTGTAAAGGGTGCACGGATTCTTTATGTTACACGGGAACAAGATGCGCCTGTGGCGCATATATCTTTCATGTTGCATGGAACTTTGGTGCACCAGAGGTGCATATAATATTTGTGTAAAATATGCTTTTTGTGCACTTAAGGGAACTTGGCGCGGCACATGGAAGGAATGCATAACATGATGTTGTTGCAATGAGGGATGTGCCTGTGCTATTTATAGCTTTGCACTTGGCGTGGATAATTTCTATGTTGCACACATGCAGGCTGCTCTTTGTGTAACAGGGGCGACAGATGCGCCATTGGCGCAACTGTTCTTCATGTTGTAGGCTGTGCTAATGCGCCAAAGGAGAAGAAAAATACAATTTCTTTTTAAGCATCAGTTCTCTCTCTGAGGGGTTTCTATGTTGTTAAGCCTCCTTTTGCAGGGTCATTTGGGGTGATAGAAATGGCTTTAAACAAAGGGTTCTAAGCTAATATTTCAGGACAAAGCTTCCTCTACCAGCAGATCTAGAAAGAGGGGGAAGATCATGTGGAAAGACAATAGGGGGGCAAGTTCATGATTTCATTCTTTTCAATCCAATTCATACCCACAAGCAGCCAAAAACCACAAACACGAAGCACAAAAGAAAGAGGACCTCTTACCCAGATATTTATAACGAAGAAATGTGCAAATGTGTCCACAAAGCAATTCGAAAGCAACAGGGCTAGTGCATAGAGAGGTACAGAGAAAATCACATGATTTTCATTGGTGATAATGATAGCGTAGACGGGCCTATTTATAGGCGAGGAAGCAATAAATGTGCCACCAACTTTTTAAGTGGCGCACCAAAAGTGCTGTCAACACAAGAAAACATGCGCCCTTTGGTGCACCAAAACACTTGTCAACACGATAATATGTGCGCCTATGGCGCACCGAAAGTGGTTTCGATAGAGGAATATGTGTGCCCTTTGCGCACCAAAAAGGGGCGCAACAAAAGATATGTTGTCAGGAAGGTGCACGCACCTTGGCGCATGTAGGAAAGACTCAACATAGAGAGGTGTACCAAAACGCATGTTGACACAAGAAAGCATGCGCCAAAGGCTTTAAAGGGGGCGCATGAACATTTGATGTTGCACAGTTATTATATTCGCCCACCCAAAAAGACCACAAACGGCTAAGTCCAGAAAACTAGATTTCCCGGGAAGGGATTTTGCAACGTTCCGAATGCAAGAAATCCCCAACGAGGGGTTGGAACAAAATTTTTGGTAGGGTTATCTGTAAAATTTCCCTTGCCAATTTTACGGGATAACAGGTCTTGAGGATTCAATTTTAATAGTATGTTGAACCTGGGTGTATTGGTGTTATCATTGATGTCAGGTGGTATTGATGGAAAATATGTGAGAAGTGAAGATAATATCAATCAAGGGCATGCAAGTTGATTGGTAGTGCCTTCTTGATGCCTTCTTGGTATTTACAAATTGGTCTCATCATGTCTTCTTAAACATTCATAATGATTTTAGGGTGTTATAGGATTGGAAAGTGACGTAGGTTCCTACTAGAGGTATGGATATGTTTTGTGTGATTTTCTCATGTGTCCTAGAGGTTTGAAATGGTGTTTCAGGTATGTGCAAGAGCTTCTAGGGTGATCATCAGGTAAGGGTGTTGCAAGTCACAGTTGGAACTAGCCCATTTAGGCCTATTTTTAAAGCCTAATGAGGTATAAGATCTCAAATCAGGACATTAAAATCCTATGTAAGCATGGTAGGATACTAGGAAAACTTCCTAGAGCATTTATGATAATTTACAAGGCAATACTTTATCTCTTGGAGGCAAGTTTGAAGTTTTCACTAAAACTACCTTTTAGAACTAACAGTGGAAGCTTGGAAAAATGAGATCTATCTTGACTGTACATTATCATTTATGATAAATAAAGACATGAGGCATGTAGAGGGAGGTGTTTTAGTGCTCTGGGTGAAGTTTCATGAAAATTTTAAGAATATTGTTGAAGATATTAAATTTTTACCAAAACTGGGTAAAGTGAGGAGGGCTAAAATAATGACATGTATTATTAGCACTCAAACAAAATTTACAATCATTATTTAGATAAATAATAATAGGATTTTATTAAGACCACTCCAAGACTGAATTTTTTCAAAAAATTTAAGGACAAATGGTTAACGAAAATTTTTCAATTTGTCTCAACCACTCAATGTTGTATAAGTCTCCTCCTAGGTAAGAATAATGGCATTCTTGTTCCTCTTGTTTAAGAGTTCTATACATATTTTGACATGTTTTGAAGAATTTTAGCTACACAATGCAAATTTTAAGATTCCAAGTTGAATATCTATCTATGGAACATGGTAGGTGATGTGGTATTATATTTCATGAATATATTTGATCAAGTTCAGTTTTGTTTAGTGTGAATTCAATCCAACTTCCTTCTCTTCTATTAAAAGGATTCTCTAGCTAAACCTGTCATAGTGTTTGAAGAAGGGTTTTGTGAGTGTACATGATGTTGAGATGAGAAATGAATGTTAGCATCTTCTACAGGTCCAAGATAATTGGTTGAAGCTCATAGCTTCTTTGGTTGAGTTGTGTGAAGGTATATTTTTGCATTTCTTTTCAACTTCCCTCTATAGGCATATCAAGAAGGTTGATTTCTAAGTGGTGCTTGAAAATTTCACTCTATAAACTATGCATGAAAGCTATTGGAGATAGTTAATATGATCTTTTTGAAGTGTTCATTCCATATATAGTCATGTATGTGGAGATTTGATAAATAGGATGCTTCAAAATCAATATTTCTCTATTATAAAAGGTTAGGAGCTTCTCAAAAATGTTCCTTATATGTTTTTCACAAATATTTACACTAGTAGAACATCAAATTATTGAAGATTGGGTATCTCATTATGTGATAGTCAAGATGGTAAGTACATTTGGCCTAAAATCATGAATTCCTTCAATCATTTTGTTCAAAATAAGGTTTGGAATTGTAGTAGTAAGCCATGGTGAACTATTCATACTATTATATGGACATAAAATTAAAGAACAATGTGTTAAAGGCTTCAAAACACATGACTATGGTTTAGATCTTAAAATCCCAACTATGCAAAGCTTAGAGATCAAGTTAACTTGATCTAGTAGGCATGATATCAAAAATTTCCTTGACCCAGAGAGATGTGAAAATGTATTTAATATTTTTGAAATATGTCATTACAATCTTGTTGGACTGAGAAAGGTGTGGAGTTTATTAAACCTTGAAGATAGAACTATGTCCTAACAAACCCTATCTTAGGTCATAGTTCATGAAGAAGATTATCAGTGCACTGTTTCCTTGATTATTGTAGATGTCCTGATGTGTAGAATTCCTGCAACATTAACACAATTTTTTTTGAAAAGATTTAGGTTCAAATTCTCATTCAATAACTCAAGTCAAGATTGTATTCTTGAGTTCAAGCATCAAGTGTTCTCATAAGTGTTCAAACAAGGTTTTAACAAAAAAGTAACGAAGAAGGAGGTTGTAAATACCTATAAAGAATGTTTGAGACTCATGTAATGCTTGTGCATGATGAGAACTATTAGAATTAAGCCACACATTTGTTTAAAATAATTTCACTCTCCAAAGGATGAGTTGGGAAAAAAATTTCAGTTACAAAATGAATCTTGTAGGGGTTAGAGGGCATGTTACAGGTGAAATCAGAGCATCAGTAAGTTTAGAACTTATCTCTACACGTCATCTAAATAAAGGAAATATTGGAAGGCCTAACAAGTATGTATTTGTAACTGAAAATGATCAGATACAGTAAAAACATCAAATGGTAGTTTTTACATGAAGAATTTTCATCTCCTTGCATGTATGGAATTGTGATCAAGTTGAAAAGAATTTGAAGTTGAAGAGAAAAGCTCCTTATTCGTGAGTTATTGTTGTTTATAAAAATCTATTTTTTTGCATGGATCTGTAGTTGAAGCTTTGGAGAAATTTTCTGATGTAAGTTGAATATATAGAGGTGTCTAGAATAGATATATTATCTTAGGTAAAGTATGTAACATGAAATCATCTTAGCCAGCAATAGGAGTTAGAGAATTTCATATTCATGAAGTAGAGAGCATGATTCAGAGTACAAAAAATATTTTGATACCTAATATTAGTATGTGAGTTAAGAGAACAAATAGGTGGTGAATTGATGATAACATATCTATTCGTTTCTCAAATGTACACCCGCATCTTAGATCTCAAAAGGGCCAAGGTGTTTGAGACCACAATAGAACCATCCCCAAGTTGTGGGACCTTGCAAGATTGGGACAGATCTCTGGAGAAGCCCGGTTCCTCTATCTATTTCTACTACTACTACTACTACTACTACTACTCCTAGTACTGAAAGGGGAAACTAAGCTAAAAATACCAAGGGACCAAGGAAAGAAGTATAACATGAATTAAACTACACTAAAAGGTGATAGCACCAGAAAAGAGGGGTGAACACTATCTGTTCTGAGTGAGAATGATAGGGAATGTGTGAAAGAAGGCTAGGCACAAGTAGCACAATGAAATACTCATTCACCATATCATTCTCATGGAACACAACCAAGTATGGAACTACAGGGGACTTGAATAGCACAAAAATACACAATTCAAGAGAAGAGGAAAGGAGAAGGAATGCAAACACGTTAGGACAAAGAATAGTCACAAAATGATGCTTCTATTACTTCTGAAAATGCATAGAACGGTTACAATGATAAGGAGGCCGATATCCACATGCAAGAGCCAAGTATGGAGGTCTGCAACTCAAAATATGAAGTCCTTAGCAACATGCATAAGGATATAGAGTGTCCAACCATTTGAATATGCCTCTTCATTACAATATATAGGAAGAATAAGAGAGAGAATAGGGAAAAATTTGAATCCTGCTTCAACCACCTCGAGACGCATTGAATCCTACTTTGACAGCTCAACCAATATCAATCAATGCCTCTCTCAAATCTTCCCCAAATCTATCATGTCTGGCTCCCTAGTGGATCAAATCGAATCAGATCTGGTAGTTGGAGAAATCAGGCTTTGTATTAATGTCCTGGAAGACGTTTTCCCATTTTTCACCCACCAAAGTCTATTAAGAATGATATTTTATATTTTAATGGTGTGGAGGGTGTCGAGATGTTTCCAAAAAGTCTTCTCCAACCCAAATCTAAGTTTCCAGTCAAAAGATATGGCCATTTGAATATTTGGATCACGGGCGTGCAATATTTTTAAGAGTTTGTCATACCAGGTCCATGTGATAGCCTTGCACACCTTGGAGATTCGGCCTCTACCTTTCACTTTTGAAGACATGCCAGACTGACATGTGGCAGCCTATACGAGCTCCTTGGGATTCTCTGTATTTTTCCTGAGTCTATTTACTTGGTGGGGCCAAAATTCTGACCCTGGACATGTGGCGGCTTGACGCTTGTTTAGAAACCTACCCCAAATTTAATCTTTGAAATAGCGCCACGCTGACACTTGGCACTCTCCGCTGGCCTGCCTCTGCTTTGACTATTCAATCCCAAACCCATCCTTTTATGAAACCAGACACGTGGAGGCTTCGTGCTCATTTAAAAACCTGCTCAATATTTTACCTTTAAAGAAGCGTCAGCTTGACACATAGAAAGAAGGTGAACACGTGGAATGTGGGCACAAGGGAGAAGTGGAAGAAAGAGGGGAAGAGTGGCATGTGCAGAAAAAAGAGGCACAAGGGGGAAGAAAAAAGAGGAAAATTAAAGTGTGTGTGACGCGCGGGATCGAGAAGAAAGCATGCGAAATGGAAATATAGGGGTGGCGCGCACGCACGAGAAAGGAAGAAAAGAGGGTGATTGAAGGAACTGAATCTATGTAAGCATGTAAGAGGAATAGTAGGGACAACTGATTGGAAGGTAAGTCTATAGATTTGTGTGCAAGGAGTGTGTGAAAGGATAGGAAAGAAAGTGGGCGTGCAGGAGTAAGGCATGCAAGGGAAAATGGAAGGATATAGAAGAATGCGAAGGGGAGAAGGATGTGTATGCAAGTTATCCAAATCACTAGGAGAGTTATTTGGATAACAATATCCTATGATCATAAGTGAGTGCTAGTATGTGTGAAGGGGAACAAAGTGTGAGAATGAATATTTAATAACCATGACTATGAAAGATCTTAGGGACATGTAAAATAAGATGTTATGTCCTCTTTAATGAGTTAGTTGCAGCAACATGTACATATGAAAGTGTGAGTGTTTGAGAGGGTGGTTAAATAGAGAATCATGAAGAGAATGAGAGTGTGAAGGAAAACTGGTATGACATTGAATGATGTTAATTATGTGATCAAAAGAGAAGTGAATTAGGAAGATAACTGAGAAGAAGAATAAGTTGATTTAGTGGTCATAATCTGTTGTGTGAGATAACAAATTTAGAGTGATCAAAACCTTACAAAAGTCTAAGTAGCAACTTAGTAAATGGGGAGTTGAAGCTTCCTTGTAAGTTAAAGCTTACATAAGGTCAGTAGGTGCTTGAATGAATTTGGGAGTTGAATCTTCCATGCAAGTAGAAGCTTTCCAAAGATCAAGAATTTGCTTAGCTAAATTTTGGAGTTGATGCTCAACTGTGAGATCATTGTAATCTTTACAGAACAATTTTGTCTAAGTTAGTGATTTTATTTCAGGGTATTTTTTCCCTTAAAGGATTTCCCACATTAAATCATGTCTCTTTGTGTTTACTTTCATGTTGATTGATTGTGAATTTTTTTTGGCTTTATTGTCAAAAATTAAGTGAATTGAATTGTTTGTTAAAGTTTGAATAGACATTGATTCAACCCCCCTCTTAATGCCTGATTTCAAATGTAGTAGGTGATGATTCAAAGTTCCAAGATGTTGCAAGTGGGAAAATAATCAAGAGGTATGTTTCTAAGATCATTCATGAAGTCATGGTGCATGATTAGTGTGTATAATACACTTGAAGGTATTATTTTCTTTCCCAAGTCAACGAGAGAGTATACATCAAGTCCAAGGGTCTATGATGCCATAAATAGTGTGTGTTGCCAGAGAATATTTCTGAGTGGTTTGTATATAGGTTGTGAGAAGCATCCTTAGATCATGTCTTTGAATATTTGTTGGTATACTTTCCATGAGTACTGATTAATTGAGTCCCAATAGCCCAACATATCTATCAAGTCATAAAAAATAGAGCTCTAAGTGAATTGAATCATAAAGGACCTACAAAATCATGTAAAAAATTCTGTTTGAGATTCAAGTATGTTCAAAACTAGAAAAGTGAATGTGTATCTATGTCACAACAATGAAAAAGCTATCAATATTTTCTAGGTTATCATTATTATCAAGTGTTATCAATGTGTATACCTGTCAAGGTTGTCAAGGTTTTTAATGTTATAAATGCTAGCAAGATTGTTAATGTTACAAAGTTTTCCAAAGTTTTCAAGTGTTTCAAATGTGTCAATTTCATACCCATCATCATATGTGTGAGAATAAGGGTCAAATGCTCCAAACTTGTCATCTCCTCCATAAAATTTGACTGCACGGTCCATCAAGAAAGAGATCATCAAGAGTGAATTCATCAAGCTCTATGTGCTAGAAAGGCTCAAAAAAGTATAAGGTGTTATCAACTATGATAATTCCAAATGAAATGGAACCCATATCTGAACTCTTATGATTTTCCCAGATGTTTCATGAAGGACTCAAGGCTTGCAAACAATTCTTAATCCAGTGAACAATGAAGGAATCAAAAATATTATCAGTCTGAAACATGAAGAGAACTTTAGACATAATGTTTTGAGCTATGTTTTTAAGTTAATCAAAGATCAAAAATTTTATATCAGTGCAAAATAATGTCAAACTACAAGTTGTCACAGTCAAAACATGGTCTGCAAGAGAATATTTAAATGGTGGCCACAGTCATGAAATAGTGTTGTTAAGATTTCAAATCATATCCCTTATGTTTTGAAAAAATTAAAAGTATCTTGAAGGTCTATTAAAGTAATGTTATATTGCAAAATTGGTACATTCATAAATTAAATATTCATCCTAAACAGTGAAGTATTTAAGACCTCTTAAACAGAGCCTTTAAGTGCATTCCAAGCCTGAAAATTACCTAATGGAAGTCAATATTGAATGAAATTATCTCTTAGCATATGAATTATGGTGCATCAAAGCATGGCCAATCATCTTAGCATAAGCATACATCATGAAGTGGTTGTAAAACTTGTAAAAGAAAAACAAATTTGGGATCTCATGTGTAAACATGTATTGAAGATTGAATCATCAAGTAATAGGACAATTGATTTGATTGGTAGGAACACACAAGTCAGATTAAAGGTTATACTAATGTCAAGGTTCATGAAGTTTGAACCAAGAAAATAACTCATACTAGAAACCAAGGAATGTAAACTCGGACATATAAGGGTCAGTCAAGAAGTTAACTGTGTGATAGAGTCATCTTTGAAGGAATATGTGAGTAAAATTGATAAGATAAAGGTGTTGGATGGTTTATAAAACATGTTAAAGATTTAAAAAATCATCACTAGGCTCTTGAAGTCACCCATTTAATGTGGAAATCCATCCTATCATGTGCCTCATGAAATATGGTTGTCTCACTTCAACTCATGAAGAAAATCAAGTGATAATACTCTGTTATGAGTAACTCAAGATGATGAGATGGTAAAAAAGTATCCTTCCATGTGAATGTCAAAATAGCATGGTCAAGTGTTGAGATCAACTCAGTGAGTTAAGGTTGATATTTCCTTGAAAAGCTACTCAAGACCCCAGTTCTAAGGGTATAGAAAGAAATGACATTAGTATAAATGACAACGAGTTAATGAAACCCTCGTGTTCAAGAATTTCCAAGTTGATATGGGTGAAATGAAGTCATCTATATCTTTTAAGATCATAAAGAGACTATACAAACTGTTAAGAAGTAAAGTGCAATAATTGCATGCACAATTCTAAAGAAAATTTTAAATAATCTAGATCTTGAAGTGAGGTAGTGTTTAAGGAAAGCATGGTATACAAGTTTAGAAGACATTTAATGTTATATTGTATGATGTTCATGAGTCTAAATCATAAGACAAAGTTTTTGTGAAGTTCAGAAGTTTAATGGAGACAAAATTCAGTTATTTACCGACCAAGAGAATGAGAAACAAAAACCTTCCAAGGTATAACGTGTATGAAGCTCCACTAGTAAATTATTCACATGGTTTAATTATATACAAACCTATGGAAAAATTTACAATTCATGTATTAAGATGGTTATAAGGATTTTACACCTTACCGAGTAAACACAGTGTTGACATTTAGGGTTTTGAATGAAATTGCCCTAGGACCCTCTAAAATTGGAATTTTTCTCTAGAACTTGATAATATCATGGTAAGAGACCCTTTAAGATGATTATGAAGTATTTTTGATAAAACAGTGCCAGAATTGGATTTAATCATGACAGTCTAGAGGAGGGCGGACATGCATAATTAGTGACCTAATAAAAAAGGTCAATTAACAAAGGAAGTAGGCTTAAAATTTGAGATCAAAACTTGAATCTTTGGATACAGATATAACCCTAAAATGGGTGCTCAAAAAGGTTTATTTTGAGTTTCATAACCACATGCATGAGAAGTTATGGCTAAAATAGATTGGGGATAGGACTAGTAGAGACCAAGAAGGCTAGGAAGGTAAAAGAGTGATAGAGAAATAAGCTCTTAGAGTTGTCCAATAAAATTTTGCACACATCATATTATGGATAAAGGGTGTTTGAAGACCTTATCATTTTTTATGGGTAGGCCTAGAATATTCTAGACATAAACCATGCAAGATTTTGATTTTGAGAACACTAGAAATGGTAGTTTGAGAAAAATAGGTGCAAGAATGATATGTTGATCTTTTGGTATCGAGTTGGTGATTGTATTAGCATTATTTGATGAGTATGGAATAAAGTACACAGGTTGAAGAGGTTATTGAATGCTATCAAGCCAAAATTTGCTTGTCTTGGAGAGTGAGAGATAGAGAAGACAAGTGGAGAAAGGCAAGTGCAAAGTGAGTTGTTTGAACAATGAGAAATTTGATGGATAGAATGACATTGAATGGAGGGTATAAAAAAAGTGGAGTGTTTGTTGAAGGTGCTTCTGTAGGTTAAGAACAACGTTCAAGGTCTGAAATATCATTCTATAGGTCAGAGAAGATCAACTCAAGGTAACTGCAAGGGGGAGCAATCTTTCAAGCATAATCAGTTGAATTGACATAAATAAAGACAAAGAACACTGAAGAGCGACTTCAAGACTATATGAATAATGTTGATTCATTCTCATGACTTGAGGACAATAAATGAAGACTTAATCATCCATGGATAGGTAAATGAAGATGGTATAAACCTAGGGGGATCAAGAAAGATATATTTCATGCAATTTATGATGAACTATGGATGGAAAAAGTTGGCCTAAAATGCACTGAAAAGTTGCTTTAGGGAACTCAATCCTAGATTTGCCTATAATGAGCATATGGAGGAATTGAGCCTAGAATTGAATTGTCTCGGCTAAAATTAACATATTAATGTGCTAGGAGACTATTTTCACCCATGTATCATGTTTTTGGCATGTATATGTGACATGAATGCATTTTCTCAGGGGGAAATAGTGAATTTGATGCATATTGAAGACCAAAATACGACTAAGGAAAAGAAAGAAAAAGGAAGATTCTAAATCATGAGCTTGGTTATTGTTTCCAATCAAAATATAGGTCAAGCAAAATGATGCAGAAGTAGATCATCAACTAACAATAGGTACTTTGTCATTAATGCAAAAAGTGGGGAGAAGACTCTGGAGGTTTTTTCATCAATGACAAAAGGGGAGATTGTTGGCATGAGGATGATGATTTTATATGAATTTCAAAGGAATATCAATGAAAAATAAGGATGCAAGAGAGATAAAGGAGATATTGGAGTGAGTCAGACAAGGTAGGACAGGTCAAAGGCTTGAGAATTCCTAAGTAAACATTAACTTATTGAATAGCTAGAGACAAGTAAAAACAAAGTGATGATGTGATAACACACCATGATGATGTCAAGAATAGTATATCATGTATATGATGAGGAAACATGGTCAAAAGGATGAATGAAGGGGCGTGTGAGTTAATTTTGTAAGACTAACTCAGCTCGGGATG
Source organism: Taxus chinensis (assembly GCA_019776745.2). Taxonomy (NCBI): domain Eukaryota; kingdom Viridiplantae; phylum Streptophyta; class Pinopsida; order Cupressales; family Taxaceae; genus Taxus; species Taxus chinensis. The sequence continues at coordinate 629,970,983 of CM034149.1, forward strand.
CCTAATCCCTATGCCTAGTTAGCAAAGTTACCTGGAATGGTGAAGTGAAGGCTTGAGGATACTTGTGAAGCATGGTAAAATTATGAAACACATTATAGGACATGTTTAATGGGCCACATGGTGAATAATATTTCAGAGATCATGAGCTAAAATTCAAATTAGCTCAATTTGGCCTATTTCAAGTAACTATCATGAGGTATGAAGCAAGAAAATCCATAACAAGATAATGCAAACATGGGAAGTGAATAGAGACATTTTCAAGAGTCCTGAGATGAATAATCAGCTCATAATTCAACATTAGAGGCATTTTAAGGGTCATAGGTATGATTGCCCTTCAAGACAAACATGTTTAACATGCCCAAATGAGATGGGATTGGAAGTTTTAGTATGAACCGGGACAAAGTGACCACTAGAGATCATGGAGGAGGTAGTCATTAAGGTGTGGAAAAATTTGAGGACATAAGGAGGATTTTTGTGCAAGATATTACATTTTACCAAAACCAGGTTAAGTAAGGTATGGTGAACTAACACTCTGACTTCTTAGAATTCAAGATAGGTTTTGGAGCCTCCTTCGGATAAATCATAAGATAATTTTTTTAATAAAATATGGATAAAAATATGTTACAAAAATTATGAGGTCAAATGGATGAGATATAAGAAAGTTCTATCCATTTTTGTGAAGTTGTCTGAAACCCTCCTAAACCCTAGTTTAGATCAGTATGAAGAAAATTATCTGGTTAGGTACTTAAATGGAATTGTTTTACTTGTTTATGAATTTTATATTGTATATTTTTTCTCAAATCATATTTCCATGGTGATTTTATCTCATGACTTATGGTGCACCCCATAAGCAAACATATTTTTTTTGAAGAATTATGTGTACATAAAAAACTTGTAAAAGAACCCATGCTAAAATTTTAGGTGAAGGATATTGGGTATGTGTTCTTGATGATCATGAATTTATCTAGACAACTCCTTTAGATAAATTTGATGTTATAAGTCTATTAGTCTCTCTATCATTTGAAAATGCTAGAATGCAAGACTAACCTTAAAGGTATGAAGAGTATACATGATGAATTTCATCATAAAGTGATTGTTTTTTTTTTCTTGAACATCATGAAGGTATATCATATGATCTCTAAATGGGTTTTTTTGTTTTATGAATTGTTTCATGTATAAACTTGAGTGATACAAAACTTCCCTTTTGTCAACTAGGTATGAGAAATGGAGGTGTAATTGTGTTTTTTCCTTATAAAATATGCAAATGAGTACTTTAAGTTGATTAACATGTCCCATGTGAAGTGTTATGTTTCTTGGTTCATCATGAAAATAATTTTTTTGTATTTGGAATCCCATTCTACAAGACTAGTTTTTGGATCTTTAAAACTCAATCTGGTCTGTCTTTGAGATGCAATATTTTCCATGCTAAAATATTTGAATTAAAACTTTATGATAATGTTAAAATATTAAAAATATCAAGATATTACAATAAATTTAAGGCTTGAGCCATTATTAGTTGTTTAGACAAATTTATACCTCTTATTGTGAGGACTAATTTTCTAGGTCTACAACTCCATCAGGACCTTGTTCAAATCAGTGTGTTTTGATGAGAATGGATGTGTTTGATATTCTCGAAGTTGGTTAATGTGAATAATATGTCCCAAAAAATATTATCCAACCAACAAAAATCTTTGAAATTACATATACTTATGTTGGTGAAGCAATCTCTTGACTGGTTTTTGAAGAAGCCCTATATTTGCACACTAGCATGAAAATATGAGCTCTAATGGAGATCGTGGAAGAAATGGAGTGTTAGGAATGATTTTAGGAGGTTATAGAGCACATTAATATTAATTGTAACTTACATTCATGTACATCACACTTTGAAAAATTTATATCAGTTAGAAGACAAGAAAACTCGTCATAAGGAAGAAGACAAAAAAAATAACAGAGCAATTACAAAAGAGAGGTCAAAGGTTAGATGTAAGTTGCAAGAGGAATATCTACAATTGTGGAATTAATTTAAGTATATTTTGTATCTACATAAATATTGTAACTTCCATGAAATTTTTTATAAGTTATGCACATGAAACAAACATTATATCATGTGTAAACATTGCTAAAAATTAGTTTGTATGATGTCATCTTTTTCTTTCGATTCGAATTGCCAAGTGAATTTTAAGAGTTGTTTGTGAAAGGTGAAGTGTAAGGGACTTTCAAGAGTTATATTTTGATGTTTTTAATATCGAAGTGAAGGTATGAAGGTTTTTTTAAAATGTATATGCTATTGTAGGTGCAGAAAAGGCATGAAAATCAAGCATGAATCTAGTGTGTTGAGGACTAAAATTATGCAACAGATTTAATTATGAAAGGGAATATGTTTGAAAGGTTATTACAACAGATGAAGGAGTGTGATAAAATAAGGAATTAATATAGAGAAGTGATCATAATCAATTGTGAGATATAACACAAAATAAGTGCTCAAAAATTGTGAAGAAGTTTAAGTGGATGTTTAGCATTCAACGAGTTCATGCTTCCTTGTAAGTGGTAGCTTACAGAAGATCAAGTTGAAGCTTGCTAAATTTCAAGTGGAATATTAAATAAATTTTAGAGTTATAGCTCTAAGTTGAGTGGATTCTCAACATGAAATCATTGTAATAATTACAAGACATTTGAGTCCAAGATAGTTCTATGGTTTCAGTGGGTTTTTCACTCTTGAAGGGTTTCCCACATTAAATTTTGTGTCTTTGTGTATGTTCTTTTATTGATTTATTTTGTAATTTTGTGTTTTCATCATAACAAGGTTAAGAAAATTTAATTGTCTATAAAATTTTGAATGAACACTGATTCACCCCCCTCTCAGTGCCTATAATTTTCAATAGACTCGCTTCCTAGGAATATGAAATTTCAAGAGTGATGAGGATAGGAGAAACTTTATGTGGGGGGGTAGATGAGAGGATATATCATAATGTTCTAAATTGGAATGGCTTCTACATTCCAAAGGGTTTTTAATTATTGATTGAATGTATGTTTTGAGGTTACATATTTTACATCAAGCAATTAAATTTTAAATTCTTCCATTTCTTGTCTTATGTTCCTCTACTTTCTCTTTCCAACTTTGCATACATGATAATCTTGTAAAACCAAGAAAGGTGTTTGTTCCTTTGATAAATGAATCAATGGAAGTCTATGTCTATGATTTGTTATGTATTATCATGTTTTGTGTTGTTGTGTTCTTCTAATTAGATGTAGACTCACTTTGGTTATTGTATGTGAACTCTACTAGTGCCTACTCACAACAGAAACCCTCTCTCTCTCCTTGTTTCCCCAAATCCTCTTTACCCCTCATCGCTAAAAATTCATCCATTTTACCCTATAAAATCACTTTTTTGCAATTTCATTGGAGTTTTCTTGTGTGATTCCCATCTTATTCACCACCCCATAGCTTTTATACAGTTTAGGTAGTTTACATTCAATAATGGGAGCCTCTCCATACATAAGGAGGGGCTTAGCCCTGACATTTTTGGTGAAAACGCAATAATCCCTAACATGATAAATTATTTCACCAAGCAAAAAAATTAAAATTTATGTTATGAAAAGTAAAATCATGCTAATGGAAATTTTAAAATGTAAATTATTACAATAAAAAAATTCAATCACAAATAAAAAGATTTGATATTATTTGGTGCATCTATTATCCTAGTTAAAATTTCAATCTCCACAGTTTCCTCGAAACAAATCTTGAGGTACTTTGGGGTGTGGTAGGTTTTTTTGACTAGGGAAAGATATCATATATCTATCATTTTATGCCCCTACATTTTCACACTACTACATAATCCTCATAGTAGGTCTATTTCTCCTTAAGTAAGGTCATAAGGAACAAGGAAAGAATCATGTGAAGGTAGGATACCCAATTTACCATCTATGTATCTCATAACTGGTATACTTCATTAATTTGGCTAAGAAAACCCTATATATTTAGGTTCCTTTACTCCTTGATGTAAAAAACTCCTATTTTACCAATCTAATTACAATATCTTGATTCTAGTACTAAATAACTTGTTTTCCCCTTGGTTAGACCCATTAATCCTTCCCTTTTACAATATATCCCCTTTTTACAATGGATAGATTCTAATTCCCTTCCATCTTCATATTATTTTCTCCATATCTTTTTCAAATATGATAGCATTGATAAAAACATTAGGTTTTAATGATATTTCCTTATATCATCCCTACTTGAGTATTTTCTACATCTATAGGATTTCACGATGTTTTCTCTTGATCATTTTTATCTTCTATCTTGGATTACTCTTAGTTATTTTAAGTATTTTGAGTATTGCATTATGGATTCACTATTTACTAACCTATTAGATCACTTGATTTATTTCCCAACTAGCACCTTTTTAACATCTTTCTAAATTCCTTTAGATCTAACCTATTCTTCCTTTATAATACTATTTATACTTCACTCTGACCTTTAAATGATCCTTTTATACCCTATCGCCTCCAATCTTGGTCAGTTTGTTGATTGTTTTACTTATTAGCACCTTATTATATCTTATCTACTATTAGGTTCAGTCATATCAGCATCCCATGAGCTCCCTTTAGCATAGGGGTTTACTTACTTATTTTGGTAATTTATCTTCTATTATTTATTTTCAGTATTGTATCATTAGGGTTCACTCAAAAGATTTATATACATCGTGGTGAATTTCATAAGATTGTATACATTGACACATTATAGGAAGGTAAGTATGAGGTAAGTATATTTCCTTTGGTTGAGCTCATGTTTTTATTATTATTACTTGATTTGCAGTCATTTTATTTTAATTTCCGTGTTGCATATTATTTTCGTAAAAAAACATCTCATATTACACTATTGTGACACACAATGACCTTCGGTTAGGGTATATGGATACACCTTATTTTCCACTTTTACTAGCTTTTATATTTGTATGCACCATTAGCGCACTAACCCCCTATGTGATTTCTCATGAGGCATTATTGGGAGTGGGGTATAAAAAAATGGTCACATTGGTTATTGGGAGATTTAATGTGCAGTCTATTATACCTAAGATATAGTATCTTTAATACTTCATTTTCATCCTTTTACTACCTCCCTTGAATTTTCCTTACTATCACATTTGTAGTTACTTGCATGACCTTCATACCTCCATTATATCACCTTCACATCATCTCCTAAGTGTTTCCTCCACCTCTCAATAATTTTCTTGGGATCCCATGATTTATCATTTCCTAGACCTAATGACATCAACAACAACTAATATCGTTTGATATTAGTTTTTAATGACTAACTACATCAATCATGGTCAATTCCATTAGCTATGAATATTTACAATTATTAATCATTGTCCCTATTTATAGTTCTCCGTTTAAGATCATTTTTATATCATTTTCATTTACCCATCTACTTACACTTACCAAGCTATTTTTAAGGCCTTAAAGGTTTAGGCCTATTTTTGCTTACATTTAGAGGGTTATAATTTGAGCATTGGGTCTAGAATATTCAATAATAGGAGTTGCAAGAAATTTTTTTTACCAATTATTTGGAGTCCCCAACTATGATTTACTTATTTCTATCTATCTTTTTTTCCCTCACTCAATTCTCTCATAAGGAGCTACTAACCTTGGAGGGAATGGTAGGTTGAGTTAATGTGTCATTGGTGTCTTCAAAATGGTATCTTTAACCTTACTTCTTATGGTATATTATGATCAAACTAATTATGATTATTGTATCATGTACATGGACTGGGATAGAGTAACATATTATTTTTCTATTTCATCATTCTTGTATCAGTGTTTTACTTAGATATGCCCAATGGATTACAACCTTTGTCTACCTCTTACAACACCCTTTTTATATAACAATCCTAGTTTATATCTCTTTATATGTACTTCTTATTAATATTCTCATAATTAGGATACTAGTAAGACTCCATCCCATATCCTAGACTTTTTCTTTGTAACCCTACACTTTTTATAGAGTGTGGATTATTGTCTTATAGATCCATGACTATTGTACCCCTTCAGTTATATCTTTGTTTGTACAAGTTCACTATTGAAATGGTCCACCGGCCTAGTGTTCCTGACAATACTAATAACTGGCAAATTTTCAATGATGACCAGCATCTGCTTTCCTTCCTGGAACTCAAGGGGAATTTCAAACAACTATATTTTGAGGGAAGTGACAACCTGCCTCGTGAGAGTGTGTCCTCTGATCAAGCTGTTACCCAAGGAGAAGAAACAGATCAGGAAGGGTGCATTAAACTCAAAGGAAACAAGATTCCCAAAGGTTTGGTGAGTTTGGAGGAGTTGTTTGATAAACATGACAGATACGTAAGATCTAAAGCTTCTACTGGACCTCAGCAATCAGCTGAGTATGATAAATTGATATTGGGAGTTCTGATGACCCGAAACTGGTGAATATTGGGAAATGTTGCACATCAGATGAGAGGAGGAGAGCAATTGATCTTCTAAGGAAGTATAAGGATGTTCTTGCATATTCCTATGAAGATTTAAAAGCCTTCAAGCCAAAAGAAATGCAACACTCTATCCCTCTCAAACCAGGAATCAAGCCTTTCAAGCAGAAACAAAGGCAGTATAATCCAAAAATAGCCGACACCATCTTTCAGGAGATCCAGAAATTGTTGAAGGCTAAAATCATTTTTTCCCATTCACCATTCGACATGGATTGCAAACATTGTGCTTGTCAGGAAGAAGAATGGTGAGATCCGCATCTGTGTTGTTTTCAGAAACCTGAATCAGGCCTCTCTGAAAGATAACTACCCTCTGCCTATGATGGATCAGATTTTGCAAGCAGTAACAGGATCCGAGATGTTATCTATGCTTGATGGATTCTCGGGATACAATCAGGTAGAGGTTGATACTGTAGATCAACACAAGACAGCCTTCACCCACTCCTTGGGGTACCTTTGCCTACAAGAGAATGCCTTTTGGGCTGATTAATGCTGGTGCCACTTTCCAGAGAGCTATGGATTTGGCTTTTGGAAGCTTGAAAGGAAATGTATTGTCATATACCTTGATGACCCGACGGTGTTTTCAAAGTCAAGAGCGGATCACTTCAACCACTTGGAAACGGTCCTGCAGAGATGCCGAGAGCATGGGATTTCTTTAAATCCTAAAAAATTTGTCTTCTGTGTTACAGAAGGGAAGCTATTAGGGCACATTGTCTCCAAGGATGGCATCAAAATTGATCCTGAACGAGTTCAATCCATCCAGCAAATCCCTCTCCCTACCAGTTAAAAAGGCATGCATTCCTTTTTCGGTAAGATCAATTTCTTAAGAAGATTCATCCCTGATTTTGCTAAATTAACTTTGAACATCTCTCAGATGATGAAAGGGAAGAAAGCATTTGGTTGGTCTTCTGAAGGAAAGGAATCCTTTGAGGGTATCAAGAAAGCCATTGCTAAAACTCCAGTTTTGGCCTGCCCTGACTTCAGCAAAGATTTCATCATCTATTGCTACGCTACAGACAATACCCTGGCTGCTATCTTAACCCAAGAAGACTCTGATGGACATGAGCTACCAATCGCCTTCATGAGCTATATCCTGAAGAATCATGAGCTGAAATACACCATGATGGAGAAGCATGCTTTTGCAGTAGTCAAAGCTGTCAAGCAGTTCCGTTTCTATATCGTCAACTCTCACTCTATGGTGCTGGTTCCAGATACGACTGTTAAGTCAATTCTTACACAGCAAGAATTTGGGTCCAAGAGAGGAAACTGGGTGGCTAAAGTCCAGGAGTATGACATTGATATCAAACCAACCAAGCTGGTTTGTGGAAAGGGTCTTTGTGAGCTCATCGCTGAAGGAGCCAAACATGAGTTGCTGGAGGAGAAAGCTGAAATTCCTACTGTTCTATTCCTTAGTTCAGTCGATGAATGGTATTCCGACATTGCCCATTTTCTCACCTATGGGGAATGCCCCTCTCATTTAACTACCAAGGAAAAGAGGACTGTTAAATTGAGATCAGCGCAATATGTACTGTGGGAAAATTCCTTGTTCAAGCGTGGTTTAGATGGGAGATTTCTGAAGTGTGTGGACAAGGAGCAGCAGAGAAAGTTGCTCTCAGCTTTCCATGATCAGGCATGTGGAGGGCACTATTCATCAACAGTCACAGCTCACAAGATACTCTGGGGAGGATATTACTGGCCTTCCTTGTTCAAAGATGCATCCAAGTGGGTGGATAAATGCGAGGTCTGTCAAACCTTTGTGGGAAGACCCAAACTAGCCGCTTTGCCTCTCAAGCCAGTTGTGATTGAGGAACCATTTCAACAGTGGGGTCTGAACTTCATTGGTACACTGAATCCTGCCTCTAGTGCCGGCCACACGCATGTGCTAACTGCCACTGACTACTTCACCAAATGGGTGGAAGCTATTCCGGTCAAGAGCACTACTTCTGAAGTTGTATGCAACTTCCTCAAAGAGAACATCTTGGTAAGGTATGGTGTACCTAACAAGATTGTAACAAAAAATGCTTCAAACTTCTCCTCAACTGAGATCATGGATTTCTGCTACGGGTATGGCATCTCTCTAGCTCATTCTTCAGATTATTATCCCCAGGGGAATGGACAAGCAGAATCCACCAACAAAAATCTGGTGACTATCATAAGGAAGTTGGTCAATGAGTCTCAGCGAAACTGGCATAAGAAGCTTTATGATGCTCTTTGGGAAAACAGGATCACACCTAAAAGAGCCATTGGAATGTCCCCCTTTCAAGTAGTGTATGGAGTAGAGGCTCAATTGCCAGTGACAGTGGAACTGCCAGCCTTGCACCTGATGAAGGCCATTGAAGACACTAGTTTCAGTGATGCTTTGGACAAAAGAATCATGTACCTGCACAAACTGAACGAGGATAGATTGGAGGTTGCTGACAGAATATCTACTCACCAGCAGAAGGTGAAGGTTCTGTTTGATAAGAAAGCTAGGTCCAGAGAGTTCCAAGTTGGTGATACCGTGCTGTTATGGGACAAAAGACATGAACCTCGTGGCAGCCATGGAAAATTTGATTCTCTGTGGCTTGGACCTTTCAAGATAAGACACTTTGCTAGTAAGGACTCTTTCTATCTTGATTACATGGATGGTTCTCCCCTCCCACTTCCTTATAGTGGGCAGTATTTGAAGTTGTTCAAGTCCTAGGTGACTATGGAGTCCCTTTGTATATTATGTACAGTGTTTTTTTGCTTTTTCTACTTTTGGTGTGTTTCCCTTCTGTTGTGTGTGTTGCCCTCTGTATTGGTTTGTTTTTGACTCCTTTGCCCAATGGATAAGGCACTAGTCTGCTTCACCAAGTTCTCTAAGTTCTTGCCTTGTCTCATTATATGAATTTACACCAAGTCATCCCCAGAAGGAGCCAGCTGTTGTCCACTCAAAATTTCCCGCTCTGATAAGAGTAAAATTTTCAAAATTTTGAGTTGAAGAGTTCTTCTCTGAAGTGCCTAAGTCGTGAAGTTGAAAAAATTGTGTTTTGGGTCTTTTTGTGTGATTTTCGGGCCTGTCGGAAAATTTTGTCCCAAGTGTCCCAAAACTTATTTTGCGTGTTGTTCCAATTTCGGCCGAATCATCCTTCCCGCGTACTTCGCACTTTCTTGTCCCAAATGTCCCAAAGTTAAAAAGTGCGAGCTTTCCCATTTTTGGCCGATTTGCCCGAACCGCGTCCTTCGGAACTGTTCGTCCCAACTGCCCCATTTGAAAAAGTGCGAGCTTTCCTAATTTTGGCCGAGCCGGTCAAGTCGCGTACTTCGGAACTTTTTGTCCCGAATGTCCCAAGTCCAAATGGGTCCGCTGTTCCAATTTCAGCCGAAACACCCGAATCGCGTACTTCGCACATTTTCATCCCATTTGTCCCAAATGCATTTGTGCGTCCTCTCCTTGTTTCGCCCGAACCGGCCGAGCTACGTGTTTCGCGCATTCGCGTCTCACATGTCCCAAGCGTACCTAGCATCATTCGCACTTAGTTTTTCCCCGCTCGCTCCAAGTATGATATTTTTCAAATTGGTGGTTGTGTATTCAATGCGCATTAAATTCATTCCGCTCCTCAAACGGCTATATAACCAAGCATACCACCTTCGAATTTTCGCATTGCTTCCTTGCTGTCATTTGCCCAAACCCTTGCAATCTAGTTCCCTGCGTAAATATCCCTTCCCTTTGCAAATTCCTTCTAGAGTCTAGGTCGCAGCTCCGAATCTATCAATATGAAGATCAAGCTTCAGGGGCAGGAGCAAATTTCTCCACTCGAGTCTGCCGTTAGCAATATCGGAGATAGTGAAGCTCGTCATCTCGACTTCGGCGATTTTTGGTCAAGAATGACAGATGCAAACCCTACGCCAATGGCACAGATGATTAACGATAGCGGTTTAGCTTTCGCCAGAGGATTCCCTATCTCAGTGTAGTGTGCTGATACTATACTTTCATGCGGAGCTCACTTCGACCCCGCTACGAGTGAATTGACAAACGTACACAGGGAGCTCATTGCCAAGCTGGACGCTGCCGCCATTGGAGCTGCTCTGAGGATTCCGGAGATGGACAATGCTATAGTCGTCTCTCGAGATCAAGCACAGGCCATGTTCGACCAAGATAGTGATAAATATAAAGCTCGAGTGGCGAAGTCTTGGTTGAAGAACCCTAAGAAAGGTCCTTCTCGTCTGACCAAAACCATTTTCCGGGCAGATTTCAATGAAGAACTGTCAGACTTCATAATACTGCTGGCTCGAGTTATGGGTTTGCCCTCCACCAATGAATTTCATTTCTGGATGTGCCCGCTCATCAGCATGGTGTGCGGGGGAACACAAAGTATCAACTGGGCAGAGATCATCAGTATGAATTTGGCTGAGCAGCTATCCAACGTCCAGCAAACAAAGAAGTTCTACATGACTTCATATCTGATGTATACCCTAGCAGCATCCAGGCAGTGGTTTGGTTTCTCCTATGTAGATGCACACAAAGATGATCCAGTGTATGCCTACTGCCCGCAGTTCACCCTAGAGACCAGCAATCGGAATTTCAGAAGGGTCAATGATGCTTTCACCATGTACGTGGTCAGATCGCTCGAAGGTGATACTACAAGAAGGTTTTCAGATGAAGCCATGAACCTGATATCATAGTATGGAGCCTATTTCATTCAATTCAGGAAATTCTCCTATATCAGGCTGGCTGGCTATGAGAGCACCCCTCTACGGCTCCCCATGTTCTGCAACGACAAAATGGCCCTGATTGAAATATGCAGACAACTAGACAAGTTGCACAGAACTTGCAGAGACAAGAAGATCTCTGGCTTGCACTTTCCCATCTCTCTGGGAAACTATACATGCAAAACAGCTCTGGATGCTCAGAACATAGAAAGAGCCCTGGTCCCTATCACTGTTCATTTCTTCAAGCCTAGAACCTGTTTTGACTTGAAGAAGTTCATTGAACAGAACCTCAAGATAATATATCATCATAGGGCAGATACAGAAGACTACTGGGCTGACTGTGCAGATGATTTTGAAGCCAGAAGAAGCCATTGTGGCAGGTTCTCCCTGCAATTGATCCAAGAACTCAGTCTGTACCAAGTTCCTGAAGGTCTCCAAGATGATAATTCTGAGCTATACTCTTATGAGTATGAAAATGTGATTAAGCACACTCCTCTGGAGGACCTGGATTGGAACAGGAAAGAGAGAGATGATCTGGCTGAGATTCTTGCTCCAGTCTTGATCAGAACTAGGGTCTGGTTCAGTAAGAAGATTCGAGAATTCAAGAGGCACTCAGGAGAATCTAGCTCCAGGGATGATTCGACACCCATAAGAGAGACATCAGTTCCAGAGTCTGGAACACCAGTGAAAACCCCTTCTGCCTCAACAGCTCGGGGACATGTGGAATCTACTCCTTCTCCATCTACCTAGGTATACAAGAAGAAACTCAAAGAGGTAAAGAAGGAGCCTGCAGAGAATGATCCTCCAAGAAAACAGGCATAGTTGCCTATGGGGCCAGAGAACATCATTGTTCTCAGTGAAAGTGAAGAAAGTGAGATGCCAACTCCTGCAGGTGTTCCTAAAAATCCAGCAGATAAGGAGGTCCAGAGCACTGAACTTCCAGGTACTACTGATTCTTCTACCGCCATTACCTCCAGTGTTCTTCCCACATCTCAACTTGAGTCAACAGCTGCACAGACCTTAAGTGTCATGAGCTCCCTGTCTCTTGGTCCCCTTGCCCCTCCTGCAGATTCTTCTTCCTCTTTTGCTTGGGTGCAACCTCTGGTTGACAAAAGGAAGAGGAAATCCTCCTCTCAAAGCTTGGGACCGAATTTTGATGTTGTAGCAGCCTTGTTGGGCACCACTCCTTCTCGTGCCAAGAAAGCCAGAACTACTTCCAAGATTGTGTCAGATGCTCAAGGTCAGCAATTCCTGGAGATTGCTAAGCCCACAGTAGACAAATCAGAATCAGACTTGCTGACATCTGACTTGGAGCTTTCAAGGATCCCTATGGGAGAGTCTACTCCTAAAGGTGAGATTCATAACCTCCAGGAAACAGTCACAAGGGTTATTGGAAGGGTAGAGAAAGGGCAGTAGACGATTGAGAAGCTAGAAGAACAAGCCCAAGTTCTCACGAGTTTTATCAAGTCACTTTTGTCTAAAGACAAAGTTTTGGACCCTACCCCCTTGACTGCTCTACCGCCTCCTGTAATTCTAAGCCAAGACGAAGTGCAAAGTATTAAAGATATGCACAAGTATTCTGTCTATGGCAGAGCTATCGAAGCCATGGTAGATGACATGCTTGTTGCCAGACTAAACTTCATCGATGAAGCTTTTAAGCTACATGGAAAGGTAGATAATTTGCAACAGAGGCTATCCTCTACTATTGGGGTAATGGATAAAGAGCTTAAGCTCTGGAGTAGTTGCATCGTAGACCTTCGCCTCATGGGCCAGACAGATGAGAACATCTTACTGGCGAACAAGATTTTCGATGATGCTAAGGACAATCTGTCAAAATCTTGGGTCTACAGCATGGAGTGGAAAATCAGAGTCCTGGAGGAAGCTGTAGGAGAAATGAAGAATAGCTGGCAGAAGGGAGAAGCTTTCAAGACACTGGCTGCTGCTGCGTTCAAGGATATGCATTGTCATCTTCAGGATGAAAACTCTGGCGTTCCCTTGTCCTTGCAAGAAATCAAAGCTCAGTTCAGAGCTTTTGTCAAAGATAATCTTTTCAAGGAAGACTCCATCTCTAAGGACAAGATAAAGGAAATTTTCTCTCTTCAGTCTGCCATTGAAGAAGCAAACAAAGACTATCATACTCACGTCGAGTTTGATAAAGAGATGGAGAAATGTCTGGGATTTTGGACTCAGTCTGCAACCAACACGTCAGTCCCTCGTGGCAGAGATATAGCTGAGTCATTGAAGAAGTTCAGGCAGCAGATTCTGAAGATAGTGGGTCCCTCCCAATAGCCGGCCACCTGTGTCCTTCTCCTTTCTTTCCTCTTCCTTCCTTTCTTTTTGTATTCTTTGTAATTAGTTATGTTATTGCAATTAGCGGTACTTAACTATTCTTTAGTTAAAAGAAACAGTTACGAAGAGTAATTGACTTGTAATCTATATAATGGCCTTTCCACGCCATTTTCAAACAGGAGGAAGGACTTGGATATTTTGTTGAAAGTGTAAACAGATCTTAAAGAAATCGATACAAAAGGGCTTTCTGTTCTTTGTCTATCTGATTCTTGTTGTCTCTGTGTTTTCCTTTAATATTGTGAAGATCATTTTGTTCCTAACTCGTTTAGTCTCTCTGATTGCTTACTGTTCAGTTTTGCAAGTACAATGATCTTGTACAACCAAGAAGGAACTTTGTGTCCTTGATTAACAAATCTGAAGAAGGTTATTTACGGAACTTTGTGTCTTTAAATTTAATCCCATTCAGCTAATGCAAATGATCTTGTCTTAAATCCTTTGAAACTTCGCATACACGAAGAATTATTCTGCTATCTATAATTCTGAATGTTGCCATTCTGCTCATCTTCTTATTCCCCTTCCTCAGTCCTGGCGTAACTGATGATCCTTGTGGAAAACACTTTCGTAATATCCAAGTTTGACCATAAAATAATGTTCTGTGTATTTGTAAATAAGTTCGTTTCAGAATAAGGGAACCTCTCCCATTAAAGAGGAGGGACTTTTTGTCCCCTGACTGTTGCTCTTCTAAAAAGTCCTATTTGATGACCAACAAGCCTTACACTTACTATGCAATACAATACGAATGCTAACAAGGTGTATTGTAGATATAGTGAACACCATACCAATCATATCAAAATATGTAACTCACAATGGTGACACAATATTGGCACAATACAATAATTTTTTCATTCACTCATTAATATTACATGGATACATTGACTTTATAACTCACTAATTTATGGTTTGGATTCACACAAAACCTTTTACTCTACTCACCTACTAAACACCCTATTCAACTTGGATATATTTACTTTACAACTCACTACTTTTTAGTTTGGATTAGAACAAAACCTTGTACTCTAATCACCTACTAAACAAAATCTTTAACACTCACTAAGTGTTACAAGATCATGTGCTAAATTTTCTACCCTAGTGGAACTCAGGAGCATTGGAAAACTCTTCCAACCTACTCACTCCCTACTGAAGGTGATGTCTTTTCCTTCACCCTTGTAACATTGTTGTGGAACCATTTCCTTATGGAACCCTTGATACAAAATGAAGATCTTGATTTATAAGGAATGTTACATTATAAGAACCCCTTGTGGTTAGCTTCTTAGGTGGCCCAAATGATTACCAACGTACATGGATGCATACATTAAATTTTTAATTCATATTTGATCCAATCTGGTTAATCTTGATTTTTATAACATTACTAACATACTATAAGGTTGCATGTACAATAATTTCAACAAACCATAAATCTCCTCTTACAAGGAACATTTACAAGAAATAGTAGATGGAATTACTTCCATTAGTGCTTTAGGCACATGAACACCTACCAAAATATATTTTATTGGCATGAACATGATAGCTAAACCCAAAATTCCCAAGAGACATTTAAATGGTCCATATGATGTTGCACCACCGTAGAAGTTTGTGCAACATACATTATTGATGTTGGTAGACTAAAGATGCCAAAAACATTCAAATGCACTTTAGGATTATTACATACCTCTTCTTCCTAATATTCACAAAACCCCTTCATTTATCAATATAGGATAAAATTAAGACCCATGGGTACTCTTATACCATGAGTTGAGGAATGGTTCAACAAATTGGATCAAGTGTTGAACATGATAGGAAAGTTGAGACAATAACCCAACATTATGGACATTCGGTTAAACAACCACTATCTATTGTACTTCAAGGTTAATTTTCCTTTTGAAGGATTGTAAAACAATATATAGGTAAGGTAAACATAAAAATAACCCCTTAAGGACCAACACAAGGTGATACATATCAAAGGTATCAAAGGATCAACATAAAGTAATACATACAAAATTAATGTGTGGCTTAGTAGGACCTGAAAACACCATTTTTGTTAATTTTTTTATTTTGGTCAAGTGACGCTTAAAGAAAACCTTTGCATTGACTTATTCAATCTATAAGTTTAAGCCTCAATTTTTTAAGAAGTTACCCCCTAGTGTGCGCTACCATTATAGTTACATCTAGCCTCCCTATGATATTTTTATCTAGGGATTGAACTAACACATGAACAAACTCAAAGAGCACCCAACCCTGCACCCAAATCATTTTCCTAGTAACACCAATATTATTTTCACCTTTGGATACTCGATAATAGGGTTTGCCATACATGATTATGCATTAGCTCATTGGTGGTTAGGTAACCCCTACACAAGGTGAACTATATCAAATTGGTGTGTGGATTAAAATGCCCTAGAATTTATTTTTTTTATATTTGATTAAGCATTGTCTCATTGGTGGTTATGTAACCTCTATTTGTTGGGTAACACAAACTTAGTGTGATATATATCAAAGGGAGCAACACGATAAGATTTCGTTGGTAGAATAATGGAAAAAACACCTTGATTTTTTAATATATATTCCTTGAGTGATTTTCCATATAATACCACCAAGGATGAGAATCACATCCCTAGTTTTTAACTTAAAATATTCATGAAGTGGAAAATTAAGGAAACAACTAATGTTAGTTTACTGAAGGGAAAGTATAATAAAGAAATGACATCATCTATTTGTAATTTAATCAATTGAGTAATCTTATTGTAATAAAAAATAGATAATTGCATAAGATAATAACTTCATTCCACCTAATTTAATTCACTAAGCATGATGATTCGCTACATATCCTTGGAAGGAAGGTTTGTTACTGTCCCTGCCAAGCACCTTGTCTTTTTGAATCACTTTCGTAGGAGTAGGTTGGTTTGCTTCCCCCACTATCTGTTAAACTCTCTTGAGCGCTCCATTTTGGAGTTCCAGAAGCATACCCGGGCGGTTCCCCTTCACCAAGGGCTTATTCTGCTTATTCACAAGCACTGCCTTATTAAATTCCCCGGTCTCCATTCCTCTCCCGGCCTGGCTTTGTTGGGCTCCGTTGCTGCCAGTCCTGTCTCCCCTGCTGTCCCTGCTGCTGCCCCCGCCTCTGGTGCTGATGCCCCCATGCAGGCTGCTCATGCTTCTCCTTCTTTTCCTCCTGCTGCTGCCCCTGCCACCCACACTGTCTCTACTTCTAAACGTGTCACCAGGGCTTCTAGGAGACTCAACCTTGAGTCTACTGCTGAGGGGGATGAACCTTTGGATGACATTGCTCGTGATCTGCTGAACATTAGTAGTGCCAGTCCCCAGGCGGCACCAACGGATAACCCTTCTAGAAGATTGGAGGCCTTAGAGGCTGAGCTTAAATTGCTGAAGGATGAGGTAAAAAATCTTGCTAAGCAAAAAGGCAAAAAAAGCATTGAGGGAGAAGGGAGCATTGGCAATAGCCAGCTTGATGAAATATACAAAAAACTGACCTCCCTAGACTCCCGCCTTGGGAAAACGAAGACTAGGCATGAGTATAATATTGCAGCATTCAGGGCCATAGAGGAATTCATCGAATGTCATGCAAGAAGTGTTTCGCATCTCAGCGGTGTCCCGATGACTCTTTGGGGCAATGAGAAAGAGAGTAAAAGAACCAGAGAGGAGCTCGATAAGATGGATGCTGCTCATATGACCACGCTGGGTATGTACCATGCTTGGAAAAAAGTAAAGATGAGTATTGATCAAGCGGCCAAGAAGTAGTCCAGTTTTACTACTGCTTCTTGGCTGTAGGCTTGCTGTTTTGTTGCCGTTGTTTTGCTGTTAAGTCTCGTTTGTGTTGCTGTTTCTAGGCTTCGGTGTTCTTTGCTGTAACTTTTGTGCTTTGATACAGCTTCTCTGCTCCTCTCTCTTATTCAGGCTTTTAGGCCTCCTTTTGTACACAAGGGTATAGTCCCTTTCAAAAAACTATTTACCAATATTAAAAAAAAATTCACTAAGCATCAAGAGAATATTAGCATATGAATGTAATGACGCAGGAGCTAATTCATTACCCATTTCCTTATGCAATAAATATATCAATGATACAAAATATTATGTTGTATCAAATCTATACATAAGAGTTTTCAAGTACACTACTTATTCATTATGTTCATCATGATTGTCCTTATTAATAATATAGATTACAAATAAAAACACAATATTTTGTTGAGAGACATTGATATAGAAGAAAATAAGGACAATTATCAATGTGAACACCATTGAAATAACACCAAATATCATGTCGAGGTCACAATAATGAAGCAAGAGAGGGAGAGCATCATCATAGTTCTCTTCCTCCAACAATAGAGTCAGTTTGTTTCCCTACACACCTCTCATGTCTTGAGAGTGGCCCTACCCTTCACAAGGAAGGTAGATATGGAAACTGGTACAAAAAGAGAGAGTATTCCATGTATACAAATCCCTATTACATATGACCTAACCAATCATTATGTAATACAAGATGGTGAACTGAAAAATAATAATTACATTATTATTAATACTGAGGATTAATTACTTATGTTCATAAGAAGTAGATTTCAAAGGGTGATCCTTAATGTATCCTAACTCATATATACGACTCATATATATGACATATCTGGTAACCATAGATAATTGATTCAATCTTCAGTAACTATACGCACTCGATTTTACATGGTGCAACATTTTCAGAATAGTTCAAATCCCTAATGATGAAAAACTATCAATTCAAATGATTTCTAAGTCCATTTCCTATCTTGCAGCATGTTCTTGTAGCTCATTATGATTTACTTATCTTTTCTTATCTTTTTCCCGCTTTCCTTGGTCATTTTGCAAGTTTTTCTTAGCTTTTTTTCCTTTAGTTACGGAACCATGCCGGCAGACACCCAACCACCCCGGCGGTTGTGTAACCATCAATCTACCCTAAGAGGAGGTTATGCAACCACCAAAATGATTACATAACCGCCAATTTGCGTAGATCGACAATTCTGTGCGCATTTAACCGAGCCTTTCCAGCATGTTTTGGACACATGTTTTCTTACATAATGTTCTCTATTCTAAATTAATATAATTTATAACACACATTCCAATGCCAATCCATCTCATAATAGAAAACCATATGCAGCTGTAAATGATTCGGTGACGATCTCTCATTCCATGACTCCGATCTCTCATGTTAACTTAATAATGTGTATACTAGGTATACTTGGTTCCTTTACCATTTTAGGGGCACCTAAGTGTTCTATCTAAGAGGCCTATCTGAATATTTGTTACCAATATTCATCTGAAATCCTGCATCTTAGACTAGGTGATATAGGACAACACAACCAGCATCTTGCGATACTTTGGCCAAAGTTTTAAACATGTTTAACATTTACATTCCTAGACCACATACTCATCAAAAGGAATATGTCCCTCACCACACTTGTTCTATTATCTAGAATGGTCTTTCCTGACTTCTGTCGATTCAATCCGATTCAAGGTTTCACACTAGACAAGGCAACAACATGCACTAGTGTGGAAGACTACTCATGGTGACTAAGGATACATAGACATACTCAATTGACTTGCATCGATTGGGTGTGTCTAGTTACCCTAAGTCAACATGAGTTGACCTCAACACTAGATCATGTTCCTATCCTATTTAGGGTGGAACCGTGATCCAGTCATCCACTTATGTTAATTGAGTAAAACAAACTAAGTGGGGTGTTGAGACATAACAAACACATCATAGTATCCTCATAATGACCCATGTCATTACGAAGTTACTATGTCGTATTTGATGTGTTCCAACATCCAACTGAGTTTCCTCAACTGGAC
Source organism: Taxus chinensis (assembly GCA_019776745.2). Lineage (NCBI taxonomy): Eukaryota > Viridiplantae > Streptophyta > Pinopsida > Cupressales > Taxaceae > Taxus > Taxus chinensis. The sequence goes on from CM034149.1 coordinate 629,990,335, forward strand.
TAACATACTTAAGATTACAAGTTTATTAACCCAATTAATCATTGTCTTAAAGATTAATGATAACAATGCTTTAAGATTCAACTAAGCATCATTTAACCTAAAAAGGTTACAAGGTGTAATTACATGAGAGGTAGGTATGTAGATAAAATCTACTTTCCTAACCATTCTGAATACATGTTTAAGTTGATCTTAAACGAATCAAGCTTATATCATATAATGACATGATTGATCTCAATGTTATGAAGGTGTGTTCATTAAATATTTTCTTACTTCATCCTTAGCTTAAAACAAGCTTATTTAAAACCTTTACTTTAGACTTCATAATGATGAAGTCTAAATCCCTTTAGTTCCTTTTTAAGCATCCATATTTTTATTAAAGAAATTTGCCTAAGTAAGAACACAATCAACCATTCTCATAATATATTCATAACACTTAACAAGATCTTCAAATAAGTCTCTATGATTGATTTCAAGGAAAATATCCTTTTTCCTTTATCAAGGAATAATGTCCAATTATGAAAACAGATCACATATGTTTTAATACAACAAGAATTCATACACATATGTATAATTCATTCATATTCCCTTTCCATTATTTAAGGATCTACTCAAGAGTATCAACTATTAGTTGTATCTCTTTTATGTGTAAATAAATCAACTAATATTTCAGATCCTTAATCCAATAGTCTTATTTCTATAAGAACTATTAAGTTTCTTAATCCCATAACACTTAAATATCTATGGACTGCCCCTTCATTAATGATATTACTTAATAATACATCCCAATTTATGCCAATGAAGGTATCACAATAAAGTAGTAAATCAAAAATCGTCAAACCATTTATTTATCAAAAAGGGAGTGATCCATTCACTGAATACAAAAATATTTCATAGGGATTACAAAGTGTCATACAACAATATAAAACTATTTTTATTACATCTTCCTTTTTTGACAAAAGTACATCTCAAGTAATTTGCTACATAATCATCATAATAAAGAGACAATTTCTTTAGTAAAATAGATGTAACTTTCCTATATGTCTTTCTCCTTTCATCTTTTACAAAATCCATCTGCAAAATTGTTAGCATGAGTCAGTTCATATGAACTGAGCATGATAAGCACTATAACATTAAAACATTGTGCTTTTATCTAACTGTTTCATAAAAGAACCCTGTTGTTTATGAAACAGTTCTGAAATCACAAAACAAGATATAACAGAAAGACTTTCCCAAAAGATTACAAACCAAGAAGGAGAGAGAAAAGATTATGGAATCTATAAATAATGTATAAACAAGAACTAATTAAATCATCATATTTAATTTTATTTCATATCCATATGAACTCATTACAACATGCTAGAAATCAAAACAACAATATTAAAGAAAGGAGAAATTCATATTTCCAATCCTAATCTTATCTTCTCAGTTCAAGTTTCCAAATTAAGTTCCTCAACTCAACCTATTCTGACTTTTACAATAAGAAGTACAAGGATATACAAAATTACCTTTCTGTAATAAATATATTGTTTGTTATTCAAAAGTTAACAACCTGAATAGTAACTGAAAAGACCAACTAAATCTAAATACATTCCATCAAACAATATTAACTATCTTAGGCTCAGTACTGAGTCTAAAAATTAGATTGATCAAGAATAAGTCTCAACATTCTAAAGGTAAGGAAGGTTTAATCAATAAGAAAAACAAACCAATTAACTCATGGTTCAAGTTCCCATAGTCCTACATTTCATGTCCAAATCAAACTCAAATGTAACGCTTCATAGTAACATCATACAATCTAAAGGACATCAACTACTTCATGTTCATTATTTCACAACCAATACACACTATCATTAGATAAGAAGTAGTCCATCGTTCATTCCTCATTCAAGAACAGGACAGGAATTAAACCAATGCTAACATTCCCAACATTACCAATTAAAGGTATATCATCACAGTCTTATCCAAGGATTATGGAACTCATCCTAATGAAAGGACAAAATTGAATGAAACAACAATTCATAAAGTACAATACCCAACCATCACAAAGGAATGTCTTCAAAGAGACCCAACAAAGTATCATAGTCGAGAAGACACCATGACTAACTTAAGGTTTCCAAGAAGTATAAATTGCAAAATAAAATAATGTAGATGTATACCCATATTTCCAAGTTCCAAAAACTCATAAGTTGGAAAATAACTCTTAAAGGAGAATCAATTAAAGGAATAATACTTCCCTCATAGGAAGAACACATAGTTTACCTAGATCACAGTGACAACACTAAACCTTTAGTTTAAGTAAAATAAAGCTTAGAACAATCAACCAACCATATTCTCCATTTTCAGGGTAACCCTAGAATGGGTTTGAGTTCTAAGAAGACTCAGTTCAACTAACAATAAAGAGAACAAATAACAGTCTGAGTTCAAAACTGGTTACTGAAAGAAACTTCCATCATCCAAACAAGAAGGGTAAGAGAGAATTCAAACAACCCCTTTACAAAAAATATTTTCAACAGTCAACAATTCATGATGCAAATTTACAAGATCAAAATATTTGATAAGGAAACCACAAGCCCAGAGTGGGTTTATAAAAAAATATGAATAAAACACAACAGAAAAAAACCAAAACATTCACAGTCATACTTTCATGTTCGACTACCATTCAGATGAGGTTCTAAAAAAGAATCAAAGATTCCAAATAATTCCCATTAAGGAAGAACCCAAAATAAGTATATGTCTCAGATCTAACAAACTGTATACTCCTTAAAAATATAGTCACGAAAATAAGTTGAACAAAATAATGGGTCCTCATAGCCATCATCAAGAAAACAGATCAAACGTAGAACACAAGATTTTCTTAAGTCATATACATAAGTCTTAACTGCCAAACGAAGTCTCCTACAAGTTAGTTTCCGAACAATAACAATAATGAAAACATTTGAAGCAAGAATCTACAGATTTCAACAAAACCAAGTTACTTATTAATGCATATACAATCTTCAGTCCAGGTATCATTCAACAGAGAACAAAACATAGATCCATTCCATGCCAAAGAAGGTTCTACTAGCAAGTAAGCTTAACACAATAATAATAAATCAACAATTCCCATATTTCATTTTCCACACAAAAAACAAAAATCAGAATGCACATCCAAAAGAATCAAGTCAAAACGCCATTGAAGCAAGAATAACCAAACACAAAATCAGAACCAGAAGGTTTTCAAAAGAGTAGAGTTCTTTTAATGAAGATATTTAAATAAAAGAAGAAGACTTAAAGAGATAGGGCCTATCATGCCTGATAGAGCTCATGTCTTCTATTATTTGTTGAAAATCTTCAACCAGAGCCTCGATAGAAATATTTCCATGAAAACACCAACAACCAGCTCTGAAAACTCCTTTTTCCTTCTTATAACTTCTCAGCCTTATTTTTGTTACCATCACCACCATGCAAGGTGAAATAATCATGCAAAGATTCAAACTAGAGGTTTGAAATGAAAAACCACATGCAGAGCTAAAAGCTCACCAAAAAACCAAATGAACAATGCAAAACCAAAAACCATTCTTTCTTCCAACTTCCCCTACTTCCTAGGAATTTTTTCACAATTACCAAGAACAATTAATCCAAATAGGACTGAACAGTCCTTCCTTATCTCTCTCCACTGCCAACTCATATTTGGCTATGACCAAGTTTAAAATTTCATGCATCTAAAACTTTAGCAGAGATGTCAACTAACCATCCACTAAACCTTCATGCACTCACCAAAATTGGTGGCAACAGAGAGTTTAATGCCCATTAAATCTTCATTAAATACATAGAGGTTGGTGCCACCGACATCCCATTGCATGTCATCCATTCCATCCCCTTAGGTTATCCCAAGTATTAGGTTAGGTTCATAACATTAGATTTAGGAACAACTTAGGTCCTTAGGTTAAAGTCTATTAGTTTAGTCTTAGGTTTTCCCCTTTTTAATAAAAAATCCTCATTAATAAAAGAACCTAGTAACTTAGGATAAGATTACAATCTTAGGAACATAGATTTAATTAGGTTCCTTTAACAATTAGCTAAAAATTGTAAATTAAATCTTACCAAAAGAAGAATCAAAATGACGTTCAAGGATCACATAAGAAGGACGTGAGCAATAGAGGTTACCAGTGATCCCAAGACAACCTGGGTTCAGAGATCCCATATTCTTCCTATATTGGTCAAGATGACCTCAACATCATGAAATTGAAAGCATGCCTTGGATCAATGAAATTGATCCAAGGTATAACTATCCTACATCAGAGATTATGAAAACTGAAGCACAAGTTCAAGTGCAATAAAGACTATGAACTAGTTTAAACTGAATCAATTTCTTATTTCCACATGCAGTGAATCATTCAGCATAATAAGGAATGAAATACTTCATTTTAAATTCAGCATAGACATGGCAGAGTTGTATCTATTTCTAGAAGATAACATATTATCTACAAAAAACATGATTACTTAGTTCACAAGAGTACACCGTCTTCAGACAAGAATCACATATCAACGTTTGCAACTTTGAGTACAGAAGTCATCATAGATATCAACCATGTTAGAGGAATTACATACCTCCCTCCTAAAAATCATCATCATCCCGATGATTAACTTAGTCCACATTTTAAACAAGAAAAATAATCATAATTATAGTTCTTTTATCCATAAGTTCTCAAACAGAAACCAGATTTGAGAAATTCAAATTTTCATAATTTATTACAGCATTAAAATAGTTGTTCTAGTACTAATAAATATAGTACCTACCCAAAAATGGTAGAATTATTGATAGCTTAAAACAAAGTCTTTAATTGTTTCCAATAATCAGAACTAATTATGTTCAAATAAATGAGGAAAATTAATTTTCATGTCCTCAAGGTTTTCCCATGTTGCACTTTCTTCATTAAACTGGTCCCACTGAACCTTGCATTGACTAATTTCATGATTTTGCAAGTGCAACTGGTGAGTTTCCAACACTCTTATGGGTTCAACCATGATTATTCCTGGGTCTTGGACCTGCAAGGAATCCCAATTTAACACATGTGATAAATATGAAATGTATTTCTTAAGCAAAGAAATATGGAAAACATCATGCATTCTTGACAAAGCAGGGGGTAATGCTAAACGATAAGCTACAGGGTTGATTACTTCAACAATCTCAAAAGGTCCCACAAAATGAGGTGATAGTTTGGCTTCCTTTCCAAAGGTTATAGAGATCTTTTTAGGCTTAACACATAAAAAGACCTTTTCACCAAGTTCAAATTTCTTATTGATCCTTTTCAGATCTGCATAACTTTTCTACCTATCTACAGCTTCTTTTAATCATTCATGAATCATTTTAACTTGTTGTTCCATTTCAGTAAGGATTTCAGGTCCAATTACCTCTCTGTCTTCAATTCTATCCCAACTAACTGGAGTTTTGCATTTCCTTCCGTACAATGCTTCGAAAGGTGCCATTTTCAAAGAGGCATGATATGTATTATTGTAAGAAAATTCAACTAAAGGAAGGTATTCTTCCCATTTGTACTTCTTGATCCATGCAGTACATTCATAACATATCTTCCAAAACTTTATTAACTCTCTCAGTTTGACCATTTATTTCTGGATGGTATGTGGAACTAAAATTCAGTTTTGTTCCTAAGGCTGCATTTAGCATTTTCCAAAAATGAGATGTCATTCTAGGGTCCCTATCAGATATAATCAATTTAGGTACTCCATGTAATCTAAAAATTTCATGCACAAATATTTTTGCTAAAACAGGTGAATCATCCTTAAGATTACCAACAATAAAATGTGCTACTTTTGTCAGTTTATCAACAACAACTAAAATAACATCATGTTTATTTCTTGACATAGGCAGCCCCTGAACAAAATCTATGCTAATTACCTTGCCACTTATATTGTGGTATGCTATGAGGATATAATAAACCAGCTGGGTGCATATGCTCAGCCTTAACATGTTGACATTCCAAGCAGTGTGAAACAAAATCAGTTATGTCTTTCTTCATCCCTTTCCAAAAATATTGTTGTTTTACATCAGCAAGCATTTTTGTAATACCAGGATGTCCTGAGTAAGGTGAATTATGAAATTCCATCATTAAATTTTTCCTTAACTCATTTCCCAAAGGTACATACACTTGCTTTTCATATCTCAAAATTCCTTCATTATCGAAGTTGAAACCTTTATATCTTACGTCATTTGGATTTGCAACAAGTGTTGTTTTTACCTGTTGAAAGTAAAAATCAGATTCCATGATACTTTTTACCTCATCCTTAAACTAAGTTCTCAAAGTTATAAGTGTAGAAATATGTTTCCTATGACTTAGTGCATCTACCACTCTATTTTATTTTCCTTTAATGTAACTTATGTCAAAATCATATTGTGACAAAAAATCTAACCATCTTTGTTGTCTTGCATTCAGATTTGGCTGAGTGAAAATATACTTCAGCCCAAGATGATCAGTCTTTAATTCAAAAGGTCTTCCTAAAAGATAATGTCTCCATACTTGAAGTGCATGAACTATGGCAGCAAGCTCTAGGTCATGGGGAGCATAATTCAACTCATGTAACTTGAGTTTTCTACTCTCATAGACTATAACATGATCATTTTGTAACAGAATACCTCTGAGTCCTTCATGGAAGCATCTATAACTACTGTAAAGTTTCCATTTGGATTTGGTACAACCAAAATAGGTGCAGATGTTAACTGATCCTTAAGAGTTTTAAATGTTGATTCACATTTATCACTCCACACAAACTTCTTGTCTTTCTTTTGTAATGAAGTTATCAGAGCAAAACTTTTGAAAAGTCCTTAACAAACTTTCTATAGTAACCAGCAAGCCCCATGAAGCTTCTGACTTCATGTACATTCTTAGGTGCAGGACACTCAGTTATGGAAACAATCTTTGATGGATCAACTGCTATTCCATCCTTACTTATGACATGTCCTAAATAGTGCACTTCTGTTTCATAAAAAGAACATTTGGACAACTTACCATACAATCTTCTCTTTCTTAAGATTTCAAGTACTATTTTCAAATGCTCATGATGCTCATCAATGCTTTTAGAATAGATAAGAATATCATCCAAGAATACAAGTACAAACTTGTCCAGGTATTCTTGAAAGATATTATTCATTAAATTCATAAAATTTACAGGTGCATTTGTCAAACCGAAAGGTAAAACTGTAAATTCATAATGTCCATACCTTGTTCTAAAGGTTGTTTTATGAATATCTTCATCTTTGATTCTTAACTGGTGATACCCAAAATGAATATCTATCTTAGAATATAATGATGCACCATGCATTTGATCAAACAAATCATCAATTCTAGGAAGTGGATATCTGTTTTTGATTGTTTCTTTGTTTAACATCCTATAATCAATACAAAGTCTAAGTGTTCCATCTTTCTTTTTCACAAAAATTACTAGTGCTCCCCAAGGTGAGACACTCAGTCTTATCAAACCCTTAGACAACAGTTCTTGTAACTATGCCTTAAGCTCTACCAGTTTCAATGGTATTCATTCGATAAGGTGCCTTGGAAATAGGCTCAGTTCCGGTTTGATTTCAATCGTGAAGTCAAACTCTCATTTGGGTGGAAGACCAGGTAGTTCTTCTAGAAACACATCGCTGAAATATCTTAACAATGGAAATTTTCCAAGAAATCACTATCCCCTTTAGTTGTTTCAGAAATTTTTACTGCATACAAAGTGCAACCTTTATTTTTGGCCTTTTTAAGTTGCATAGCTGACAATTTTCTAACTGAAATTTCTTGTTTTACCCCTTGGATGTCTGTTGTTTTCTGCAGATCATCAAGACAACTAATGTGTTTTTCAAAACAATCAAACTTTTTCTTTATGATCAGCAAGCTAGTTAACACCTATTATGACATCATATGACCCCAAAGGAGCAACATAAAGATCTACTTTAGTGGAAAAACTAGGTAATTCTAGGACTACTCCAAAAAGACATTTACTAACAGTATGGACAACATTATTTCCATAATGTACAAGTCCAAGATTTTTCCATTATTCCAGATTTTCTTTTTAGTTTTGTAGCTAATTTACTAGAAATAAAGCATTCAGTAGCTCCAGTATCAAAAATTATAGTAACAAGTATACCAAATAATTTACCTGGCACTTCTATGGGCGTAACTTGCTTTTCAGCTTGTTTATCAGCTACTGCAACATGTATCTTATGTTGCTGATTGTTGTCATCTTTCCTTAGAGGGCACTGATTTGCATAGTGATCCTTACCACAGTTGTAACAACCCCCTACAGGTCCTCTTTTTGGTTTAAATTTATTTCCAACCCTGAAATTACTTTTTGTCCTCCATAGGACTTCTGTCCATTGTTATTGTTCTTTACAAAGTTATTTCAAACATTTGCAGCAGGTTTATTTTATTGTTGTTTTCTTATTATTATCAACTACAAACTTATTTTTAGCACCAAAATTTTTCCATGCCCCCTTTTTGGGTGCAAGAGATGAAGAAGAATTAGGAATTTTCTTACGGTTCTCTTCCTTATGGGCAGAAATTGCTTTTAATTTTTGTTCCTACTGAATGGATTTTTCTACAACCCCTTCCATGGTGGTTGGGTTGTGAACATCTACTTCACCCCCTATGATAGGGTTCAATCCCATAATAAACTTATGTATCCTGAACTTCTTTTCAGTTTGATACTGAGGTACATACTTAAGAAGTTTAGTAAACCTCTCCCAATACTCTGTTATAGTTAATTTTCCTTGAATTAAATTCTGAAATTCAGTCATCTTCTTATCATAATAGAGTTGTGGCAGCCAACATTTCCTAAAATATCTCTTAAACTTGATCCCAAGTGATGCTTGATTCATCAATGTTCAATTCAGCTTTACAGTTATCCCACCAGGAGGATGCCTCATGGGAAAGCTGATAAGCTCCCCATACTACTTTTTTTCCTCTGAGAAGTTCCTTATTGCAAAGTACTTCTCCATTTCACTGAGCTAGTTCTAAGCTCCATCCCCTAGTGTAGTGTCATCAAAATTTGGTGGACTTATCCTCTTTATGTCATTTGTGAGTTCAACTGTTAATCTTGCCTTTTTATTTTTAGGTTGATTGGGTACATTTGCATTTGCATTTACAACATTGTTATCTACTGCATTGTTATTATCAATGCCCAAATTTCCAATATTGTGTTATCCCCAAGAGGTGGCTGATTTTTATTACCAACATCTTCTTCCTCCTCATTACCCATAACTTGTTGTTCAAGTACAGCCAAATGATCTCTTGTGTCCAATAAGGCAGCAAGAATCTCATCAAGTTTTTGTGTGGTAGCTGCCTCTCCACCTAGAGGTGGGTTATTTGCAGCACCTCCCTTGTTCTAACCATTTTTTGTTAACAAGAAAATTAATTTTTTATCAGATATGGACTCAATAGGTCCAAGAGCTGCAACCTTCAGCTCTGATACCAAGATGTAACATTCCCATTTTAAGACTTTAGAAACAAGGGAAATTTTTTTATCTTACATAATGTTCTCTATTCTAAATTAATACAATTTAGAACACACATTCCAATGCCAATCCATCTCATAACAGAAAACCATATGCAGCTGTAAATGACTCGTGTGATCTCTCATTCCATGACTCAGTATTAAATCTCTCATGTTAACTTAATAATGTGTATACTAGGTATACTTGGTTCCTTTACCCTTTTAGGGGTACCCAAGTGTTCTTTCTAAGAGGCCTATCTGAATATCTATTACCGATATTCATCTAAAATCCTACATCTTAGACTAGGTGACATAGGACAATGTAACCAACAACTTGCGATACTTTGGCCAAAGTTTTTAAACATGTTTAACATGTTTACATTCCTAGATGACATACTCGTCGAAAGGAATATGTCCCTCACCACACTTGTTTGTTATCTAGAATGGTCTTTCCTAACTTCTGTCAGTTCAATCTGATTCAAGGTTTCACACTAGACAAGGGTAACAACATGCACTAGTGTGGAAGACTACTTGTGGTGACTAAGGATACATAGACATACTCAATCAAATTATGTCGATTGGGTGTGTCTAGTTACCCTAAGTCAACATGAGTTGACCTCAACACTAGATCATGTTTCTATCCCTGTTTAGGGTGGAAACTGTGATCCAGTCATCCACTTATGTTAATGAGTAAAAAAAACTAAGTGGGGTGTTGAGACATAAAAGTTGCATCATAGTATCCTCATAATGACCCTATCATTATGAAGGTACTTTGCCGTAGTTGATGTGTTCCAACATCCAACTGAGTTTCCTCAACTAGACTAACATACTTAAGATTACAAGTTTATTAACCCATTTAATCATTGTCTTAAAGATTAATGATAACAATGCTTTAAGATTCAACTAAGCATCATTTAACCTAAAAAGGTTACAAGGTGTAAATTACATGAGAGGTAGGTATGTAGATATAACCTACTGTTTCCTAACCATTCCAATTACATGTTTAAGTTTATCTTAAATGAATCAACTTATATCATATAATGACATGATTGATCTTAATGTTATGAAGGTGTGTTCATTAGATCTTTTCTTACTTTAGCCTTAGCTTAAAACAAGCTTATTTAAAACCTTTACTTTAGACTTCATAATGATGAAGTCTAAATCCCTTTAGTTCCCTTTTTAAGCATTCATATTTTGATTAAATAAATATGCCTAAGGAAGAACACAATCAACCATTCTCATAATATATTCATAACACTTAACAAGATCTCAAATAAATCTCTATGATTGATTTCAAGGAAAATATCCTTTTTCCTTTATCAAGGACTAATGTCCAATTATGAAAATAGATCACATATGTTTTAAATACAACCAAGAATTCATACACACACATATATATAATTCAATCATAATCCCTTTCTATTATTTAAGGATCTACTCAAGAGTATCAACTATTAGTTACATCTCTTTTATGTGTAATAAATCAACTAATATTTCAGATCCTTAATCCAAGAGTCTTATATATAGATAAGAACTATCAATTTTCTTAATCCCATAACACTTAAATACCTATCTTCCCCTTCATTAATGATATTACTTAATAATACATCCCAATTTATGCCAATGAAGGTATCACAATAAAGTAGTAATCAACAATCATCAACCATTTATTTATAAAAAGGGAGTGATCCATTCACTGAATAAAAAAATATTTCAGGGATTACAAAGTGTCATTACAACAATATAAAACTATTTTTATTACATCTTCCTTTTCTGAAAAAATTACATCTCAAGTAATGTCACTACATAATCATCATAATAAAGAGACAATTTCTTTAGTAAAATAGATGTAACTTTCTATATGTCTTTCTCCTTTCATCTTTTACGAAATCCATCTACAAAATTGTTAGCATGAGTCAGTTCATATGAACTGAGCATGATAAGCACTATAACATTAAAACATTGTGCTTTTATCTAACTGTTTCATAAAAGGAACCATGTTGTTTATGAAACAGTTTTGAAATCACAAAACAAGATAAACAGAAAGAATTTTCCCAAAAGATTACAAACCAAGAAGGAGAGAGAAAGATTATGGAATCTATAAGTAATGTTATAAGCAAGGACTAATTAAATCATCATAGTTAATCCTAACTTCACATCCTTATGAACTCATTACAATATGCTAGAAATCAAAACAACAGTATTAAAGAAAGGAAAAATTCATATTTCCAATCCTAATATTATCTTCTCAGTCAAGTTCCAACTTAAGTTCCTCAACTCAACCTATTCTAAATTTTTCAAGAAGAATGCACAAGGATATACAAAACTACCTTTCTGTAATAAGTATATTGTTTGGTTATTCAAAAGTTAACAACCTAAATAATAATAAAGACCAACCACAAATCTGATTACATTCCATCAAACAATCATACTATCTCAGGCTCAACACAGTGTCTAAGAATTATATTGATCAAGAATAAGTCTCAACACTAAAGGTAAGGAAGGTTAATCAATTATTAAAACAAGACCAATAATAACTCATGGCAAAAGTTCTCCAATAACCCTGAATTCATTTCAAAGTTCAAATCAAAGTACTATCATACATAACAAATATTCAAGCTTCCCAAAAACATCAACATCTAAAGGTTCCCTAAAGGATTTCATTTCCAACCAAGTTTATAACTCAACACTAAGTCTTAGATAAGCTAAGTCACTTCCATTTATATTATTAACATCATAATTATATTCCAGATGCTAATGTCAAAGACATAATATTCCAATTCTAGATTTATAACAGATCACAATCTTATTAAGGTTATGGAATTCATCTAAGATGAAAGGATCCAAATATTGAATGAAAAAATAAATGCAATAGAATAGACAACAACCATCCAAAGGGAAGTCAGTTCTACCAAGAGACTCAACAGTAGTCACTGTGAAGATGACATGACTAACTCAAGTTTGAAGACAGTATAAACTATAAACAAGAAATGAATGCAGATATACACCACATATTTCCAAGTACAAAACTCAAAACATTGGGAACAACTCTTAAAAGAGAATCAAACTTAGAGGAACAATACTTCCCTCACAGGAAGAAAACATAGTTTACCCAAACCACCTCAATAGTAAACCTTTTTTTAAGTTAAATAAAGCTTAGAACAATCAACCCAATATATCCTCCCTTTCACCAACATAACCCAGAATGGGTTTGATTTCTAAGAAGACTCAATGATTAAAAAGAAAGAGAAATCAATAACATTCTAATAGTTCAAAATGTTTTTTCACCAAAAGAAATCACCATCTCCAAACAAGTTTTAGGATTAGAGAGAATGTGTGAACAACCTCCCTCTAAAAAAATACTCATCTTACAATCAAAAATATATTCAAACTTCCACTAGTCTCAACAAGATCTAATAAAGGAAACCAAAAGCCCAGGTAGTGGGTTTACAAAAATATGAAATATACACAATAGAAAAAAACCAAACCATTCCATAGATCTTACTTTCCTATTCGGAATACCATTCCAAGGTTCAACAAAAGAGCAAAGGATTTAATACAAATCCATTTTGGGAAGAACCCAAAAATAATTATATCTCAGATCTAAAACGAACTTGATATTCCTTAAAAATACATTCATTAAACAAGTTGAACAAAATAATGGGTACTCACTGCCATTATCAAGAAAAAATACCAAAATGCAAGAATACAAAGATTATCCTGAAACAAAGGCATAAATCTTAAAAGTCCAAAACAAAGTATCCTATACTATTAAACTTCAATCATATTGATAATGAAATCATTCTAATCGATAAACTCTACAGATTTCTAACAAAAACCAGGACTAATATTAATGCATATGCAATCTTCATTCTAGATTAATCATTCAATAGAGAGAAAACAAAAATCCATTCTATTGCCAAAGAAGGTTCTACTGCAAATAAGATAATCACAACTACAACTAATACAACCCAGAATTCATATTCCACACAACAAACACAAAAATCATTATGCATCCAAAGGAATCAAGCCAAAACACCATTGAAGAAAGGAAAGAAACACAAAACCAGAACCAGCAAGTTTCTAAAAGAGAAGAGTTATTTTAATGAAGACATTTAAATAAAAGTAGAAGACTTAAAGAGATAGGGCCTATCATGCCTGATAGAGCTCATGTCTTCTATTATTTATTGTAAATCTTCCCACAGAGCCTCGATAGCAATATTTCCACAAAAACATGCCAAACAACAAGCTCTGAAACTTCTTTTTCCTTCTTTTATAACCTCTCATCCTTATTTTCCATTACCATCACCGACCATACAAGGTGAAATAATCATGTATAGATTCAAACTGGAGGTTCAAAATGAAAAATCACATACAGAGCTACAAGCTCGCCAAAAAACCAAATGAATAATGCAAAATTGAAAACCATTCTTTCTTCTAACTTCCCCTACTTCCTAGGCAATTTTTTGTAATTTCCAAGAACAATAAATGCAAAGATTGTCAGTCCTTCCTTATCTCCCACCACTGCCAACTCATGTTTGGCTATTACCAAATTTAAAATTTCATGCATCTAAAACTTTAATAGAGATGCCAACTCATCATTCACCAAACCTTCATGCACTTGCCAAAATTAGCGGCAACAGAGAGTTTAAAGCCCATTAAATCCCCTTAAATACTTACAGGTTAGTGCCACCGACATTCCATAGTATGTCATCCATGCCATCCCCTTAGGTTAGTCCAAGTAGTAGGTTAGGTTCATAGCATTAGATTTAGGAACCAACTTAGGTCCTTATGTTAAAGTCTATTAGTTTATTCTTAGGTTTTCCCCTTTTTAATAAACAGTCATCATTAATAAAATAGCCTAGTCACTTAGGATAAGATTACAATATTAGGAACATATATTTAATTAGGTTCCTTTAGAAATTTCTAATAATTATAAATTAAATATTACCAAAAGAAGAATCAGAATGACATTCAAGGATCACAGAAGAAGGACATGAGTAGCAGAGGTTATTAGTGATCTAAAGACAGCCTGGGTTCAAAAAATCCATTATTCTTCCCAACTCGATCAAGATGACCTCAATGTCATGAACTTGAAGGCATACCTTAGATAACTTAAATTGATCCAAGGTATAACTATCTTGCATCAGAGATTTTGAATACTGAAGAAAATGTTCAAGTGTAATAAGGATTATGAACTAGTTTAAACTGAATCAATTTCTTATATCCAAATGTAGCGATTCATTCAGTATAAGGAGTGAAATAACTCATTTCAAATTCAGCATAGACATGGTAGAATTGTATCTATTTCCAGAAGATAACATATTATCTACAACAAACATGATTACTTAGTTCACAAGATTACACTGTTTTCAGACAAGAATCACATATCAACGTTTGCAACTTCGGTATAGAAGTCATCATAGATATCAACCATGTTAAGGGAATTACATTTTTAGATGCATAAAAACTTATCCTGCCCTAATTGTTATTATTATTAAGTTAATTATCCCTTTCTTTGATTGAGGTGGAACTTCTTGGCTACCAAGTGGGCTAGACCACTTCTCTTCCAATTTTCTATAAAAGACAAACTTCTTCCCGAAGCATTGGTTGGATTTTCTTGATTTGGAATTGCATTGTTATGCTATCAGAATCCTTCCAAGAAGTACATAGGAAAACCAGTTCATTTTCCTTCTTTCTCTCTTGATCACATTGCTACCAGACTACCTGTAAACTAGCTAGCTCTAGCACTCTCCCATTATTTATGTACACTTTCCAACACTCCTCCCTGGACACATTTGTATACTCATTAGAAAAGAAGATGAGGGGATATCAAAAAGCATTTTTAGCATTATATTTGTCTTTGTATAAAATTTATAGGTTGGGGGTGTCAATAAATTCCTATAGGTTTCTTTTATTTATTCAGATAGATATAAAGTTACAATCTTTTAAAATAAATTCGTTTAGAAAGGTACAATTACAGTAGTAGTTATAGTAGATTTAATTTGCAAATCTTTAATTAAGGATTTCCTTCCAGCTCATCCCTGTGGATTTACTTGGGAAGAATTCGGAGGAATTTCTTACCAAAATGTGTTGTTAATTCTTCACAATTTATTTACCTATAATTTTACATTTCTTCATTTAGAAAACATCTTTTTTACCAGGGAATATTCAGGTGTAGAATTTCTTCTAAGAAGATTTTAGTTCTTCCCCTGATTCTGAGGTAGATCTAGACGAAGCAATATCCACAACTACAAATTAAGAAAACCTTTATTTTTATTAGATTAGATTAAATCCTCTACAACACGGAAATAGCCACATCTGTCTATTTCACTGTTTAACTCAATTTGTTTTAGAGTAGAAGTAATTTCATTTAATTAGAGGAAGTTGTATTGTCTGTGCACATTTTATTCATTTTCCTTTGAATGCAATAATACAAAAACATTAGATTAAATTAGTTAGTTTATTGTAATTGTCTTATTTATTTTCCATTAAAATCATTGAAAAGAACAAAAACAAATAGATTAGATTCACTTTATTTATTTACTTAATTATCTTCCATTTGTTAGATTAACTAGTTGCACGTAGATTTAATTAGATTCAAGGAGAGTAATCAAATTGATTTAGTTTAAATGTACTTTTATTTATTTTTTTATTTAGGCACATAGAGTTAATTTGATAGAAATTAACGCATCTCCCTATGTTTCCTTAGTTGGCCTAGGTTACCTGAAACTTGACCTTGCCTCTTTCGGATTCTTTCCATGTTTTTTTATTTCTTCAAATTGTTTGTTTATACATCCATATGACCATCCAAGGCCCTAGGAAACCCATAGATTTTGTGTGTGATCCAAGAGTGCCAAAAACAAACATCACTGCATAGTTGGCAGACATTGACCAGGGCCTCAGACATCTTGTTTTTTAGACCACCTTAGTTCTGCCCATTATTATCTCACAGTTTATGGCTTTGAACATCGAAGTGGATAGTGCTTACGTGTTATCGTATAGTCATCCTAGTCAATATTAGATTACATGATCCATAGATTCAACATTCCTATATGTCTCTTTTCACACCTCCATGACCTTTTTTAGAGATACGTAACAGATGCAAGATGATTCCCATGTATCCCACATCCCATTCAAGGAATATTTGGTGATTCCTACATTGATCAAAACCTTCATGCACCCATTCTTCTTGACCACTCCATCTCACCCAAATAGGTCAGATGGTGTTGCATTACCTTATACAAGCACATTATTGTAGTTCCTATAGCAGAAATTCATCTACCTTAATTTACCCTTTGTCCACTTTCACTTAATTTCACATATTCCACTTATTCACCCTATTTACCCATTCCATAGCCATATTTCCATCTCATATCGGTTGTCCCGACACGACCTCAGGAGGTCGAGTGTGTCCTAGATTCACGTGTTGATTCTTAGACGTACAAAATTGGTGAACCCAACATGAAGAACTAGTTCCTTTTCATTTCATCTTTTCTTTTCTTTATTTCATCCATCCTTCTCCTCTCCCATTATTCTATAGTTTTTTACACCCCCTAAATATATTATGTTAGGGTTATGATAGGCCCATTTTGGGTCTTGAAGCTTATTATGCTCAGATGAGTATGCAACAGTCACCTTCTTTGTCAGAGTGGGATGATAATTACTCAAAAAATATATTATCTCCTCACACACCCCATCCTCAAGGGTATAATACTAGATAATTGGTCATAATTGAGAAGATTGACCAACCCAACAACAATGCACAACTTGAGTTCTCCAGTTCAAATAACATGACATTTACAAGAGAACAAAGGTTCTATCCTTGGATCTTTTCTAGGCCCCAAATTAGTATGCAAACTAATTTTCTCCCTTCTTATCTGTTACCAAATGATGAGTTCCTATCACATCTCAATCAAAGTGATGATCGTGTAAATTTTATATACCAATCCTTGGATAGGATGCAAGGGTATACTAATGTTCTTCTTCAAAAAAACACTGCTACCCTTCCTCATACGACAGAAAATCCACCTAAAGAGGGATGGCCTACTAAGGATAAATTCATAGAAGGTAATCATGTGCCTTTTCCCCTTAATAAGGCTCAACACATGCCCAAGAAAAATGTAACACCTTCATGAGGTGATGTGATTCAACATTGGTGGATAGAATTAGGGAATTATAATTTACCCAACCTTCACATTCTACACCATTTACAGGGAAAGGAAAATTTCCCCACCATGTTCAAAACTATATTCATGTTGATTCCATACCATCACCTCCTCAGGTCCACATGGGTGTTCCTAGCCCTAGAGACCTTCTCACTAGATTGGGCACACTAGGTATGCCCCCTTATTCTCCATACGGATAACCACTACAGGGACTAATTAGAAGTGTATTCTCAAATGCCATTCCAACTATAAATGTGACATTCCCTGGTTTCACCCCTCCCAATCCATATCGAAACAATGTTCCCCCATATCTTCACATGTACTCAAAATCACCACAAGGGGACATGTGTTCTTATCAGGGTTCGTACGCTTAGAAACTGGGGGTTCCTTATGCCCTGACTAATTATTACACTATGTCCTACTAAGATCCTATTATACCTCCCCCTCCCCATCAAGGATCACCAATAGTTGCGCATATCAAAGCATATGCCACCACCATTAGAGAGATACTCCCATGGGATGTGGTTGTAGTGAAAATATTCCCAACGACACTTGATGGGATTGCTCTTTATAGGTATTATAAAATATCAGAAGCCTCAATTCATTCTTTTAAGTAACTAGTATCTGAGTTCATAAAGGATTTCGACATGAAAAAACTCTTACATACAGGAATAAGAGAATTCCTTCACATCAAACAAGAGCATAATGAATCCGTTGTCCATTTCATCCAAAGCTGGTGGCAAGTCCTCTATTTCTCTTCCATTTCTCCTAATATGGGCTAAATGAAGCTTTTCGATCTATTCCTCCACTCCCTCAATTGAGAAACTAAGGAGAAAGTACAAAATTTTCTCTCAAGAGCTATGAAGAGGTCTTTGAAGGTACTTTCCACATTGACCAAGTGACAATTGATAGTGTCTGAAAGACATATGGTTCAAATGGGAGACTTGTCACTCCTTCTCAGGGTAACTCAAATTACCCAAATGTTCAAAAATAAATAATCAAGTACCCAAGGTCCTCAACAAGAACCATTTTGCTATAATAGATGGTGTAACTAGCCAATCTAAGAAGCCAAATGTTGTTAACACACAACAATGAAAAATAATGGTAATAAAAATGCAAATGCAAACAATCAAAGGAGTAAACATTTCACTCCTTCCATTAATGCAGTTGACTTTATCCGCCCTCCTCTTCCTTCTCAATAAGTGTAGGCCCACGGCCTAGTTCAATACCCAAACCAATACCAAAACCAATTTCCAAATCAGTTTTAGAACCAAGGCCCGAGGCCTCTAAAATTTAACTACAATAATCAATAGAAGAATAACAATAGAAACTATCATCCATATTAAAACTATAACCAAAAACCTCGTGACTACGATCCCAAATTATATACTTTGGATTTCATAGGGTTATAGGAAATGATGCTTAGACATGCTGTGATTGCAAATAAATTCATACAACGGGATTCCAGAAGACCAAATATAGCTCTTCATTTATATGTCCTTAGCTAATCCCATGATGCCTATGTAGAATGCTCACATGGGGCCTGTTGCTCCACAGAATGCTATTCTTGGAGTTTATAAAAACTCCCCTCCCAACACATCCTAAAAATGGAAAGAATAACCCTCATGGTACCAACAAGGGGATGTTCATAGGGATTCCCATGGGGGAACAATGACCATGAGGCATCTACATCCTCAGATTTTTAAGTAGCTCCTCCTTTAGACCAATGAAATCAAACTAAGATCGAAGGCTTAGTTGAACCAAAAATTGAATCAAAATTCCATGTGGTAACCTACACGTGTAATTATTATTCGCAACCTCTCCCTATTTATCCCTCAATGTCAAATGATATGTCGGTAGCTCCTAAGCTAGTAGGGGTCTATGATTTTTAATCACGGATATGACTAATACTTTATCCCACATCTCCTTTCTAGATTTGTTAAAGAATTCCCCTGCACATCAATTTAATTTATAATAAGTGCTAGGTATTGGTCATTTGATCCACATCACCCCTCCTCTGGAGGCCCAAATCAATCACATAGAGTTTTATGTCTATCCCTCGGGGCAACCTAAGAGAGATGCTATATTTTTTTTATATCAACAAGATGCCTTTTAACGATGAGCTAGCATGGAGAGGTGATCCCACATTGTACTTATAAGTTTGAATTTATAATTATTACGTTAAGTGAGCTATGATAGATGATGGATTTCTTGTTTAATATAGTCCCTTTCTCATTCTTGCAAAAGTTAGGTTATGGAGAGACAAATTATTTCTCCACTTGAAACATGCTGAGAGGTTATGATAGTCTCAAATAAAAATCTATTGGAACCATAGTGCTTCCGGTCACTCTTGGACCTAATACCCATATTAACTGAATTTTTATATTATAGATCAGGAAAATAACTATAATATGATTCGCAGTTAACCGTGGATCCATATAATGAATGAAATCCCTTCTACATTATTCCAAGAAGTCATATTTTTTGCATCTAGGGAAGGTATTTGTGGCTCAAGGTGACCCGAAGCCATTCAGTATCCATTTGGCCAACTTGAAAAATAAACATGTGATTCACACTAAATTCAAACTCTCAGCTAACCAATTAAACAATCCTAATACTTCAAGGTAATCTATTACCATGATTAATCATGTTCCCATAATTGAGTTGGAAGCCCCTAAGGAAATCAAAGGGGTAGAAGTTAATGAAAACAAAACTGCTGTGGTAGAAACTGTATCAACAAAAACCATAGCTGAACTTGTTAAGATTTTGGAGAATGATCTACTTATTTTTCTCCCATTTGATTCTTTAGTCATATGCCATGCTCTTGGAATTACCTCTCTTCCATGAAACTTAAGGAAGAAAAATCTAAGAATGATCAAACTTCTATCTTTCTTGAATTTTTTTGGACTCTAACCTACAACGGTGTAAAGTGGTGCTTTGGTGTTTGGGCCAGGGGTGATCCTCACTTCTCTTGAGGGGAGAAGCATTCCTTTTACCTTCAAGCTAAACTTTAGATGCACAAATAACAAAGTTGAGTATGAGGGCCTTCTTTTTGGTCTTATCATGACCAAGAGAATGGGTGAGAACAACGTCAAAGTTCTGGGTGACTCTCAACTCATTTCTTATCAAGTCTAAGAAGTCCTATGACACCATAGTAGAGCACCTACAACTCTACAAGTCTGTTGTTATTGATATTTGTACAAACTTTGACTTCATCTCCATAGAAGCTATTCCATAAGAGAAAAACCTATTGGTTTATTCTATGGCTACTTCCTCTTCACATTTTTTTCTATGATGAGGAATTGAAGGGAAACTGAATTCACCATTTCAATCTAAGTCAAACCATTGGTTTAGAGAATGCCAAAAAATGTAATTTTGGTATATGTCAAGACTGAGAACAAGCCCTCCCACACTGGATTTAACAGAAAATGAGGAGGTTGTCTTAGGGTACCTCAATTCTTATATGAACCTTCATACCACACACCGCAAGAATGGATTCTCCCTTATACCGCACTCTTCATCTTACTTTGGGGATCATATGATGAGGTAGTCTTCTTCTGAAGATTTTGAAATCTATGAATACTAGGAAGACTTGGACCTGCCTCCATCCCCACCTGAGTTTTGAAGATGGTAACACCTATTTGATCAAAGGAATGATAGACATAAACATAGGGATGGAAGAGGAACCCAAAATATTAAAACTTGGTTCTTCATTTTCTCTAAATAAGTAGAAGTGCAA